>MEHQ01001094.1:0-77499 GCA_008828725.1 Saccharina japonica
GTCCCCCTAGCTCTGATCGGCTGCTGCTGCTGTTGCTGTTGCTGTTGTTGTTGCTGCTGCTGCTGCTGCAGAAATCTTGTACGTTTCCTTTCCTCTGATTGACTACTGAATCGCGCCGTGTTCCCGGTCGTTCTGATCGGCTGCTGCTGAAGGAATCGCGCCGTTTTCCCAGTCGCTCTGATTGCCTGCTGCTCAAAGAATCGCGCATTTTCTCCCTTCGCTCTGATTGGCCCCTGAAGAAATTGCGCCGCTTCCCCTCTGATCTGATTTGCTGATCCCAGGTCCTTTGGGATGGGGACCGCGTGACGAGGGACCTCGCCGCCGTTACAGACTTCCTGGTTATTACTCAGGGATTCGACGATCACTGCCACCGTGAGGAAAATTAGTGGAAATTTCTTTGTTTTTTTTCTGTTGCCGGCCGGCCGGCCGGCCGGCCCACTGAATGACGGTCGGGACCTGCGGTCCATTCGGTATTAATAGTAGCTTCCGTTTCCGAGTCTGAGATGCTGCGGGAAGAAAATATCAGAGAATATCGTGTCTGGCACCTGGTATTATGTAGAATAGTTTTACACCGTGACACAGCAACATTTTTGTACGTCTATACGCGTTTCCGATTGTGAAGACGAAAAATAATACTGGTGTATGAAGCGCGCAATGCTCCCTGCCTTTTAAAATACCGCGCAGAACTGGCTAGGGTCGCGCTTACTGGCCACACCGAGTCACCCCTCAGCAATCCCCCCTCTCTCTTCAATACAACGCCTTGCTGCCTCCACCAACCCCTCGTTGTGCCGTGTCTACTCCTCCCGCCGCCCCCCCTGTTTTTCGGCCAGTGCAGCCCGCACGGTCACATCATTCCCCTAATTGTTTACAGAAACGCCGGTGTGCCTCTATCAACCCCGGTTTGTGCCGTGCCTCCTCCTCCTCCTCCCTCTCGCTCCCCTTTGTTTTMTCCTGTACAACCTGTACGAAGTATATGTATAATCCAAGCGCTAGCGGGACCACTGGACTCCTCCGTGCCCACAACACAGGAATTCCCTTTTTTATTTACCGTGAAACGCCTGTCTGTCTCTACCAACCCCCGGTTGTGCGGTGCCTCCTCCTCTCACCCCCCCCCCCCTCTTGGTTTCGGCCGGCGCAGCCCGTACTGTCGAGGCGCTAGCTGGACTACTGGACCCCTCCGTGCGCGTGGTTGCGCCTCCCAGCGCGCAGGCCGTCCTCGAGGTACGTTTCGCTTTTTTAACACTCTGTGGTCACTCTGCGGTCACTTTGTGGTAACTCTGTGATCACTTTGTGGTCACTTTGTGTCACTTTATGGCCACTTTGTTGTCATTCTGTGGTCACTTTATGGTCACTCTGTGGCGACTTTGTAACAGACGATTTTCCTAGTTGAGAATTGCCTTTTCGATGAGAATTACAGTTTTTTTTTTTTTGTTTTGTTGTTTACAAGGTGTGTTTTTCCCTCAGTCAAAACGTACCACGTAAAAATATAGATTTTAGTGACAGCTATCGATCACACCAAGTAAATTAAAAGTCGGCATTGGAAGTATCGATATATCGAAGATCCAAGACAACAGTTACTTGCGGAGAGGCGCCTCTCCCCTAAATACAAACTTTTATGATATCGTATGTTTTAGGGCCCATCTTAACGAACATCGCTTTTTATTGAAATGGGAAAACAATTTTTGTTTTTCGTTTGTTTTGAATACGATTTCCCTGAAAATACGTGTTTGGGCTTTATCGAGGAATGGTGTATTGCGTCGAAAAATGATAATAACGCACAAGGGTCAACGAACACCCGTGAGTAACCAACGAGGCGACCTACGGCCTGTGTCCTCTCCGGGGCGCCGCTGCCAGCGGAAAATTATGTCTGCCAGCACCGGCTAGGAGGCTATCACTCTAGGGATGTCTTGGGTGGGCTGGCGCAGCCCCGAAGCCCAACGCGGGCAGCAGCGACGGGGATACAGCGATCGAAKTTCTACGCCAAGTCGCGACCTGGTCGGTGCTCGTGTGGTTTGGGAGGCAAAGAGGGGTGAAAAATTGGATTTGCGACGGCCTATGTTACTTTTTAGGCACCGCAAGCAATCTACCCTATGCTAGGGCCCGTCGGACCTCGCGCTGCGGCTGATCCGGTGGCCGTGCCTCTCGGGAATGGTGGATCTCGCCTCTGAATCAGTCGACGACATGGCTCAAGTTTGCGTGGCTTCCTTCGGTTTCATGGAACACGCCATGCCGAGTTGGATGAACTCCCAATTCAACAGAAAAAAAAGAGCAAAAGAAGTCCCAAAAGACTTCTTGTGGAATTCCGTTTTATTGAACTACTCAGTTTTGAAATCGAAATATCTTGCTGGTATTCACGTTTCGACCAATCAGGTCAAATCAAAACAAACGAACGAAAAAAAAAAACTCAAACAAACGAAAACAAATGTTCGTTAATACGGGCCCTTACGAGCCTGTCAAGGCTGATTATTGTTTGTTTACGTCGCGAAATCGATACCTGGTATCATGCCTATTATCAATATACAAGTATTTGTATAAGCTAGTTTTTTTATATTGGGAAATATCTGTAAACCGTAAACAGCAAAATCGATGATGATTCTCATCTGAAAAGCAATTCTAAATTAGGAAAATGGGCTGTTTRGTGGTTACTCTGTGGTCACTCTGTGGACACTCTGTGGGCACTTTGTGGACACTTTGTGGACACTTCGTGGGCACTTTGTGGGCACTTTGTGGTTACCTTGTGGTCTAGTCACGCTGTGGTCACTACGTACTGCTGTGCGATTGATTTCCCATCTGTGATCCGGTATCATGAAAAAAAAGCATGGTTGGAAGGCGCTCTAATTTGTCATTGATCGCGGTTGATACAATATATCAGGTTTAAAGCATACCAGGTATAAAGTATACCAGGCACCAGGTAGCGGGTGAACCAGGTGTAACTTATATATGTATAAGGTATACAGAACGCGCGGTCGAATCATCACACCAAGGTTGCAAAGATGAGTTTTGAGGGGAGGGGGGAAACAATAGCACAGGTTTGTTTTGTTTTTTTTCTTCATACGAGTACATACCAGGCAAGTGAGTTTCTTAGTCTAGACATTTACATTAGATACATAAACGAAAACGGGTACACCCGCTCCGTTTGGAGCCAAAAACGGGTACAGCCTGGAATCGAGTCCAACTACACCACAACGCGAATATTTCAGCAGGTCATTGACAGAGGAGCAATTCCTATTCCTGATTGGCTGTTGCGAGCGATTGATTATGACGACATTTTTCGAGGAGCGCCACATCGGTAATCACTTTCGACGCATGCTATTTGCCTTATACTTCTTAAGAGGGGTAGCACCACCTATTAATACTCGTAGTAACATCTTCGGAAGCTCCTCACTTGATGACCTCTATACTATTAGTGAGCCATTCGTACCACTAATATTAGTAAGTCACCTAAAAAAATGATTTTGATCGTAAATCTAAAAAAAAAAGTGCAAAACTGATGAACAATTCGACAACGCCTACATATATAATACCACGAACAACATTGCAAAACACTATTACTCGTAGCTGATAGTATTCCAACAATGCCGGGCTAAGGAGCATACTACTAGTCATACTACTAGTCAGTCGGAAATATTTTGGCCAAAATGGCCTTTGAAATTGTAAGGCCTGCCCTATATTGCACCCCGCGCCTTTCTCTCATTTTTCTCACCCTTTTCCTGGCCTGTATCAACGCGGGCACCCCGAAGTCCAAAACTCCGAACACGGGGTCCACGAGCAGGTTCAGCCCGTTGACCTGGCACATCCAGCTGTTGCCCTCCAGGTACCTGCCTCGTGCCGACGGACGGGTCCGAAAGACGAACGAACGTTTACGGCAATTGTTTTCAGACGAACCTACTAGACTGAAAGTATATACTACTTACTGTATGATTGACGTTCAACTGTCTATAATTTTGTTTTTCGAATTATAAGTACGTTTGTCTAGTATTCAGGGACGATTGACGATTATGATAGGTGTATGTGAATGGTATGATTGAGATAAGAGCTGCACATTGTCAGATGGCAAATGGAATCATAATTATATTTATATTGTTATCCCTGCCATCCTCAACAATGTGTGGTATGAAAGAGCTTCAACACTGATCACTCATAAAAGCTCCGAAAAAAAAACATGGAAGAAATAAGAGCTCTCAGCACAAAATCTACCCCCTTCTATATTGAAAAATAAATGCAACTACTGTGAGATCGAGGATTTCGTCGAAACTCGTCATCATCATCCTCATCATCATAATCATCATGATACCTGGTGGGCCGTCCGGCGGGTAGGCGACGTGCAGCCTAGGGTCTTGGTATACATAGTGGCGATTTCGAGAATGTCCACACTATATATACCATGGTATACCAGGTACGAAGTGTACTCAACGGGAATACCTCCCCAGTGGGGTGACTAACCCCATCGCATCTGATTCCCAGTGGGAGGACCACGGTGGGTCGACGCTCCACCGCTTTCCAGCCCCTTCCGTTGTTGTGGAGCATCAGGTGCTGAGCTGAGCGGGTCAGTTCTGGCGCGTTAGAGTGCACAACCGATGCTGTACCTGTAATACATACTCTGAGAGTACCACTATGGGCGGAAAAGTAAGAACCGTTGGGTTATAAATAATAATGCCCAAATAGTCCTTATATTTCCGTCCAGATTCCAGCGTCGTAGTGTACCGGAGAGACCGTGGAGTTAGCGCGCAGGGTGCGACAGTTTTTTCAGCGCTCGCTTTTTCCAGAACAGGAAGGTTGCTATTACGGTGGACCATAGTAAACAGGACCAAATGCTGTTAGTGGAAACAGGGAATTCATACGGGATGTATTATGTATGCGTTTATAATCGGGGTGGAGGACTCAATTTGTTTGCCTGACCGGCGTGAACCCGGCACGGAACACCCCGGCATTATAGGGGCACCAATATATAATCAGGGGGCGTATACCCCCGATTGGTGATGTTGACCTTTTCAGTTTTATTTTTACCTTCACATAGCGTGTAGAGGGGAGCGGAGGGCTCCAGACTATCTGTTTTTGACTGTCTTTGATCGCTTTGCGGACCCTTCGGGTTCCACTTTTATTCAGTATACCTTTTTTGGGTAAGTTAGCCTGTGACCACGGGAATCGACCGCGTCAAGTGTTGGATTAGTACGGACATAAGGAGGTACTGGATAAAGAGACCGGCACGGTTTTTAATGTGAAGACAACAACAGCAAGTGCATCCTGCATGAGGACATGTAAAACCCGTAAGTACGCGCGATCCAAGTATTACACTCGGCTACGATAGCAAAGATGAGTTTCGACCAAATCCTCAATCTCACAGCTGTTGTTCTTTTTTTAATTTTTTAAATATATACGAAGTATATATATTGTGTGTACCATAGGTCCTATATATTTACTATAGTCTCCTGTAATAATTACCGAACAAGAGGTGTTTTCGGAACGGTCTGGTCGAGAGCCCCCCCGAAAATATCATGCTCGACTTTTACATAGCACTCTTACCGTTGTCGAGGAAACGCTCTCATAGCGCTGAAAAACGATCGCAGAGATCGCACCCCCCCCGTGCGAACTCAATTCTCTTTAAAGTTCTCATGATCCTAAGTAGTGATTCTCTGGCATCATCTTCAGGGGTAGGCGTGCACCCTTTGGGAGAAGGCCCCGCACACGTGCCAATCTGAGTGTCGCTGCCACTTTATCTACTTGTACCTGTACTGATATTTTTATAAAATTGTTTTTGCTACAACTACTGTAAATACGTACGTACGCCCTCTGTGAGTACGACCGACGAGTGCTGGGTACTCAAGTTTGGAAGCTACGTGATGAGTCGGGCGGACTATTTGCAATACATGCTCTACACGCATTTCGGCATCATACTGCCATACTTGCTGCTGCTACTGCTGCTGCTGCTGCTGCTGTGCTGCTGCTGCTGTTCCTCGTAGGTACTGCTGTCATACTATAAAAACCACTGCTGTGTGCTGTGCGAGCTTAAGCCTGAAAACATCAAGAGCAGAATGAAGGCTCCGAAGGCTTCTGCGTTATGCCAAGCGTCATACTGCACTCTGCTGCTGGTATCTATATATTATACAAGGGCTCCGCATGGGTGCCGGCATTCGCCGGCACCCATGCTTCGGATAGGGCAATTTACCTGGCACATCAGTTATTTCGTACCATCCTTAATATTTACGACAATGTGATGGCGCTCGGTCGTGTTTCGATATCTGACGTGCAGAATCAAGGTAATGCCAAGTGTTGCAGGAAGAAGGGAATGCTGCGTGTTGAAATATTCAGTTCGCAACCTCATTTCTCAGTCTCAACAGTAGTCAGTCTCAGAAATGTGATCAGTCGCTTTCGGTGTTCCGTGGATAGTCTCAGTTTTCAGGATAGTTTGTGAGATTTACGACAACAATGTGATGGCGATCGCTCGTGTTTTGATATTTGACACATACTACGTACAGAGTCAAGGCAATGCCAAGTGTCGCAGGAAGAAGGAAACGCTAATCGTGTTGATACACAGTTCGCAACTTCATTTCTCAGTTTCTGTCAGAAATGCACCAGTCGCGGTCCCGGTGTCGGGCTCAGTTTTGGTCGTGCGGCGAAAACACATCGTGCCGAGCAAGCGGTTGCGCGTGGATATAGTCGAGATATTTCAAAGCTGGCGGCAACGGGGAGGGGGTCTCAATCCTTCTCTGACTCTCGTGTCGGAGCAGACTACTCGTATCTACAGCACTATACACAGGCAGCAAGCTTATTTCGTGGTTGTTTCTTGGAGATCCGAAATATAGCGAGGTTCTACGTACGTTCTTCTCAGTGCTACAGACCAGCTGCTCGTTACATCGTACGTACAAAACAGCAGTACTTTGTACCTGGTACTACGCTGTTGTTCTACGTACAAACTCATATCTCTACCCTGAAAAGAAGGGAGCTACAACATCAGTACCAAGGCAGTATGAATCCACCCGAGAAAAGATCGGCTAAACTTTTTGTTGTCGTATTATTGTGCTACTACTGTTCTACGGTAGTACTGACTGTATAAAGACTGCCGTGCTTGCTGCTGTAGTATCGTGCTCGTATCCCGACGAAGCAAGGCCGAAGGGGTGGAAGCGACTGAAGCTCGCTCATGGAGGTAGTTGGGAGTAGGTAGTCCCATTTGCGAGACCGAGCTATCGAAGCTCGCGACCGACAAAAAAGCCCAAGATCCTGGAACAAATACAGGTAAAAAGTACGTACGTAGAACCTCGCTATGAGTACGAGTATCTCCAAGAAACAACCACAAAATGATCTTACTGCCTCGAAGAAACAACCTCGAAGCCCCGCAAATAGCCTTCCTGCCTCGAAGAAAAAGTGTCGATGTCCCGCCGTCTCGAAAGAGCCGACGGATTGAAGGCCGCCGCGCTCGGCGGCGACGCGCGACCTCGAGAGAGCGCGAGCGGGAACAGGCCCGTCGGAGGCCGGAGAAGGCGACCCGCGAGAGAACGGACGAGAAAGCGCGGGCGAGGCGCCGAGAGCTGACGCGTTTCCATTTCGGTCTGAAGCCCAGACGATAGGAGGGACTTCGGCCATTTCCAAAATCACGAGAGGCATCGATGCTCATTCTATTTATATCTACATAGTTCGTCTGATGCCCAAAAAACAATACTTTAATCAAGTGATCTTTGATGCCCACTTTATGATAGCAACTTAGAGTGGAGCGAAAGCGAACATTTTTTTTTTTTCTCCAACACATTCAAAGCACGCTTCTCCCTACGCCGGCATGCCCGGCACCGTCTTCTTACGTCGCACGCTGGCATACTGTAGTACAACTCCTACGTGCGCCGTGCCTGTCGTCGTGGCCACAGCGATTCGTGGCTGCACTACGTACGAGTATTGCAGCAGTGCGGTTGCGACTTTTAATCTTTGCTGAGATTGTGTCGTTCATCCTCGCTCTGGTCGCCTACTCGTATGGTATGATACGTACTTCGCCTTCTCTGTCACCGTGCGCGACGAAAGCACCACTGCTTTAGAAACGGACGGGGTCTCTGAAGGCCCCTAAATAACATCCCCTCCTCCTGCCTCTGCTCGTGTTCAAAGCCGTCCCGAGTTCGCGAAGCTCGATCATGTTGCATGGCCTACTTACCAGGTACCAGGTGTGGTCCTGAGGAAACCAAGCATACGTATTCCACCCCAAACCAGGTACCAGGTATTAATAGCAGGTACCAGAGAGCACCAACAACCGTCCTCAAGTCAAGCACCGCCACCACCACCACCACCACCACCACCACCAGTTGAGCACCAGCAGCAGCAGAAACGTATCGCTGGTGGTGGTGGTTGTGTTTTCTGGTAAACCAAATCTCGATCACTCCCCAAGGGATGGCAAGATATAGACCTTTTTGTCGAATGCGGCGCAATACTCGTAATGTGATACTGGTACCAGGTATCATACGACCAGGCTAGACCGTGCCGCGAGACACCATCATAGCTCTTCGACGATACATCAAGTTCAGAGTGATGCACAGGGGACATGCTCACGTGACATTCTCATGAGCCTGCATCATGCTGTCATCATGCTGTCTGTGCACGTACGTACGTATGTACGTACGTACACACAATGTGCCTGTGGTATATACGTACGTACGAAAAATGTGTTAACTACGTACGATATATAGGCTACTGCAGCAGTACGACGACTACAATCCTGCCGTACGTATACCCGGGGACACGATCAGCGCATTCCCGTATTCCCGGGGACACAATGAACCCCTCCCAGGGGGCAGAGGGATACTATGTCATCCCCTAGGTAGAAAAATATTTACTGCTGTCTGTGCACGTACATATGAAAAGTACGTATATATATTCGACCACACTGCTGCCGTAGGCATACCCGGGGACACGATCAGCGCATATCTGCCTCGCTTTTTTCATACTGTTTTTAGTGCGGATTTACGCGCGCTGCTATAATACCATGGTACAGAGTACAGTGTCGTACGTATTAGATGGTACGTTCAATGTGCCTACTGCCGGTCGCCCCGGTGGTCTAACAGGTAGCCACGAAGCCTCTTTTTAGCGTTGGAGGTCGGGGGTTCGATTCTCCTCGTATGGAGATTTGTATTCCTTAAAATGACACCAACTGTCGTGAGCGCATGTCATAGCGTGGGTAAGCACAATTCGACGAAAGTTGACGAGGGAAGAAATTGCTGAAATCTTCTCGTGATAAAAAGCAAGGCAAGCATCGTAGTGGGGGAGGAGGGAGAAGAGCCTACTTTGTGACCCCGGATCTGAGTTACGACTATTAATAGGAAGAAGAGAGGAAGGAAGTGCGAAGATAATAAATGGGATGGACAAAATAAATAAATATGTACGACGTACGTACGTAACACAGCCAGCAACCAATATTGCTGCAGAGTAGTATTTGTGCCCTATAATATTTTTCACGAAAAACCCGGTATGCACGCATGCACGAGTCAAATGATCTCGATCATCAGCACAGCCAGCCTCGCGAGCTATTTTGCAAGACCCTTTCGCGATGACCGCGAGACAGCCGACAACAACACACATTTTTGTTTTTTTTATCCGCCGGCGGATGGGTAAAAACAAAGCTTACGCCCTCCACACTTCCACGTCTCACTGCGTGTCGTGTGTCAATTCACTCCATGTCCCCTCGGAAGTATCAGCCCTTTCTGCCTACGACTCCGGGGACCTGAGCATGTTGACCCGACACACAACAAACAACGTGCTCTCAGGAAGCAACCAGCCTCCCGTGGCCACATCTATTATAAATGTGTTTCCCATCAAACAACCCGCATTGATTTGTAGTCAATCCCTACCGTTTCTATTTCCTTCGCCATATATTTGTATTCCTGTTAAGAATATTCGTAGTCAATTTGTTTCCTATTTATTCCCACATATTGTTTTTAATTTGAGCCTCCATCATCTCCATTACTACTTGCTTTAATGGCCCTACCGCCGTGGGGGCGGGAGGGCCTCTTATTCCCTAGTAATTATATATAGTTCGTCTGATGCCCAAAAAACAATACTTTAATCAAGTGATCTTTGATGCCCACTTTATCATAGCAATTTAGAGTGGAGCAAATGCAAAAAAAAAAAATCTGTCTCCCACTCACGTTCAAAACCCACGCTTCTCCCTACGCCGGCATGCCCGGCACCGTCTTCTTACGTTGCAGGCTGGCATACTGTAGTACAACTCGTACGTGCGCCGTGCTTGTCGTCGTGGCCACAGCGATTCGCGGCTGCTCTACGTACGCGTACTGCAGCAGTGCGGTTGCTACTTTAAACCTTTGCTGAGATTGTATCGTTCATCCTTGCTCTGGTCGTACTCATATCGTATGATACGTACGTTGCCTTTTGTCGCCGTGCGCGACGAAAGCACCACTGCTTTAGAAACGGACGAGGTCTCTGAAGGCCCCTAGATAACATCCCCTTATCCTGCCTCTGCTCGTGTTCAAAGCCGTCCCGAGTTCGCGAAGCTTGGTCATGTTGCATGGCCTACTTACCAGAGATCTTATGAACAGGATGAATTGGTGATACTTGCATGGGAGATCCTTACGGTGATCTCCGACAAGATATTACCGGGCACTTCCTACGTATGTATGTGCAGGTACGAGTGTACGAGTTCATATAGATAAGACAGAGCACTCTCTCGTGCCACACTGGTGATGGTACTCGTATACGTACTGATGATGTATCACAGTGTCGAGTTGACGTATGTATTATATGTGTGTTGTCTGGTATGTACGAACCTGGTATCACGTATCCGCGTCGTATATACGTACGAGTATACTTGACGTATTATATGTGTTGTTGTTCGGTATCCACGACCCGGCACCAAGAGCAAGACAATGTGTTACCAGGCACTTCGTATGCAGGTATACGAGTATATATGCACATGGGTACGTAAGACAGCACAGCACTCTCTCGTACACTGGCGACGGTGACTGTTCACCCTAGCCAAGGCCAGTCGTCGAGCAAGATCGTTTATATTTACGCAGGGATGTGTTCATGCACGGATGCTCATACTCGTATGTTGGCCTATATCTAGAGTTCGGAAATCCGCCGACATTATAATGTTGACAATCGAGGATAGGTTTGACCCTACACCCTTTGCGCTACGAGTACTCGTAGAGCTGTTGACGTTGTTTACTCTTCTTTAATTCCGGAGTTATTAGATTGACAGTCTTGTCTTCTCCAGCGTATTATATCTTATCATCATTATCATATTTGCCACCGACAATGTGCAGCATGAGCTTCAGCGTTGACCACTCATAACATTCCCGAAAAAGAAAGCAGAAACCCACGGAAACAAAGGAAACCTACGAGTATGCGCAAAGTCTAACTGTTTGGCAGCTCTTTTATCTTTGGTTGTGTTCCTGCTACGAATTATTGTAATAATGTTTCTTCCCCTATGTTCCACTCTGTTATCATTTTACTTTTTTGTTATTTTTCTCTTGCATGCGCGCGATCACGGGGTTGCTGCATTATATGATAATTCACGTACAGAACACTAAGCGACTCATCAAAACCATGCAAGACGCAAGTATATATAAGCGCAAAATGGAGGACAAGGGGATCTATGGGTATGTCTCAACTGTTCGTCTTTCCATCCATTATTTGACTTATACTGGTAGGTATATTGTAAATGGCATATTATTACAGTAGTACTTCATTTTTGTCACCCGACAATGTGTACGTAGCCTTATTATGAATAGTGAAAATTACAGGGTTCTTTACGGTCCGGTTTTCCTTTTTGCCCTCTTGAAAACCGCACCGCACCGCACCGTAGGTTTTGCGATTTCGGAAAACCGCACCAAACCGCACCGTACGAAAAAAAATATAAACAAACCGCACCGTAGGGTTCACGGCATCTGAAAACCGCACCGAACCGCACCGTACCATTACCGATTCCTGAAAACCGCACCGAACCGCACCGTAGGATGCATGAAAAAAACGAACCGCACCGTAAGGTTTTCAAAATCTGAAAACAGCACCGAACCGCACCATAAGATTCCCGATTTCTGAAAACCGCACCGAACAGCACCATAGGATTCCTGATTTCTAGAAACCACACCGAACCGCACCGTAGGATACATGAAAAAACCGAACCGCACCGTGGGATTCCCAATGTCGGATAACCGCACCAAACCGCACCCCAATAGTTTTGCTTCATAAAAACCGCACCGAACCGGACCGTAGGATTTTCGAAACAAAAAAGCGAACCGTGCACGGACGGTTAACCGGAAAGAACCCTGGCAATTTACTGCAGCAGCTGTGCGCCACCATGATATACCCAGGCCCCAATAAGTCCACACCTAAAACGGCGATTTGCAACCGCCGAATACTACGGAAACCAGGTGCCCACCTTCGTGTTCAATTAGCCCTACACCTTCAACCTCCTCCCCGTTGACTTCCGAGGAAGCATCGAGCGACAACCCCCTCTCCATAGAATTTCCTTGTTTGCAGCTGCTACTTTATTATGGTTATCCTGCCTTGAGACAGACACAAGCAATCCTTCGATATGTTTGCCCAAATAATCCCAAGTATTCTTGACATCCGACAATGTGTAGCATGCGCTTCAACGTTGATAACTCATAAGCACCCGAAATAATGAAACAACGGACAGAAAAGTAGCGTCCTTCCTATTGAGTCATTATTTTTAATACGAGCCGCTCACACTTGTGGCCCTACCGCTGTGGGGGCGGGGGGGCCTCTTACTCCCTAGTATATATATATACTTCAAGTCACGACCTCGAACCAAGGCAGTAGTAGTGTTACGCTCAACACTTTAATCTAGGACGTTATCCAGAAAACGGTATACCGGGGGTATTCAACGCCATTTTCCGGTACAGGGGAAATCCACACAAAGAACGCCTTACACCGGCAGCGCTGATTGCCTAAAGCACCTCTGGACCGGGATATGACCACAAATGCCAGAGGGTACACCGGCACCTATCTTCTTGGGTTGGTTTTTCAACGTAAAATAGCGCGGGGTTCACCGTTTTATGACGCGCACAACACCGATCGATACGCCCATCAACGTCAATAACCCCGTCAAATTTAGAACTTAACAAGGCAGCACCATATCGCCCCACGGAACAACCACACATGTAAACACAACCAACAGAGAAATGTTGGGGGCCAGAACATACACATTGAGTGGGCCACCTGCAGCATGTCGGATTCCTTTGGCCCCCCTCGCGCCCACTATATGGCTGCCAATGTCCACAAACCCACTGGACCCCATTGCTATCTATCCATATTACATGTCCATGAAGCCACGGGACAACTTCGGCAAAATTAATTTTCTTGGTTTTCAGTAGTAGTATCGTATTACACGGGTGGTAATATATCACACACCCTCGGACGGATTTTCTCTTGACAAGTGGGGAAGGTGCTAACACCGAGCGATGCGTGTATGGAAATATCATCGTCGAGATATTTTCACAGCCACTATTTTCGTTGTGTGTACTCGTACCTCCCTGGGTTTGGAGAAAACCGGCTCGGAAATTCGTCCTAGGGGGTGTGTCATCTTATCACCCGTGTGATACGGTAGTCTCATTTGATACCGACAGTAGTCCTCGTAGGTTATTCGGAACTACTTGGACCTACAGTACGTAGACAGCCATGGTGTGGGCGTTGTTATATCCATGTGGTGAGCACGAAGGGGGCCAAAGGGTTTCAACATACTGCAGATGGCCCAAGCAATGTGAGTAACTCTCTGACCCCCGACATTGCCCTGTTGGTTGTGTATACGAGTACGTGTGTGGTTGTTCCGAGGGGCGTGTTTTTGGTGTTTGTCTCGTAGAGTTCATTTTTTTACGGGGTTGACGTTGATGGGCGGATCGGTCGGTATTTTGCACGCCATACATTGATAATATCGTGGTACAGGGGTGTTTTACGAGCTATTAATAATCAGTGCCGCCGATGTAAGGTGTTTTATTGAGTTGGTTTCCCCTGTACCGTAAAGTGGCGACAAATACCCCCGGTATACCGTTTTATGTATATATAATTCCAATATAGCTACGACTTACGTACCAGGCGATCATAGAGCTGCTGTGCGACCTTGAGCTTGTGAAAGACACACAGCAGAATGAAGGCTGCGCAGGTTTCTGTGAATCCCCATACTGCCGCACTGCTGCTGTTGCTGCTGCTGTATACCTTCTAGCTTCGTACTTGAGCTTGAAACGGACACAGCAGTACACTTGTCTGTATATGTACGTGAAGGCATGAAGGCGACATACCGATACACTCGCGGTGAACCTTACGTCAGTTTGATAGCTCCCTCGGGGCCGCGAGGCACTCCTTCCGACGCCTCAATTGCCACCGTTTTCCTCTCCACCCCCGTCGCCGCAGCTCCTCCTCCTCCTCCACCTTCAGCAGCCATCCTTGTTGGTTCGCCTGGCCCTGCTCGACGCGCGACATGTCGAGGTCTTCTTCGTCCCTCTGCCGTCGTTGTTCCTGCTCTCGTGGCTCGGTTTCGCATACTATCGACGCAGACATGAGCACTACAGGCACCACCCTGCTTGAACGATATTGCGGGGTGTGCCGGGACGAAGCAAGCAGCAGGGTCTGCGAACAGGAGGGCCACAACGCCCACAAGGGATGCCGTGGTCTTGGCCATGCTTTCGCTTTGGAGCAACAGCAGCAGCAGCTCTATAGGTAGCTCTGCCTGTGCAGCAGTAGCCGATACTCGGTACCACGCACCCTTGCTCTTCGTAGATCAAATGACGCGAAACAAGACTTAAGTTCAGAACCAAAACCTACACGCGCTAGCATTGAAACCCCGGGGACGTAACCGTAACCGTTTCACTTTTTTACGTGTCGCGGTTTCCCTTTTTCGCCCGTCCGGGCGCCGTTGTCGGTTCGCCAGTTGGCAGTTGGCACAGTTTGCCCTGTGAGGAGCAATTCACAAGATCAACACAGCCACCTCCCTCCTCATCATAATGATCTTTACGCCGGGCATGCCCGGGGGTGTCTCTGTCCCAGGTCCCAGGACAAAACACCATCTAATTGCACGAAAATACGCTGTTGTCGTCGTTTTCGTTGCCTCAAGCGTAAGCATAATATCATACGACTGTCGTTGGGTTCGCGCAGGGGTGCGATCGTTTTTTCGGCGCTAGTTTTCTCGGCATCAGTGAGGGTGGCTACAGCAGTACAGCCGAGCATCATATTTTTCGGAAGGTTCTCGACCAGATCTTTCCTACAGTAGGAAGACACCTTGTTCGGTATTGGCTACCTTCTTCCCGTTCCGGAAAAATCGAGCGCTGCTGCTGAAAACGATTGCACCCCTATGTGAACTCAACGCTCTTTGTACGGTAATTACTTGCACACGTTTCTTGAACTTTTTTGAGGCTTCGTCGCTCGCAGCAAACCTTCCAAAGTTGATGGCTACAGGAGACTTCGTAAGCACTGACTGTGACCGCCAGCAGCCCTGTCTGTCTGTGTAGTATGTCTGAGGCCTACAGTATCTACAGGGAAGGAACTCGTCACCGAGCGGCATTTCAAGGACACACCGTCCAAGAACTTTAGGAGAAACAACCGGGATATCAAGCTGACGACCTACTACACGGATCCCGAGTTTGATCTGCCGAAGATCCAGGCCACCATTCGCCATCTTTACCTGGAAGACTTGTCGCGCAACAAGGGCGACGGGCAGGTGTATCACCGGGGCGTGGCGGGGTGATGTCGGCGGAGTCAGCACCCTGTGGGCTCAACGGTACCATCGGTCACGACGGAACGACGGTAAAGCGGGACAAATTAAGAGCGGCTGTGCCGTGCCCGACAAGACCAACGGCAAGCGGAACAGCGGTCAATCGAGGAAGAAGAGCAGGAAGTCTGGAGTAAAGGCAAGGAACAACACGAAGAAATGGTTCTCGCTCCACAAGACTACTACTTCCCACAGCGACGCTGACTGCTACTGCTACGCAGGAGAAGCAGGTGGCGTCGCGCCCGCAGGAGGGTGGCGTTTTGTGCTACTTCTACCCTCGGCGCTTACTCCATTATTTCCGAGAACGACGAAAACAATCTGGCCATCAACTTCAACGACGACGGCGACGACGCGTCCTACAGTTCTGGGAAGAAGATTCAACTACGAGTACCACGCAGCAAGGGCGCCATTGATAGGGATCGCTGGGACAAGCTTTTATCATTGTTTGGGTTCGCCATCGTCTCATCACTATGTTAAACCGCTGGAACTTCGTTGGCATCGCCCAGGGTGTTCGTAGTTTCCAAATCTGGATGTCCTGACTGCCCCGCAGTCTGATGACACGCTTTAAGGTCGTTGCATTATTAGATGACAGAACGAGAGAGAGAGAGAGAGAGCGGAGAGAGCGGAGTCTTCTCCCGCACGAGTCAAAATTCCATAATAACGCCTGTGAATATATACGCGACCCTCTACAAGATATCCCTCGTGTCAAACTTATGTTTTGTCATGAAATAGTATGAATTGAATAAAACGTGTCCCTCGAAGGTGAAATCTAAATTCCATGACTTCCTTTTAATCGAATGCGCTTCATCGTGTCGTGTCCTATATACCTGCTGTTGAGCATCTAGCGCATTATGGTCATCATCTTTTCCATCATTGCTGACACGATCCAAACGAACACCCTCCCTGGCTCTTGACAGCCATGACAAGACCGAGCGGACATCCAAGACAAGCTAGGACCTAACAGCCAACAACAGTCCTGCGGGAGGAAACCCGGTCACCGGGCCAAAACCCCCTGTATAACTCCAGCACTCCAAACCGTTGCAGTTGAAACTACGGCCGCATTCCAAACGATGACCATGGCCATAAAATAAGATGCCAAGTGGTGCCCTACTCACCACCATGCCCCTCAAAGTAGCGCGGGGTGGCGACCTACAAATTAGTCCTCGCATCCTTCCAACATGGTACACCCGATAATGCGCATGCCCCATACTCATCCTCCAACGGTATATTCAACAAGAACCTACGGTGATACTTGAAAGGGGGTTGTCGCAAGGGGTTTGGATAATATGTTCACGTGCTGCTCGTTCGAAGCAACAAACTGAACGTCGATCTTCTTCGCCCGAGGTAGCTCTCCGACGAAACGAAAGAGCACGTCGATGTGCTTGCTCCGAGCAGAACTAGGAGCGTTCTCAGCCAACTCTATGCCCCCCTGGTTATCCTCAAAAACCCGGACACCTGATCCGCTTAGCTCTGGACAAGAAAAAAGTAGCACTGCGCCCGTATACAAAGCCTCTTTCATCCGTTCACCTAGGGCGACGTACTCTGCCTCTGCTGTGGACAACGTAACACACCTCTGCGTGCTACTTGCCCAACTGACGGCCGCGCACCCCCCCGGGCAATTACCGTTTCCGATACCGAGCGCCTATCGTTCGATTTATGAGCATAATCAACATCAATATACGCAGTCAAATCGAACCCCGAGCCCCGCAGAAAGGCAATCCCAAAAACCTCGCCCCGTGAAGGTATGCCATCATCTTCACAACTGCCTTCCAGGGCCTCTCAGTAGGGTTGTGAAAGTGACGCGCCACAGCACGCACAGCGTTGGAGATGTCCGGCCTCGCCATGGTCGACAGCCACATCTAACTGCCTACAGCCTCCCTGTGCGGCCAGTCTCCGCCAGATTTGCCTTCCTCTCGAGAACCTACTACAGTAGTCCCATACCGGGGGTAGAGGAAGTATCAGATGATGAGTGCACGTCAAAACGATTCAGCATGCTCTCTATAAACTTATTTTGCGTAATATCCAATGTCCCCGATTCCCAGTCGCGTTCAAAATCACAACCAGTGCACCAAGTCCGTTCGCCGAGGTTGCTAGTGGAGAACTTCGTAACTAACGCGGCACGGGAATCTCTGCATGTCTCGTCCGATACTGCAATCACGATGTCATGTACATAAACAACCATAATCACTTTTACCTTGCCGTCCACAACAATGCGAAAAACACGCGGATCAGTTCTACACTGCTCCGTACCGTACTCTACCACGGTCTTTACCAATAATCCGGCCCACTGTCGTCCACTCTGCTTCAGACCATACAGCGATCGGTTGAGGCGAACGATCTTGCCTGACATGTTACCACATCCATTGGGGAGTTTCGTGTATATCTCGGCGTCGAGTTTCGCGCGAGAAAAATCTTGTGTGATCTAAATGGAAAATCTTCAAACCGTGTTCATTAGCAACAACCGTCATAATTTACACTGACGGTGACGAGAGAGTTGATGCGAATGTTTGAAGGTAATCTACATCCTGCACCTGGCTAAACCCATTAGCCACAAGTCTAGCTTTTGCCTTTACTATCAGGCCATCCTTGCCCGTCTTGTTGATAAACACCCACTTCGCATCTACAGATTTCCGCCCTTGTGGCGGTGTCGGTTTGTAACCGTCCAACTCAATATTCATGGCCTCTTGCCGCGCCGCTTTGTATTCAGAACGCTCGACATCTGCTACGGACTGCGGGGGCCGTTCTACTTCTTCCGGGATTCCACTCGGCATGCGCACGCTTAACTCCCCTTTGTTCTCCACAGCAGGTCCTCCAGCCATCAGAGCCAGTGTGTCCTCCGTCGTCCAAGACATAGTCTTCAGCATACTCCTAGACTTTGTCCACTCGACCGCTGCCGTGAACAGCGCGTCCGCGACCTAAGGCTTCATCCTTGGCTGATATCCAGCAGGTTCGCCCTCCAAGCGCTGGCTCTGACCCCGCGTCCGGCCCCTTGCTGTCGCGGGGAGCCGTCCCCAGCTACTGAGCTCGTGAACTGCCCTCCCCGACAGGACCGCGGGTGGATCCTCACCGCTCCCTTAGACGGTGTTGGAGGTTGATGCTTCGGCCGGGTCGCTTTCGGCCCTCCCTGCCGGGGCCGAGGACTCGTCAACCGCGCCCCCTTGAGACGGACCCATCGTCTCGGCTGATTCGACCCTCCCTATCGGGACCGACGAGGAGTCCACCGCGCCCCCTTGAGACGGACCCATCGTCTCTGCTGTCCCGTCGCCGGCATTACCGGCGGCAAGTGCCTACTGGGCGCGCTCCTCCAAAAACGCGTCCAGATCGACCCCCCACGTCAACTCGAGGTCGTTCAGGCGAGCCAGACCATCGTCCAGCTCATGCCCCACCCCCCCCACACAACCTCGATCCGACGTGTTTCCATCGACTACCTCGGACCCCCCCCCCCTCTTCCACAGACAGGGAGTCACTCGACTGGGCAGGTACAGGTAGTGCAGGCGATACGCACTACCAGGTGATATTCCGCGTGATCAGCACGGTACGGTGTCTAGTCAGCACTCGTACCGAGTCTCGGGGGTAGTTGAATGTTGGGCCAAGGTAAAACCACTTCTGTGCTTTCGCTTGGGACTTGTTCTCCCTCTTCACCGTTCAGCAGCCAGCCTTGAGGAAAGGTAGAACTACTACCGGGGGGGGGTGGGGGGGGGGGTTACCAGATACCACGGCTCGTATGGCGACTTGCTCTCAGGGTCAGCGGTGGTTGCTGTACGGTTCAAAGCATCGCACGCCCAGTGCGACGCTTCGGCCCACAACGACTCAGTTGCGGGTATGTGCGCGTCAGGATAAAGCCCGTGAGCATCGATTCGGCCCACCATTGCGGCCGTCTCGATCAAGCCTAGCGCGCGCTCGGCTACCTCGCCGAATTGGGGACTGTCAGCTGTCGTGAATTCCTTATTGATATCTCGTGATCTACATAGATCTCCAACCCCCCCCCCCCCCGGAATTCACCACCCCCGTTTGATCGGATGATGACCACTTTCGAAGGGACATCGTCTGCTCGAGTGTCCGTGATGAACTGCTCGATCGATTCTGCGGCGTCTGACATATATGGCGTATAAAATACACCCACGTATACCGTGAAAACTAAATGCGCTCAATTATATTTTATCGCTTCCTGCCGAGAGACTCTACCACCCTGGGACCACTCAAAATCCACAAACACCTTCCCGAGCTTCTTACCTGCTCGTGTGTGCGTGGACTGCTTGATGCTATTGCGAAGCCCCTTGGCCATGGAGCACCCCCCTGCATTCTAGCAGATTTCCCTCGAAGACGATGCCTTGCTGCTCCGCGGTCTTGCGGAGTGGAACCTCGTGGGAATGTCCAGCCGCGCAGTGACAGTCGTTGATGTCGATCACGGGCTTATTGGGCTGTTGCCCTGGGGCGAGTACAGCACAGGCATTTTCCCCACTACTGCTGTCGACCCGGTAGCCGTAAAGACTGTACAGAGTCCCACTCAACGGGAACACGATCGAACGCTCTGACTTGAGCCGGACTACAATCCCCGAGGGGCGTCCTTCGAACGTATGGCCGTTTTTGACGAGAGTGGGCTGGGAAAATAGGTGATAGCGGAGATCTGGCACGTGCGCAACTTTTGTCATTAGCACTTGCACGAGACCGTTTCCGGACCGAAAGACTAAGCGGATATCAACGTATCCTTCGATCGAGCGAGTTGAACCATCGGCGATGCGCAGCTTCAAAGTTGTATCCTCTGTAGTTGATCATCATGCAATCTGCTGAGGGCGTCATGTGAGTAGAGCCTCCACTATCGCAACTCCAGGCCTCGTCTCCTACATGCCAATCCGACTCTCCTTCCCCCATTCTGCCCAAACGGTCACTGCACTCGAGTGCCTCTTCGGCCTTAAAAGCTGAGGCCTGGGCCGTACCAATATCACCGCCGTCCCTCGCTCTAATTTCGCTCGCCACCGACAGCACAGCCTCTTCTTTCGGCATGGCATGGGGCAAACATCATCATCATCATTGTGCCCCAGTCCGTTGCATCCGCTGCATCGATTCTCCGCACAGTGTTTGCAATCCTGTGGCCCTTCTTGCCACACTTGAAGCAAATCCCCTACCTCCGGTGGCCTTGGCACTGCTGCCATTGCCACCGGCAGTCGCGACTCACCGCTGGGGTATGCACCCCTCTTTCCAGCTCTCCTTGGCCGGTCTGGCTGACCCCTGGCTGGGCAACCTCGACAGGAAGCAGTTTTCCCTACGCCCCTTCGGCCCAAAATTCCGCGAATCATCATCACGTAAAATCGTCTCTCGTCCAGCTGTAGTACCTCTCGTACAGCAATGATGGGTCCTGCCCTTCGTGGGGGTTCTTCCCTACAGCAGCGCTTTTCTCGTTGCTGCCGGACTCCGATTGGCCGATGGCTTCTCCAAGAGCAGCAGGAGTCTCTCGTACAGGAGTGGGTCCTGCGCTTCGCGGGGGCTGTTCCCTACAGCAGCGTTTTTCTCGATTCTCCCGGATTCCGATTGGTGCCAATGCATGCTCCAACAGCAGCAGTAGTATCTCGTACAGCAGTGAGAACAGCAGTGAGTGGTTCCTGCCCATGCTGGTCTCTCCCCTATAGCAACACTCCCCTCAGCGCCGCTGGCCTCCGATCGGCCGTTGTCCCTCATGAACTCGGCCATCATGTCTCGGTTGGCTTGCGTCACATTGACGCTTGCCGCTGCTCCAACGCCAGCTGGACGTCTCGTTGCAGCTGGTGAATCTAATTTTTTGGGAAGGTCTTGCTCCCCCTGAACCGACTATATAGGAAGACACCCTTGACTTCCTTTTCCAGACCTGATAACTTTTCAAGCTTTGAACTACGCAGTGTGTTCGTAGTTTCCAAATCTGGATGCCCTGACTGCCTGCCTCGCAGTCTGATGAGATGCATTAAGGTCGTTGCATTAGAGGACAGGACGGGGGAGAGAGAGAAAGAGAGAGAGAGATATAAGAAGTATAGAGATAGAGAGAGACAGAGAGAGAGAGAGAGAGAGAGAGAGAGAGAGAGAGAGCGGAGTGCTCGAGCTCTCCTTCCGCAAGAGGGCAAAGTTCCATAATAACGCCTGGGAAATACAATCCGCAAACCCCAACAACTTTTGTAACCGTCATTGCTGACACGATTTAAATGGAAACGGGGTCATTCCTCGTCGAATTGCCCTGACACCGTCTTTGAACTCGCCGCATACATACCATATACATCGTCGAGTCGCCGGAGAGACGTCAGTCATCTGGGATCGGGGTACGCCGGCAGTACTATCATTCACAGGAGCAGCCGGGGTAATTGTTGCATCACCAGGGTTATACAGCCTCAGCGCGGGGTCACCGGGAAGGCGTAAGTGTTTCAGGGATCACTGCCAAAATAGGCGCGTGGGACTGCCGAAAAGACAACTTTCGGAATCGCTACGTTGTACCGTACATCATTGCTGTTCGATGGGGCTGCCGAAAGCTTCCGGAATCGCCGCAACAGTAGCAACGCGGTGGGGCCGGCGAAACGTCTTCCGGGGTCGGTCCACATGATTATCTATCGTACTTTGGGATTGCCGGGGGAGAACGTGGGTCTTCTGGGATTGATTGCCGCATCATCATCATCATCATCATCATCATCATCATCATCATCCTCGTTTAGGGCTGTGCCGGAACATTACGCTTCTGAGGTCGTTGAAACCCATCACCATCGTCCTTTAGGGCTGCGCCGGGACATCGCTTCTGGATCGCCAGGAAGAGAGCATCTATCTCCATGATGATGTGGGGTCGCACACCAGCTTCACGGCAAGATTTTGTTTGTTTCTCGCAGGACCACAAGTCCTTTTTGTACAGGGCGGCACATCGCCTGAGAGTAGGGTTTTGTGTCTTGGTCAAGAAACTGGTCTTCGACCTTAGTTTTGTTTTCTTGAGACGCAACAACAGTTGCGACCGGCCCGTTAACATTCGATTGATTCCAACAAGAAAGTGCTAGTGATTGTTAGCGCTCTATTCAAGGTTCTTCATCGAATCCATCAAGTACTACTATAATACTGGTTGTTGTTAGACATCGCTCACTCAGTGTTTTTAGTTAATTGTTTACTTCCATTGAGGGGGAGTGATAAGTGTGAGCTGATGAGTGGCCTCGTATACATATGCAATGCCCGGTACTAGTATTACTAGTCACTTCTACGTAGTAGGAAGTGGCGTCGGTGTGCAGCAGAGCTGCCACTACTGATGTATTCAGGATAATGGCCTATGGATACCAACAAGTAAGTACATCGACAGGATACAACACGGTAATACATAAGAAAAATAGTAAGCAAAAAACAAATCTGGGAAATGCGGCGAGACCTCCGAGTTACAGTTCAAGCAGTCGTACGGAACAGCCGCAACATGACCCATCTGTACCGCTGGGCGCTCATCATGGTGTTCGTAGAGAGACGCTTGACAACACCAATCAATCGTCATCATCATTTTGTTTTGGTCGCTATCTAGACTCTTAATAATAAGAAACAGGCTAATAAGAAACTCCGGTTGATAAGGAACAGGAACGCTGGCTCAGGCTGGATTTCCTATTTGATGCTTTCTACACTAATAATTCCAACATAACGACTCTTTCTCGGGATTTCTTATTTCACTCTAAGCACCAGCTTGGATTTCTTACTAGCCTGTTTCTTATCATGGTACGAAGGTGTCCTTTACTGTGTCCTTTTTTTTTCATCTAATTTTCATCTACGTAATTTTCGTCTAATGTTTTTCTTCGAATTAAAAAAAAAAGAATAAAGCTTCCTCGACCGGACTCGAACCGGCAATATCTTCCTTCGAAGGGAAGCGGCTTATCCATTAGCCTACGAGGAAAATATAGTTAATCGGGTCAGGTATTGTCCGCTTTTCGACGTGATCGATCGTTAATGATATGTATGCCAAAGAAAGTATGCCAAAGAAAGACAATAAGGTTCAAGTAGTCCGCTTTTCGCCATAGTTAACAACCTTTTCGTCTAATTGAGTGTCACGCATAATACGAATACGTCAAATAAGCGTGCGTGTTATCATAAAAAATTATAAACCCCATTGCTTAATTAGTCCCAACAATGGAATATCGACTACATACAGCAGTATGTATAGTACCTGTATGCTGTATGCAAACATCATACGTACGTACGTGGAAACATGGTTTAACGCGCGTATCATCGTATACTGTCTGCCGGACGAGGTGTGCCATATTCCTTCTGAACTAGAAACAGGAGTGTACGATGATTAAGATGGTAAAGACCTAACCCTAAACCTTATACGAAGTACGTGACACACAATCAAAAGTTAGAGACTCAATTTGACGAAAAGGTTGGTAGTTAATGATATGTATGCGAGAAAGACGTGCAATAAAGCATGCCAAAGAAAGACTTATTGTCCTTGCTATAAATCTGGTTATTATTGTCCGCTGCTCAAAAAGATCTCCTCCGCGATGTCGTGATCGATAGAACAATAAGAAGCTGGAAAAAGCGAGGATAAGGTAAAGACTGTAGAAAAAATATAGATGATCAAAGGAAAAACCACGTCAACCCAGGTAATAATCAAGATGACAATATCGCTTACTTTCGAAAGTAAAATGGTGGAATGAAAGATCAGATTTAAGAGAGAGGCTCATCATTCATATCTGGGCAAACTGCGTCAGGACGGGCGGAGTAAGCGCTACGAATAATGTTAATTTGATGAAATGCATGTGAGAAAGACGTGCCTAGTAAAAAAGTAGGCAAATACTCAGACGGCCGGATGAAGCAGGACCGTCTGTGTGAATGCAACGAGTTTAGAGAAAATGCACTATAAATTACAACATCAATACAATTTCGTACGATGGAATGTATGTGCACAAGACGCTTTCCTTCGAACTCGAACGAGGGGATAAGCGCGTTCAAACAGGTTCATCGAGGCGAATGGATATCGGGGAGATCTACCCCGTCCGGGGTTCTCTTTTCAATGAATGCGTGACGCGGCCCGGCACAACATGAGTACGCGAGAACAACACAGACACTCATTTTCCCGGGTCATTAGAACATCCATAATAACATGCATGCGTGTTTGGAACCATGTATTACATATATATATAAAGAACTACTGGACTCGAGGGGGGGGGGGGGGGGGGGGGGGGGGGGGGGGGGACGGGTGAAGGAGGCATCCTACCGAAGACCACACCTACCTCGGGTCGACCTCGATGTCGCCGATCTCCCCTTCAAGAATAGAAACCACACCGGCAATATCACACCAATCAACCCTGCGACGAATGCTTGTTTCTTTTCCGAAATGTACACCATATCTATGTGTCCAACGCAGCGGCTACATTTATCACGTCTACCAAATTGTTTTGCCATGTGGACGATGGAAGCGCAATGTTCGACGGACCCATCTTGTGGGGCAGGCGAACATATTCCCGGAACGCGCGCGTCCACGTTGTATTCCGTCTTTCAAAGACGTGTTTTTGGGATAAAATATAAACAAGCAATCAAACCAACAAAAAACGTACAAATTCAGGTTCGTAGGTGACCGACATAATCCTCGAATCAAACGACCTTCGACAAAAAAAAAGACACGACCAACGTGGACCACCCTTCCTTGGAACCACACACTAGCACTAGCCGACACAAAAAACCGAGTCTTCGTGTGTATAAGGGTTGAGGTGATCGACCGATCGACACCACGTGACGGATATTCAAAAACAAATACAAATAAATCACCCCCCTGTTCAACACGCTTTGAAACTTGAACCATGATCAACACGCGTGTGTTAACCGTCGCCACACGCGCGCACGAATCAATACAGTACACACGTAACTGCTCGTTCCAAAACAAACAACAAGAACACATACCCTCGCACGGATATACCTCCGGGTTTTTCTTTGGCCGGTGTATCCGATCGATCGATCAACAAAAAGACAGTGGCGGCTACTTCTCGGCGTTGTACTCGCACCCATTTTTTTTTTTTTTTTAATACTCTATATGCGCCCCCCATTCGAGTTGGAGGAGTTGTTATGCAACACCAGCAAACCGTTTTTTGGTCCAAATTTCACTGAGATTCGGAGCAAGTCATCCAAGCGGCCGAACCTAGATAGTGAAAATGCGCGTTACTCCCCCCCCCCGCACCCCTATTGTCGCGCTAGTCGCCATTCAATTCCTGCTATCTAAATCAAGTATACCACATCGAGAGGAATGATCCTTATACACAGCTACTCGTGCCCCCCTCCCCCTATGAAATAAAACAAGATGGGGAGGGGGGTGGGGGGAGGAGGGGACAAATTCCTGGCTTGGCTGGCCAAACCAAGCGACTACCTCAATTCTGCCCAAATAACTCGTCATTGGACCTCGTGCTTGTTCGTAGCCAACATAGGGACGACGACGACATGTTTGGGATGCCTATCTCGAAAGGAATGCGTGCAGGGTTATCGATCCCTAAACTAAACCGAACTTGCTCCATCCCAGTTCCTTATACAGACATGCACCATTCATCCTATGAATAAACCCTGTTTTCTGTGCTGCTTCGTAAACAGAGGCATTCACTCCGTCTACGGACAAAACTACCACTTTGCGCGTACGTGCTGCGCGCGCATTTGAATGGATAAGAGACGTGACCAGAAGCCGTCTACAATCAAAAAGACGAGCCTGCACCGGTGGCTGCGGGGTCGTGGACTCGCTCGGTGATCGTTTCCGAGTCACTACAATACTACAGATCATGCCGCCAACGGAGTTACCGGACAGATTTTCAGGGGCGACCTAAGGCGCTTGGCGTACAAGGGTCTCAACCGTAAGCAACCTATCGATGACGTCGAACTCCGTTTGACGTCGAACTCCGTTGGTCGGCGTCTAGGCTATGTGGAAATATCTTCCGCAATCACATTCCCCGTCGCCATGGAGGTCACGGTGTGCCCTGGTAGTGGTTTGCGAGCGGGATTCGAAGGGAAGCGCTGATACATTAAAAAGATAGGACGCCATTTGCGCCAAAACGAATACATCATCGCGTTTCAAAATTAAATAAAAACAAGTTAATAACAACAGTGGTTCCGAGAACTCGTTGTGCTTTATCTGCAACAGGTACATATACTCGCACCCTTTTTAGTGAGAAACTAACGATGCGAGAAGGCCGAAGGCCGACGAGCATCGATTAGATGCTCTTCTTAATGATACCACCACAGCCACCCCCGCCCCACCAGCGCCCAGGAGCACTGGAAGCTGTTGTTGCTCGTAGTAGCTGGTGGACGTAGGCGGGGTCTTTTTCCCGTGGTCTGGTGATACATACTACTGCCGTGTATATTATATATCATATCGTAATATATCGTACGTGTTTTCAATCTTCGCGCTGCTACTGCTGCAACTGCTGCTGCTGCTGCTGCTGCTGCTGCAACTGCTGCTGCTGCTGCTGCTGCAACTGCTGCTGCTGCTGCTGCTGCTGCTGCAACTGCTGCTGCTGCTGCTGCCGTATGCCAACTCACCACAACCAAAAAAAATGTCACCAAACCCACCCCCACCACACCCACCACCATCACTCCCACCACCACCCACTTAGAATATGATAATCTCATTTTTCGTATTGGCGGCGGGTGCATTGTGGTGGTGTAGTGTTCTCTGTGCGTTATGTCGGCTGAGCGAGATACCAGTATCATATAATGCTGCTGATGCTGCTGCTGTTGTATAAGCCAAGATATTTGTGGTATACAGTATACAGTAGTCAGTAGTATACAATATATTTACAGCAGTGAAATATCTCCTACTGATAGTCGTGACGCAGATCCGGGGTTGCAAACATATTTTTTTTCTTCTTATTTTTGTTTCATTTTTTTACGATACCTTCACTTATCTTGGTCTTGGGACGGTTGTACCAGGTACTTTTATTTTTTTATTTTTATTGGATTTTGCTATTAAAATTATTCACTGCTGCTGTGCTGCCGCTGCTGCCGGTGTATACCAGGTATATGCTAAGCGATTTGTGGTGTACTACCCTACGTGTCATACGTATTTGACCTACATAGGAAAGAGCGAGAAATGAAGGGTGATATAATAAAGGGGACGGAAAAACAAAAAAAAAATGGCCACGAACACCGACACCCCACCAATCCACTCCTGTACACAAGGTTTCGCGCTGACGCTAATCGCTTTACGAGAAATGTTGGTGGGAGATGTTGGGACAACCGGCCCAGGAATCAACCGACCCACCCAGTTACTCCCTCACCAACAACCCACAATGCACCCCCACCAACCTATATACTCGCGCGTGAGCCAAGAAAGGTTTATGTGCTGACACAAATGGCTCAAAATACAAAACTATCCAATAAATGACAATTAATTGCAGGAACACAGCAAAAATAGTAAAAAGGCCAACGCAGTAGCTTGATGCAGTTAGGAGCTTGACCACTTGAAGGCGTCTGTCACGCTCCTCATTCCCACCGTTCTTGTTTAAATGCAGTAAATATATTCGAGTTATCACACCGAAATCACGTAAACCAGAGACAAGAGACACCAACTTATATGTAATCAACTTGGACAGGTCTACTTCTATTGCGTACCTACATCTACTGCTCCTCCTGCATTGTGGATTATATGCATACCTGTTGCTGAGATCAATGGGTTCAGAGAGTATTGTTCAATAGCTTATTGCACTTGGCATATTTAATTGAAAATAACTATCGATACCTATTGATCTGACCAATTGGTTCACAGATAGATGCGCAATAGGTTGTTGTACTTGGGATTGGTATTACGCCTATCGGGGATTGGTATTACGCCTATGGACATTAATCATTGATTCGACTAATTAATTAATTGGTTCAGAGAGAACGGTGTGATAGGCTATTATTGAACGTGGTATGTATACAATAGAAAACTACCTATTATTGCGCGATAACAGGTCGAGGGAGATTTGTATCGCGGGGTTTTGTACTAGAGGTTGGGTATTACATACACCCCATCGATAACTATTTCCATTGACCAATAAAATGTGTGTTTTACTTGGGTTATGTTTTTGAAATTGTCTGCCAATACCAATTCCTTCGTATGGGCCCAGAGTTTCGTGCCAGAGTCTACAGAATTGTATTCGTGGTATGAATGCGTTTGGGGTAGACATTGGAATTGTCCCCCCCAACACACCTTTTTCATTTACTTTTCGCTCAAACTAAACATCCTGTTTGTCAGCCTTTGGGCGTCAGCTGCTCAGCAAGACGTTATCGAAACAATGCGCACGAGCCCTACTACGCGTGTTGTTTGTGTGTTTCACGAATAATTTGGATGGTGAGCAGTGTTGAAAGTGGTGTTTGGTTTAATTTATATGCAATAATAGTCGAAGGGAAGGCGAACAAACGAAGTGCTGAAAAATCGGATGAGTTGGATGAGTCAAGATGCTACAGCAGGCTCGGCAGCAGCTACTGCTCCACCTTTCTGCAGCTGACGCCTCACAACCTAGTATCTGGGGTGCTTTAAACGTCCGTTGTGTCCCCCGGATAGGCTTGCACACAACGAACGCGCAACTTCACCTTACATTCCGAGCAACAGTAGTAGTAGTGTTTTCCACCGACATCTTCTGGGTACTTCCAGCCCGAGGAGATACCACACTTCGCCATGGGCGCAACAACCCTTGCGCATGTATCTTCTCCACAGAGGTGTACGCGGGCGGGGATGTGCGCGGTTCGACTAAAAAAAAACGGCCAATACCGCCGTATTTCGACGGTTTCCATTAAGCGAGTCTCGCCGTGTTTTCCGAGCTACTGGCAGCTCTGCTGGTGAGGGTACTGAGCTCTATTAATAGGTACCTGACTGAATTGGGCTCAGTTGCGTTGTCTACAGTCTGCTGTTAGGTTTCATGGTCGGGTTGCATCAGATAATGGATCAGGCGGTTTACGTTCGCCTACACAGCAGTGTACTGCAAGACCCAAGACTGCTGTTTTGTTCGCTGCTACTGTGCTTGGCTGTGACTCTTCCAGTTCGACGCAGTGGCTGACAAGTGCCCATTCTAAAACCAAGTAACTTGGGGTTGAGTGAAATGTTGAGTCATTGGTTATACAGGATTTAGTATGGGAACTGGAAAAGTCGTTGGTTATATAGGATTTCGCATATGAACTGGAAAATTCATTGGTTATATAGGATTTAGTATAGGAAGTGACAAATACCCCCAATCGGACCCAAATGCAAAAATGTGAGCGGGGGTCTCGGGTCCTTTTTTTCAACCGCCCTTGTATCGATACCTAGTTATTCGCCGTTTTTATTCGGCAATCTAGGTCGATGTCGATCGACACGATTGCAAGTAAACGAGTTTAGAACAAATACAAAGGTTTATCCGTGCGATACCTTTCCATGCATGTTGCATTGGGCGAAACATATCGGTGGATACCGTTGCGACACTGCTGGCATAAATCGATGCCCTAGCAAAAGTATCGGACATTATTAGGTGTCGATCTCTTCGGACGGCGTGGCAAGGCGTAACGTGGGAAGGTGGGAGGGAATGACTTCATATCGTCTCTGTCGATGAATCATGCCAATAGAAAGAGGGCAATAGGGCAAGTATGGATATTCTCTTCGGCGCCGAGAAGAGGCGTGGGGAATTTCTTGTGTGGGGTGTTGAAATCACCTCTTCTATGCTGGGTTGACTGCTCTACTGCTGCTGCTGGTGCAATAGTGTTGTTTGATGCCGCTGCACAGGGTGTCCTTGGTAAGGCCGAAGCACTGCTGTAGAGCCCAGGTATTGGTCTCGCGCTCGACTTCTACATGCATGTTAATTAACGGTGTCGGGGTTTCAACCACTCACTAAACTACGGCTGTAAAAACAAGAGCAGCGGGGAGATTTTAGGTATTTATCGGATTCAGAGAGACGAAATAAAAGCGATACGGCTCATTAAGATTTCCTTCTACCTTTTTTTCGCTCGCCACGACGCCAAGTCACCGGGAAAATCCTTCGAAGATACATCAAATAAACCAAGCGACAAACACCCTTCGAAAGTTTGAAATGCTGGGAAACCTTCGCCTCCACTGATGCCACAAAAAAAAATCCGTAGCACATACAGTACCGGCCCGCTCATAAGTAATCGGGCTTAGACTGACTTCTTTGTTCGAGAAAGGGAGGTTTCACACAATACCTTCAGTATAATGGCTGTCGATTTTCTTAATTCCGCCGTAATGTTTAGGCTGGGTTTCCTGTGGGGCAGTTTCATATGAGAGAGCCGGCAGTGGACAAACAAAATAGATCCCTGTGTAACATCACCAACCTGCGTCAACCCCACTGGAAAACAACGGTGGTTGATCCCATTTCCGCCATGACGTACATTGGTAAGAAATGCGAACAGCAACATTGACCTTTGAACTTTTGAATACCAGGAGAAAATCCATCTCCCCTCATGTGGTGATACAGGTCCGCTTCTGCAGGTAGGGGAATCATCGCGTGTGTGTGTCGCGCGTTGTGCGGAGGTAGGGGTATCGCTTTGATCTCTGCTCTCAGCTCCTGCCCTGTAAGGGCGCAGCAGGGTGCGTATATAACCTCGTATCTGCGGGCTCCTATTGGTACAAAAATATCGAGTACACGGGTACCCGGGTAAGCGGGTTTATGCCACCAAACACACGCGGGTCCATGAACGGACCATGATTCATTCCGGGTCCGACGAATCCGTGTTCCCGCCACCGGGTATAAATTTTGTACCAATTAATTTTCTCGCAAATTTTGCACCAATCATCTCGCTCGCGTCTTTCTGTGGCTATATATAAATTTTGCACCAATCAAGATACGAACGATGCTATTGTATTATATGTATATGCAATGCGCTGTCAATTGTCAGTCACGGCATGTCAAGGCAAAGCTGCTGTCTGTCCTGTCTCCTGACGTCTTTGGCCGCACGCCCATGGTCTTACCTGGAGCCCCATAGTACAGGCCAATCAGCGACCTTTTTTTTTTTTCTTTAGCCCTAGGATACATATATATACATATATACATACATTTGCATTTAATGTACGTTCTCAAGCGGCATGATCCCAGGTCTCCACGCTACTCTAAAAAATCATTTCTTGAATTTTTCGATGCCGCGGACCTCATTTTTGTTTTCGACATTCAAACCTTCTTGCCTTTTCTCTTTTTTTCTCTTGCATGCACCTGGATTGCTATTATTAGCAGGGTAGGTCTTGCCTGTCGTATATGGCATTGCATTGTCTGCTCAGGATACATATATATACATATATACATACATTTGCATTTAATGTACGTTCTCAAGCGGCATGATCCCAGGTCTCCACGCTACTCTAAAAAATCATTTATTTAATTTTTCGATGCCGCGGACCTCATTTTTGTTTTCGACATTCAAACCTTCATGCCTTTTCTCTTTTTTTCTCTTGCATGCACCTGGATTGCTATTATTAGCAGGGTAGGTCTTGCCTGTCGTATATGGCATTGCATTGTCTGCTCTGCTTACGTAGTATCTCTGTGTCGTAGTTTTGTGACCACAGAAGAACTGGTACCTTTTTAGGATGATGAATCGGCACGGACACTGGGTGTGCTTGGATGTCGACGGGTAGAAAGGAAGGTTTAATGTGAAGAACAACACACACACACACACACACTCACCACCAACCAGGATGTGGTGAAACTCGTTGCTAACTATTAACACGTACCAATCTGACCCTAAATATAATGATCATTTCGTAAAACTTTTGAAATACAAAGGGTGCTTATATTCCGGTTCAGAGTGGTAGTGATGTATATCCACCATTCATTTATTATGATGTGATTTTAGATGATTGATTAGTCTATACATATCATACGTATAATACACAATTTGAGTGGACCAGAACAAACAGCAGAGGACGGGACGCGGGATCTCGCGTCTTTCTGTGGCTATATATAAATTTTGCACCAATCATCTCGCTCGCGTCTTTCTGTGGCTATATATAAATTTTGCACCAATCAAGATACGAACGATGCTATTGTATGTATGTATATGCAATGCGCTGTCAATTGTCAGTCACGGCATGTCAAGGCAAAGCTGCTGTCTGTCCTGTCTCCTGACGTCTTTGCCTAGGATACATACATTTGCATTTATTTAATGTACGTTCTCAAGCGGCATGATCCCAGGTCTCCACGCTACTCTAAAAAATCGTTTCTTTAATTTTTCGATGCCGCGGACCTCATTTTTGTTTTCGACATTCAAACCGTTCACTCACCACCAACCAGGATGTGGTGAAACTCGTTGCTAACTATTAACACGTACCACTATGACCCTAAATATAATGATCATTTCGTTAAACTTTTGAAATACAAAGGGTGCTTATATTCCGGTTCAGAGTGGTAGTGATGTATATCCACCATTCATTTATTATTATGTGATTTTAGATGATTGATTAGTCTATACATATCATACGTATAATACACAATTTGAATGGACCAGAACAAACAGCAGAGGACGGGACGCGGGATCGCGGGATCGTGCCCTGAGCAAACATAGCCTCTTCTGCATCACCGCAACAATTTTCATCACCGCCGTCAACATTTCGGCTCAACCGACTAGCCGCGTCAACCTTCGACAGCAACAACAGCAAGGAGGGCCCGGGGAATAGGAACTCGAGTGCTTCGTCAGGCAGGCGAGGCCCGCGGCGGGGGGGAGGATCGTGGTTCATCTACGACAAATTTGGGCCGACATCATCATTCTTGGAACAAACCACATCATCACCATCCAGCCTTCGCGTCTACATCATCATCAGGAGGAAATAAAGATAAGTGCGGCTCCAGCCTCCGCGTCTACGTTCTCCCAACCTCCGAGCTGCATCGGCACCAGCTTGGTCACCACAACACCCTGCATTGTCCGGTTTCTTTAAGCGGAGCGGCAGCGGCTTGCTTTCGCGTCTCTACACCTACCTGTTCTGTGGTCGACAATTTCATTCAAGATTCAAAAAAGAAACCAGCACACTTTTTTTCATGATGGATGGTAGTGGAGGTAGGTGGGGATGGGGGTGGAGGTGGAGGTGGAGGTGGAGGGGCAAGCAGCAACCCACATGACAGAGGCGGGGCAGCCACGGATGTCAGATCAGCAACATCGCTCGGCGCCGCCGGCGCCGGCGGCGTGTGTGGCGACGGCACTGCAGGAGCATCGCCGGCTGGCGCGAGGCGCACTGTGAACTTCCGCGGCCGTATAATCGAGGTTGTCCCAATGCAGGATCTGGAGGCCGAGAACGTAGCAGCGTGGCAAGTGTACGATCGAAACTGTGAAGAGGAGGACGAGGAGCCTATTTCCCTGGACCCCGATAGCATAAACGTTGGTATGGATGGTCCGGATGGTCCGGATGATGAAGAGGGTGACGACGACTCTTTCTTTGATCAGTTTTTGGACCCCAACAAGGAAGCTAGGGAGGCGATCATGCGGCGGCTGGACCTCACCAAAGCAACTGCCAAAGTTCTTATCGACAAGGGATTCTTCTACCTTGCAGTTGTAAGTCGCTTACTATTAATACGCGTATGTCAGAAATTCAAGTATCTTTACGATCGTGCACTTGGTGTGTTGTTACGGCCTCACAAAAAAGCAGTGTTGCCCACGTGTGTATGTTCACAGCTGTTCCAACCCGTGTATACACTTCTACTGTATCCTACAGCCTCGACATGTGCACTGTCTCACGCTACGAGAACTCGTTTATTTTTTTTTGTTCTCGTCCCAGCTACCCCTAGACTCTACGGCGCCTGCCTACGTGCTTAATTTGGCGATTGCCATTTCGTCTATTTGTACTGGTATCTAACAATAACCCCCTGCCCTTGCGCACGAAATATGTTTTAACGATACGTCTATGCCTACACTGCTGCTGCTGCTGCTGCTGCTGCTGCTGCTGCTGTTGTTCACCGCATTTCTGTTGTTTCCGCTGTCAGGACGATAAGGACATGCTGGAGGGTGTCGAGGGGGGGGTGGAGGGCCGACTCGAGAAGCAGCTGCGAGTGGTGAATGACTTTGAGTCGTTGTGTGAGGACCCGAAGTAAGTACCACACACATATAACATAGATACGTTATATATTATTGTATAGGCGAAACAAAAATCCAGCCCGAAATTCGAAATGTAATGCCGACAATAAGCACTGTTTGTGCAGGATCTCATAGTATTATTACTATGATTTTACTTCGTAGTGCTTTTGTCCTCTCATCGCAGATATCTCAACCTTGTTCCTCGCGATTTTCTGCGTGGTGAGTGTTGGGCGCGTGTGGTGCTCGGCAATTCCAGTATGCCACGGAGCGGGGCACGGAATTGCCACGGTAACACGCGTGACTTACATGACACGCGCATGGCAGTGCCATGGGAACCCATGGATGAATGTCCGCATTTTGCCAGAGTGCACCACGTCGGTTGAAGGCAGTAGCGTGGCATGTCACGGAGAGTCATGTAAATGCCATTGAGAATCATGGCAATGCCATGTAAAGGAGAGTTATGGCTATGCTGCAGGAGAGTTACGGCAATGCCATGTGTTGCAATGTAGGTTCATGGCAATGCCACGGGATGCCATGAAGGTTCATGGCAACGCTTTTTGGGTTGCCTCGCACGTTAATTCGAATGCCATGGCATGCCACGGCATGTCATGGAAGTACCACGGGGGACCATGGCGATGACATGGTGTTCCATAGCGACCCAAAGACAATAGGCGATGCCACACCTTGAAAAGGGCAAACCATATAGATATTGTATTACTCTGGTCATGTCACAAGCAGTGGCAGGCCCCCTGGATTCGCCATAGCATTGCCATCGCAAAACGCCATGGCTTTTAGCCGTGGCGTTTTGCGATGGTAATGCTATGAGTTGCCTTGGTGCACCATGTTCCTTGGCATTGCCACGCAACGCATCTTCTTTACATTTTGTTGCCTTGGCTAAACGTCATGACGATCCCCTGATGGGACATGGCTGTGCCATGGCATGCTATAAAAAAAAAATGAATAATGTTTATCCTTTTATTTATACACGTCGGGGTTGTGCTAACGTGTTTTCCGGATACTTAATTGTTTATCTCTGATTTCAGGCTACTTGTCCTGGCTGCCAAGGTTCTCTCCTTCTTCATTAAAGTGACCCTCGAGTCCACGCCCGACACGACCGGGGGCTGGTTGGCGCGGCGAGTCGCCTTGGATTGGGACAAATCCTGCGACTTGCGCGGCGTACTGAGACTTAGTGCGGCGGCGCATGGTGAGAACAGTCGGCAGTTCATGTATTGTTTCCTGCGGACCGCTAACGACAAACTTGGGGAAGACTGGGCCGAAGACGCAAACCACAAGCTAAAAAAACTCGGGGAGATCGGCTTAACAAACGGCGCCGCCTTCTGCCTCCGAGGTCAGTGCGTATCAGCATCGGGCTGTGTGTTTCAAATTGGTTTTTATGGCAGATGTTGTGTAAAAAGGCGACATGTTTTCAATCAACGTTCAAGCTGTAGCGGACTGATCAGGCTACTAAACACATTTTCGGTTACTACAGGCGAATATCCTATTCCCTTGTTGTTGTAATAATAGTCAACGCCGGCCGAGAATGTTCAACACATGCCACGTACCCCCACCTTCTGCACTGCGAAAATTCGTGCTTATCATATGCCAACCACCGTATAAAGAAGCAAACGCGCGGAGAGTATGGCCGGTGTCGCGTGTGATACACTACAATGAATTTCTATTAAAATTGAGACACAAGTGGGCGGGTGTAAAACTACAACAACAGTAGGTGCTGCCCCGTCAGCGGGGGGCGCGAGCGCGCAGGAGGGGTGGGGGGGCGCTGCTTGCACTAGTATGCGATTAGCAGGACATTCTACGTTCGCGCCTAAAATGTTTATTGTCGGCCTCAAGTTTTCAACCGGCCACTCACTCGCTCGCAATCCCGCGTGTGCTGGCTATAACCATGACCAGGGCGGGATGTTGAAGTGGAAGGTTCAACGTTCCAATTTCCTTTAGCGCTACCTGGCGAGCGAAAGGCTGTCGGTTCTCCGAGGGTGTTGGCCTTCCCCTTGTTGGACGACATCTTCGAGCGCGCCGCCACCGCGAAGGACGCTGCCAAGAAAGTCGCCGACGACTTAAAACTCGCTGCTTCTGCCTCTGCTGCTGCCTCTGCTGCTTCTGCTGCTGCCGGCGCCGCTCCAACTTCTTCCTCTTCCACCACCGTCCCATTTACTTCCACCAACGCCCCATTATCTCCAACCGACGCCGGTGCTTCATCGCCCTTCACTGACGGCTCATTATCTGCCGCTGCCGATACATCCGCCGCCGCCTTGTCGTCCTCCATTGATAATGCCGCGTCATCTTCGGCTTCCAAGGAGTCGTCCTCTTCCAAGTATTCGAGGTGATTTATTTATACGCACCGAATGCCAGCTAGGTAACACCACCGAGGAATTTACTAGATAACAGTGAACTCATTTGTGGCCGAGGCTACACCACGTTTCGTAACCGTCATGCCCAAATTGTAATGAGCTCGCCACCCCATCTGGTGTATTTTTTCCCCGCCGTGTTGCTGTTGTTTTGTTCTTTGAACATTTTATTGTTTCCAAAGCCAACAACAAAACATTGGGTTTTTAGGTGCCTGTTATGGACCGCCGTCTGCACGCACTATAACTATGCTGCTTTTATGATGGAATATCCTGTTGTGTGACTGATGTGAGGCCTGTTACAACTGCAACACGCCAATATGCGTGTTTTTCGATCGTATGTCCGTCTTTTACTACGTACGATACGCACGATACACTACAAGGGTTCGGCTTCGCGGGTGGCTGAGGTACGGGTATGTACGTGCGTGCACCCTTGACCCGGGTAACCTCTTTACTTCATTTTTTCTTACCTTTTAGTTTGCTGTTCTAGCGGTACGGCCACGGCTCCGCCCGTGGTGTTTGCCCTGCGTTTCCCATAGTAGTAGTAGTAGTAGTAGTTAGTAGTTAGTAGTAACGTTCGTACTCGTATGTATGCAGTGGTGTAACACTCTGAACGGAAACGTAAGGACCATCGTGCGGGCCGGTATCGACGCGATTCATGTCCGCTTATGTCCTCGGGTTGTTATAGCTGTAGGTTTTTGGAACGATTTATGATCCGAGGATGGGCCTTACCATCCCGGGATGCGGCGGGACATCGAGCATAAGCCCCAGCCAACTCTGCAACCAGACAGTGCGGTTTGGGCTTCTTCACCTCGCGAGGCGGTATCAATCCGTGGGGTTAACCGTTTTCGCCCCCGTGGTGTTGGAGTTGTAGATTTATGGAAGGATATCTGATCAAGGGGTTGAACCTTATCGTCCCCGGGTGCGGCGGGACTTCGGCGTTGTCCCGTAGGGTAATTCTAGCCGCGAACTTTTTTTCTTTTTGGTACGCTCGTATTTTAAAAAGAAATATATATATGACAATATATACAAGGGCTTCACTAATCGGACGGCTGAGGTGCCGACAATTACGTGTGTACCTGTGACCCGAACTTCTCGTCTTTTCTTTTTTCAATGTGTTTTGTTTTTGTGTTGTTTGTTTGTTCGCATAATCCACCTGCATACCGCGATACCGATCATAACATGACATCGCCAGCTAGCACACAGGACAGGACAATCTGCTCCGCACAGCTCTTTGCATTCTCAAGGTTGCTACGTAGCTCCACCAAAAAGCATGGAGTATTGTCCGCTACCCCCTTCACATTTTGGTGGGTTCTTTCTTCCAAAAGCGCAGCGGGGGGCGTCAGCCGTCCGCGGAGCGAAACCTTAATGAAGTGTATGTACCCTTTTTAGCTCACTAATTGTATATGTTCCCTTGACGCACCGTGTCGCTCTATGTCAACGCACTTGTCTGAACAGCGAGGTATCAACCATCCGCCTGGGGTCGTGCGTACCCAGGGGACGCGTGAGATTTGAACTGAGGCCCGTGACGGAAAAAATTGGTTCTTCCCTCCAAGGTAAGATTGATTCACCGCGCGTCTGCCATATGCACCACTCAGGGCTGATTCCTTATATCTTGACGATTACTATTGCAACACCATTGATCCCGCTGTTATCCGCTGAATTTGGGACTGTTCCTATGGGACAGGTGTTTCTGTGCAACCCGACGGTTGTTTGGGTCCTATCAGGGACGCTATCACTTCGAACCACTCCGTGGGCCTCTTTGTGCGCTCTTGGTACCCGTTGCTCCAGAGCCACTTCAACCTACACGGGTCGTGCAACAGTGAGTAATCAACCCGCAAAAACAAATAAAGATGGGGGGTGGGGGTGATGGGAGCTATTCCTTGTGGTGGTACACGCAACCCCCTTTTTATCCTTTTTGTTTTTCCTCGGTTTTCCATGTGCCCGGCACGCCTTGATTGGTCGTAATTGGTATGTATTCCGTACGTAGGCACCGCCACAAGATGTTGTGCAGACGGTCTATACCACTCATGTTAGACCAGACAAACAAGTGTGTAATCTGATGTAGACGATCTGGAACCGGCTACAACGATCCTGCAGTGATATATACCAGGTATTTCTATGAGATCCCTCCAGGAAACAATGTTTTTGGTCATCAGGACCATACGTATATGTCCAACTTGATAATGGACAAGGGAAGGGGCTGTAATTAACAGGCATGCCGTCCTAAGTGATCGTTCAAGACTTAAACGCGACCCTAACCCGCTCGCACGTCAAACCAACAATCAGGATGTTGCACCCCCCGAAAGTCAACATACGACACGTATGGGCTCATAGAAGCCCAGCGGCAACGAGAACATCCAATAGGTTTCCAACTTACACCCGAGGGACTGCAGCATTTGTGTGCAGCCTACCGTTCTGACAAGGGCGACCCGAGATACCCAATAGACTACACTCCCACTATGATAGGTAACCACCTCTAGCATGATCCCACTTGGACCACAGCATGTTTGTCACGCCGCTCCTACATTGCATGTGCAGACGTATAGGCTAATGAGGTTGGGGTTGGCGTCAGGGTTCGGGTTAGCGGAATAGCGTGTGCACTGTTGTTAATAATCGACACGCGCATTGATCATTGGCTTTTCTTTTTGTACCGTATGTGATTGAGTGAGACCACCCACAACCTGCCTCCCGCCGTTCGATTCAAGTTACCATCATGGTGGACGGGGGCAAACTGCAACTATTTGGCCTTTACAGCACACGCATAGAGGGGGAGGGTCCTGTCCTCGACGACTTGCGCAGAGCCGGCGAACTATGCAACAAGAACGCCCCCAGCGAAGCCCCGGATAGAGACACGAGCCACGACCTCAACCTCTTCCCGCCTTCGCCGGAGGTCTTACACCTATCGGCGTCTGTATTGGCCGGGGCAGAGATCGTCGAGGGGTGAGAGTCGCGTGCGAAGCGTCACGCAGTTTTAGCTTGTATGGTGACCGCTAGGCGATAATGACCATCTGTTATTAGGACTGCTCCTGCACGATCATACCTCTATATCAATTAACCGCTACACTCCTTCGTAAGACATCGAAACCACAGTTGTAAATGGGGCTTTGTATTCGGAGGTGATGTGTTCACCTTTTAATATGGTTACCTGTTTTTAACATGTGCGGGAAGGCCGTTCTCGTTTCGTTATCGAGTCATACAAGTACTCGCACCTCCAGTCCGCTCATTTGCATTGATGACTTCGACTGAAGGGATTTTATAGGTTAAATTACATTTATTTATTTCTCTTACACAGTTCACATACCGAGAACGAAAAAATTGTTTTTGTGTGAGTTGATCCAATAGCGTCGCCAGGGCAGCAACAGTGGCAATTTATGTATGTCGGGAAACTTTGAAAGTCGCGCTTCTTTTTGAAACAGGAAGCGCCCCCCCTCCCAGAAAGGGAAGACAGTGGCTCAGAAGGGTTACAGGGAGAGTTCACAAGAGAATAAGTAAGGAAGTGTGTAGCTAAACTTAAGAATAGAAAGGCAGCAGGGGCAGACCAAATAGGTAATGATGAATGTATGAAGTACGGGGGAGAAGGGATGCTTACCATGATGGTTAAGTTGTATAATTGGACATGGAAAAACGAGTACGCACCTAAGAGATGGAGAGAAGGAGTAGTAGTAAACCTGGTTAAGAAAGGAGACAAGGCTGACCCGGGTAACTATAGGGGGATAACGCTACTAAGCACTGTAGGTAAAACGCTCTGTAAGATTTTGAACGATAGAATGGGAACAATGATGGAGAAGGAAGAACAAAATGGCGAAGGGCAAGCAGGATTTAGGCCAAACCGTAGCTGCGTCGACCATGTGTACACATTAGGCAAGATAATGCAAGGCATGAAAGATGCGGTTCTAACAACGTACTGTTTCTTTTTAGATGTACAGAAGGCCTACGATAAGGTATGGAGAAATGGGCCGTGAAAAAAGTTGTGGGAAATAATAGGGATAAGAGGAATGATGTGGAGAATGATGAAGAAGATGACGGAATGTGCGAGAAGTGCTGTGATGTTGGACGGGGAGATATCGAAGTGCGTTGATATCCTACAAGGAGTTGCACAGGGATGTACGCTATCACCTAACCTATTCAAGGTATATATTAATGACATGATAGTAGCAGTAGAAGCAGCACCGCAGGGAGTCACTGTGGGGGAAGATACGGTGTCGGGATTGATGTTTGCGGATGATTTCGTGTGCATATCAGAAACATCCGAAGGACTGCAGAAACAAATAGAGAAGGCAGTAGAGTACACCAGGAAGTGGAGAGTGACGGCGAACGTAAAAAAGTGCGCAGTAGTTGTATGTAACGAAGATAAGGAGAGTCCGGTAACTTGTAAGTGGAAGTGGGGAGAAGATGAATTACCGATCGTAGACCAGTATACGTACCTTGGCGTAGAGATCTAAAAAAAAATGTTCTTGGGGTGCACACATGAGTAAAATAATAGGCAAGGGTAAGGCACACGTAGGCAAGATGGAAGCAGTCCTAACAGACTCGCACCTTGACACTAGAATTAAGATATGCATACTGATGAATGTGATATTACCAAAGCTCGAATATGCAGGAGAAGTATGGGAAGGGAACGCTAAGCTCGTAAAGCCGCTGGAAACAGTACAGATGACAGCAGCTAAAAAAATACTAGGATGCTCAAGTACGACAAGTAATACAGTATTGAGAGCAGAACTGGGAATGTACTCACTTAAGACAAATAGAGACATGCGTAAGTTGAAATGGCAATATAAAGTACAGAACATGCCAAATAAGAGGTTGCCAGCCATAGTTGATAAAGCTGTATGGGAGAAAGTAACCAAAGGGCGAGCTGGAATAAGGTGGGATAGCGTAGTCGAGAAAGTATGGAAGGATATAGGAAACAAAAAAGAGATGTTGGCCATAGAGAATTTTAGCGGATACAAGACAGAAGTAAAAGAAAGGATAGAAAGAAGGGAAAGGCTAGCGCTGAGAAAGAAGGTGGAAGGGGAAGAACACTTAGAGACATACGGGGGGTTGAGAGAAGGAATAGGGATGAAAAGGTATCTGCACGGCCCAATGGACTTCGCGAAAAAGCTGAAACTGCGATTTCGTGTAGGGGACCTGGACCTGCCAGAAAGAAGGAGGAGCTATACCAGTAGCCGGGAGGAGGAGGAAGTAGATGCACAGATGTGCCCATGGGGCAAATCCATAGAGAGTAGAATTCACATAGTGGGAGAATGTGAAAGGTACAAGGAGGAAAGGGATGTGTCAGAGGAGGATATGAGGAAAATAGACGAGTGTGACATGGAGAAGTTTGGTACACTAAATGGTAGCGAGAAAACGATCGCTACCTTAGGAGATAGATGGTGGCCACAGGCGGCGAAGCAGGAAGGGGATAAGATTAGCAAAACGTTTATGTGTAATATATGGAAACAACGCAATGAGCGCCCAAGTGTTGGAGGTGTCTCTATTAGGAGTAGGAACGGTGCTCCGTCTCGAAAGGGATGCGTGGTCAATGATCAAATGACTAAGGCAAGCAACAAATGAGTACCCCCCCCCCTCCTCCGCCCCCCCCCGACTAAACATGTGTTAAGAAGCACCGCGCGTGCAAGCCGTATACCCCCAAATCTCTCCAGTGCCTATCGACATGACCGTGGATTTTATTCCGTGTCGTGCGCACTACTATCATCTACCAGGGGTTGTTGTGTACATACCACTCTATGTATACGACAATAATCATCTCAACGGACTCCCTTTGTATTCGTCAGTTTCGCTTCGACATGTTTTCCATTTATGTTCTTCGCTCAGGATGGAGTTGGCAGAGTGCGTCACGGACCTGCTCAGAGATATCGGTGTAGCGGACGAGCACATTCCCAGCCAAATGGGGCGCGGGATGGCACACGCCACGGCCTGTCGTGTACTCAGGAACACGATGCTTTGTGTGAGTCCCCGTTGACCGATAGACCGGTCCAAGAGTGTTTTGTGTGTTATTTTGATCTGTTTATTAGCCACAAACGAGAGGAGGCCTTTTCAGAGGAGAGGGATTTTGCGACCGGCAGATTGACCGATTCGTTGCAATCTGTACAACTGTAGCCTCCTCTCCCTCGTAAAAGCTTCTCGTTACCGATATGTTCTTCCTATTGTTTTCATCCATTGCTGTCACGACAGTCGCAACGAACGTTCGGACAGAGGCTTTTTGTCCCTGGAATGGATACTATGACTGCCGCTGAGTACATATTCGCCGAGAGGAGGGGGAAGAGCATTGTTGGCGACGTATACAAGGCGCTTCGGGAGGACTTCCGCGTTTTGACGGACCCCGGCGCCAGGACTGAGTTGGGCGAGGAAGAGCTATGCCACGGCCTTCGCTCAACGTGGACGAGCGACAACATCAGGTACATGGTTTGGGCACTGTTAGCCATCCCCACTACAATCGTCAAATTCACGTGAATTATGTGTACATATCCTTGAAGAGCATTTTATGTATGTACTGTAGTTTTTGCCGTCACTGCTCATCGTACGACACTTCAGTGAAAGCCTGGATCTTGACTGACCTACTTCGACATAGCCAAATGAGGGGAGGGGGTATAACGCGACAAACTACAGAGGAAATGACCGTTATCACTTAGACTAAAAGGATCGAATGCGTTTTTTACAAACGACTAGCCGATAGTGCGGACCACTATCTACACTGGTCCGCATAAATACTACGCACGCCGTGTATATTATCCGTTGTTCTTTCATGGCTGCCGTAAATGTATACGGCTTATATCGTCGAGCACAATAGAACCAAAGAGTATCTTCCGGTTTTACACGAGTACAGAGGCATCCTGCCAGCGTTTTCCCTGCCACAGTCCTCGAGCGTGCGCCACAATGGCCAGCCTGGGCCGATGCGTTAATTGCCATCTGGCGTGTGCATGGTGTGTGCACAGCAGCCTTGAACGCGAGAAAAGACTCCCGACCACGGTAGAAGATCCTTCCAATGTGCAGATGAAAGCGCGTTCACTATGCATGGTGAGTAATACATGAGGTTTAGGAAATAGTTCAATGGACGTCACCCGTTGCTTCCCCTACGAAGAGTGCTTCCTGGTGTGCGAATTTTGTTCTGTATGATTATACTGTATCGGCATATACAGTTTCGAAATGGATGAGTGATCAATCGGTAAACTACTTTTGCATTCGACAATTAATATCCCCCCTCCCCTATCTCTCTCTCTCTTTCGCTGTCTCTTTCGCTGTCTCTAACCAATAACATTGAATGCCCGTGGCACTTGTGCAGTTTCCGGGCAGCGGCTGCAATGGCCTCTGCCCTTAACCTGTTCGGCGCCAGGATTGGCGTTGCAACGGGTCTCAAGATCGAGGACCTCGAATTCGACGACATCGTCATCAGTACCCCCATGAACACCCACGATGGAGGCACAGTGTCGGTGGAGCACCACACTCTTCGGTTAAGGCGAGACCACTACCCCAGTTTTCATGTCGTTGATCGCCGTGTTCTGTGGTACGGCAAGGGAAGCACCTGCTTGCGCTTCTCTAGCTTGTGGCCCACGCAGCTGATTTCAGTCGTCGCTCCGAAACGCCTTTGTTACATGTGTATGCAGTTGCGCTTGTCGAACTTTCGCGAGCTTATCTACGACAACAATAATTGCGTTCGTGCATATTTTTTATCCGGCTGCAAAAAGTTTGCTCTGGGACATTTTAAGGAGTTGTCGGTGATTGAATTACTCCTGCTGCACATCATCGGTGGAAGATTGTTGAACGCCAAGTAGACAGACCTCTAGACATAGTATATTCACTATAATTCCGTCCGTGGGGAATATTTAGTATCTATATGCATATAGATGGATGACGGGGATCGGGTGCCGAAACGGGTGGCCCCTTAGAACTATTGCTTTCATGGCTCTTATGATTAAGGGCACGCTGCAGTAGAGGTATCGGCGCGCGAACTTCAAGTGTCTCGTGACCTTTTTACAAGCCAGATGCTAGTTTGATCTCACTACTTTTGTGGTTCTGTATTGCGTATACTATCTGTGCTGCCCGCCGTTGCCCTTCATACTGCGAATACTAGCACATCCAAGATGATGTAAACGCTCACTACTGTAGTGTACACAGAGCGTTGTCGCATGTAGAATTGATTACATACCAGTAATTTGCTTAAGATCTTGCCTGCGATAACCCGTCCTAGCTTCAGTGCTGCGTGTTTTAACTGCCCTCTATGTGTCAACCCCCGGCGTGTGTTTGTGTGCCACGGGTACAGAATCGCGATTCACACCAAGAAGTTCGGCGTGATCGATGGCCGCGGCCGCGCGATGGGGTCCGGGCCGATGCAGCGGCAGGATCGCGGTGTTGGAAACGTGACGCACTTCCATTGCGTTTGCCCACCGGAGATGCCTCCCTACTGTAACGTGGCGTTACAGGTGAGTTTCGCCTAGCAATACAGCATTGGGTTGTTCAATTATAGGCTGATACGCTATGGATTACTATGCCCCGAACATCTACACTAGGCTGTGAGCGAGGCACTGCAACACGCAGTGTGTAGAAGATAGTTCAAGATGTCTATGTTATGGAGGCTCGGAGAAAGGTAGACGAATGCAGGGGGAAATGTGGAGTTCTATGCGTCTACTCCCCACAGCCCAAGTAGCAACAGCTCGTAGTCGAATACCTACACCTACTCGTATAGTGTCTGCTCGTACTTACGTGTGAAACTGCTCGTGGATGACAACACTAGACGATCCCTGTCACTCTGTCTCCGTGACACAATGTATGTAACCGTAACTTATTGTTTGTTAGTAGGCTGTTCGTTGAGACAAGCTATATCGAACATGGGTACGAGGACTCACAAGTCGTTTTGGTTGATGTAGACAGATTCTAACCACCCACCCTTTTCGAAATGAACTATACTATATTACACTATACTACCTGGTTTAACATGTACGCCCTTTGACCATCTGTATTGATCACGACAGATGCTTCGCTTGATGGAGGTGATGGGGTTACTGGAGTCGAGCGTTGTTGACTGTCTGACGAGTGGGGATTTTCGCTGGAGATACCGCACCTTTAAGCGTGGGGCTGATTGCTGGTGCGATGATAAGAGTTACGCACATCTGGCGGCGCCATCACTCGACACATGGGACCGAAAATACCACAGCCTAGACGAAGACAAGGATGGGCGGAAGATAGTATGCCCGTACTGTGGCAAGGTGGACGCGGAAGGCACGCACAATCCGGAGCTGATGTGAGTGGATGCATGTTCATCTTACATCGATCAATTCGAATAAGGTATTAAAAACGATTCACGGATAGGAATGTTTTCTGCATACAAAACTATTGTCCACCCCCCCCCCCCCCCCCCCCTCTCTGATTTTTTCCAATCTCGTGTTGCAGAGGACAGCTGCGGAAGCAGCTTGCCATTCCCGGAGCGAAATCCTCCAGTGCAGCTATTCGGCTGTACAAGAATTTGTTCGCGCTCTCTGGGCTGGACGCCTCACGTGAGAATGTCGCTGATCTGGTATTTTCACTGGAATACGTGCTACATGGCGGTCAATGTCCTCTAATGAAAGCCCCGGCTACGCGTTTTATTTCCCCTATGAATGCGCCCTCGCCCACATAATCGTTCACCCCTGACAAACACAACCACACAGGGCTCTCGTCTCGCTCTGGCCGACGCTGGAAAGCAAGGGGTACTTACGGTAAAGGTGGACGCGACGCAGCGGTACGCGCCCTCGGCCACGGTGATGACGGCACCGTCAATGTATACAACGAGTCAGAGACCAGGCAGGGCGAGGGTGGCTACCACACGGGCATCTCTTTCGTCAGCGACGTGAGCCGATGTAAAATATGCCGCGAATGAATACTTCTTCGACCAAGCATTCCTGTTTAGATACTGTAACTCGTGCGTAGTTAAGCTCGATTGCCTGCGGATATTTTTAGACACCCTCCAATCTTATATACTTGTGACAAGTATACATAATTAACTCGATGCAAGCAGTAGTAGCTCCACGATTATTTAAATTAGAGTGTATGGTTTTCAACGACAAGCATACCATGGACTCGCTGCTCTATTTTGGCCGCATCCCCTTTCACGGTCGCTCGGTCGTTTTTTTATATGGAGTATGTAATCAACTTTACTTGTTATACCGAGTGTTTGATTTTATTAGTCAAGTTGAATGGAACCGAGGCCTGAGCTGTAGCCGATACTGGTCGGGATGGTAAAGACCGACGTATAGATGCCGTTTGGATAGATACAAACGATATTTATTTCGGGATCTTCAATTTCTTGGAAGTTTCCGGATGGGACCCGAAAACAGTAGAGTCTTCCACGGTGTAGATATATAACGTTCTGGGAATATTCCCCATAAAAACAAGCGAGAAACAAAAACAGGCGGGGAAAACAAAACAGGCCTTTGTTTGCTCCCCTGATCCCACCCGGATATGATCCCATCTGGCACCTTGCTCCCACCCACAAGGTGCAGCAATATAATTAGTCCTTCGCAGGAGCCGCCGGAGGCCGTGAGCGCGAAGCGCGAACCGTAAACGGTCAAAATTCCTCAAATTCGTAAAATCGCCGATTGCAAAAACAAACAACGTCGCAGCAGCGTGGAATCGAACCGGGCGCCATATATATGAAGCTGAGCACCATAGACCGTGGTGTTATATTGCATCCACCACTACAACCTACCACCTCTATTTTTTGGGCTATTTTTAGTCGCAGCACGTATATATATAGAGCCAACGAATATTCCCAGTAATTACTATATCTACAATGTGGAGTACCCAGCTCCCCGAAAATAACGCCAGTGGCGAATCTAGGAAACAAGGTCATAACTTGTGGGCTGGCTTCATAAAAAATAACACGCGTTGCCGACAAAAACGTCTTGATGAAGGAAGCGATGATGCCTTGAGCGTGTACGGCAACGGTCTAAGCTGGATGTTGAATTGAACCACGAAGCGAAATCTAATTTGGTCACAAACCCTTGTCCCGGGTGTCCACGAGGAACAACTACACCCGTTTGTCGAAGTAACTCCGAGTACCTCTCCGTGTTTGGTTTTTATGTGGCCTGTACAGGCCAAAGGAACGACTTGGTAGTTTGCTGTGCGCCTTGACCATGTAGCGTTCCGCTTCATTTTTTTTTCGAGCACATCTATTGCTTTACGTGCTTCGTTGTGCGACCACTTTTCGTTCAGGGCCGGGTAGTCAGGTCGGAGGCCGAGTGGTCATCCGGGCTCGCCGACACCTACGTCCCCCCCGAGACCCTGAAGGACGCCGACCTCCGGACAGTACGAGGCCTTCCGGGGCCACCTCGGTACTCCAGGGTACTGAGTGTGACCTCCAAGAAACTATCCGATCTACCCGTCGTGAAGGCCGCCGAAGAAACACTGGTCAAGGACATCCGTGAGAAGGCCGTTGAACTTGACGCTCTGGCCCAGGAAAAGGAACGGTCGAATGACAAGGCGCCGTTTTCCATCGACGTAGACTTCACGGCACAAGGTTAGCGATGCCGTGGTACAATTGTTTACTGTATTTGCTTAATTCCACCACTGAGAAAACGATTGCTACATGCGTGCTGTTAGAAGTGTATTACATTACAGACTCAAAATTTACTAGGTTTACATTCTTCTCGAATAGTGAACTATCGAACACATTTATAATGTTAAAACTATCAAAATGTAATAGTTTTCGTGATAAAGCCAGGGCCTTGTTCATTGGGTTAATTCACTGATTTTGTGTACACCAAAGGTTGTCTGTACGCGAGCAACTAAGCCTCTTAAACAGGCGCAACCGTACGGCATGGGCACAAAGCCTAGGCCAGGCCGCACACATAAGCATGTAACGTCGGGAATTGTTGTCTGACAGGTTGGGCGACGACGTGTGTCGAGAAGGGCAGGGGTCTGTTCGGCGACGACCTCGACAAGATGGCCGTGCTCGAACAGACAGTCGCAGAGATGGAAAGGTGATGTATCACTTTAAAATATGCACCTTGCACGCTTTAGTCAAAGGAGCTGTGTATACTTTAAATACAGGCCCTTATGTGGTTGCGTGTGATTACTGTATCCACATTGGCGTCCGCTTTGTATGAAGCACATATTGTTTGTGTCGTGGCATTTGATTAATGTACAACCGTGTTGCCTGGTTTAAGTCGACAGTAGTGCATTCTTGACACGCGCTTGTTTTCTTGACTGCTACTTGATCGTCGGTTCAATTTTGTGTTGATACGCCCTTCACACGACAGGATGTTGCAGGTCGACGTCGTCAACCCGGAACGGGTTCTGGGAAATGCAGTGGGGAAGGCGCTGCGCAAGCAGTTGGCAGTGGACGCCGTCGCGGCGCCGTCGAACAAGACAAAACAGAGCCTATTGGGCGATGCCCGCCAACGGTGGGAAAATGCAAGCCGGTCAGGAGGCCTCCGTGATATGGCCGTCAACCAACTTGCAGACACGATCGCGGCTGTCGAGGTAGGCGGGCACATCAAAGCGGTGTGATTAACTGGCCCGTGCACTGTTGAACAATGCATGGTATGTGTGAAAACAAGATGTACCACGAATTATTTTGCGATCGAATGATAATTTGTACAGTTGACGTCACCTTCCACTTGGTAGGTGCCCCTTTCGTTCTCGATGAAGACGATTTGTTGTAGTTCAATTTCTGAAGCAAGCGACGTCCATCGACTCGGATATAACGTGCCAATGTTTTCTAGCACGTAACAAGTTGTGCGCAAAACTACACATATAGTCAAACGACACAGATTACAGCAGCTGGAGCAGCTGCAGCTATATAACGCGGGTACAGCCAGCATTACCCCGAGAACCTTCCGCACAGGACTAAGCGGCAAATTCACGCCGTGCGCGCTCGGCGTGGCCGATGGTATGACCTATAGAGGTCGCTTGCTGTCTACAATGCTGCCCTCGTTTGGCTCTCGCCTCCAGACAGCAATACCAGCACGCCATCACGTCGGCAGCAGGTCATCGATCGGGGGGTGGGGGGGGGGGAGGGCACACAACAGAAATGGCGCTAGTACGGACGCCGCTCACGCCGTGCGTCCCCTGTGTTTACGACTGAGACCGCTGGCTGCGCCCCTGTTCTGTGCTTGAAACTAGTATGCGTGCACGTACTCCACCACAGGCCTATAGAACAAACCATGTCTGCGAACTCCACGACATAGCAAGAGTAGCATATAGGCCAGGCGTGGTTGGACGTAGTACTCAGACAGCACACGGTCAAGATCGTTCTTCCTTGTGTTTCTAATTAGGAATCGCACCGAGCGACACATACACGCAGGATTCACCAAGGCCTAGGTGGCTCTAACTCAGAGGTTCGAGGCTGGGGGTCAAGATGGCGCTGTCGCAAGAGATGTGCGAATGAGCCGCTTGTCGTCCGCTGCTGCTCGATCCACCTACTTATCGGTTACATATGTTCGCTATGTTTTTTTTGTTTTTTGTCATTTTTTACTGTTTCTTGTAGTAGCTTTTACTGGTTGTTTATGCTTCCACCGAACTTTTGATCGACCATTAGGTACAGCAGCGCTGCCGTGTGGCACTTCACTATGCATTTACGACACAAGCGTGTAACGTTTTTGCACGAGACATGCCAACCGTGTTTTGTATTGTACAATAAAACTTGTCGACAACAACGGCTGTAGCCCGGGCTGGGTGTCTACCATCTAGTGACCGAAAATCATCGACATCGCAGCAATAACAAATTTGAATGGCGATGGTGCAACATTACCTACTAGAGAACCAGGGTGCACAATTCACCATTCGCCAACTACTCAAAATGCTTAAACAGCACAATTCCTCCCTTGTCACTTCCCACGGACAGGAATATAAGAGTGTACTACGAGGTATTTGTATCGTCAACACCCGGCATCAACGACGCCACCGTTGTTGGTGCGCATACAGACTTTTCCCCCGGCGAGGCCTAACATTCGTCCATGGACCAAAACACCAAACACAATAAGAATTTATTGAACATGTAACTGAGCTATAAATTCTTTCGGGCTGGTCGGTGTCACTTGTCCGGTTATTTGCTCGGTGGCCAACTTTTCTTGTTTTCCTATCAAAAGCTGCTTTATGTTCTTCGTTTTTGTCCGGTGGCCGCGTTCGAGTAGAAAGCACGAGGAACGGGTGCCTGCAGTGTTCTCCCCTTTTGGCTTGCGACACCCACGGAATTTCACACCAACTCCAATCCCGAAGGGGGGCATTGTATTTCATAATAACTCGTACGGAGAGCTTTCGACTACAGGCCGTTTTTAACGAGACAGGCAAATAGCAAAAACCCATATTTTATTTTATTGATCGTTCAGACGAAATGATGCAATTTTTACTATCGATATTTTTAGTAGAAGAGCAATCAAAATAAAAACGCGGACATATAAAACGAAAATTCGAACTGGAATGATCGCACGGGCGGTTCTACAAACGTGCCTCGGCACAGAAGGCGAAACATCTTTCGTGACGTTGTTCTTATGGCGTGCAACATGATATGCGCAATTGTTCCCGTTGTTCACCCGTGTTCCTCTGTGCGAAGAGTATTCCAGAGGAGAGGAAGAAGGAGCAAGACGACGCAGCACGCTTGCGGAAGGAGCTCATCGAGTTGCGCGCCATACAGGTCGCGCAGTTGAAGGCAGAGGGGAAGGGCGAACAGGTGCAAATCTCCAAGAGCGACATCAATCTGGCGACACGACCTATATGTGCGCTCAGCACCTTCCACAGCCAGCAAGTTCGTGTTCCACGCGGGGGCAAGGGTTGGATCAACGGCTTGCGTAAGTCAGCGTGCACGGCTGGACAACACACGATCAAATCCGCGTAGACGTTGATCGGGTTAGTTTTTAATTCGTCTAGGCCAATTCGTTCAATGAACACGGGTTCACCGTTCTGAATTTTTGTGTATGTCTAAGCATTGATGATGCATCTCGTGTCCTGCACGTTCCCATTGCCTGACGCACTTTGCATATACATTTTATATTGTATCTACATTGTCGGTCTTGAACCGAGCAATAGACTGCCGTCAGTTTTCGTTGTTTTTCGCGGGGTCTATACAAAGAACAGTACGACATTGCTCGCCGTAACTACGTATAATGCCTTGGTGTTGACGCTTTATTACTAATAGTATATTTGTGAAAATTACCAGGCACATCTCAAGCCACGCATTTTGTTTCTCCTTTCCACGACCCAGACTACTTTACTTTTCGTTGTCCCGGTTCTGCTGCCGCTCGATTTAAAGTGCTTGTTGTGTTTTAGCGCGCGTACACAGAAGGAGGTTACTTTATGCGAAAAATAAGCCTTGTTTTATTTCAAGAACAGTGAAACATGTAGGTTGGGTGTTCATTGTATCACCCATACACGTGATTCAACCGCCCTCCTCGTAAGCTGTGGGAGTGGCCTCCTCTTTGCCTCGTCTGCGCGTACAATGTCAATAGAAATACCTCTGTAGACTATCAGCCCTGTGGCGACTATTATCATGCTGATATCCTATCGCCGCTTGTAATTAATGTTTGCTGAATAGGTTTCGGGTGCAATACCTACTCTATTGCATCTGTAAGGCACCTATTTCGTTCAGCTCTCTGCGTGCGTGCGTCTTGCACGTATTCCATCTTCCGGTCATCTCCTCTGCCAACAACCGCCCTTTTACTATTATTTCGCTCTCGAACCAAACAGCGCGCAAGACCAAGCAGGCAACGGGAGGATCCGCCGGGAGGAAACTAGGATCCGCCCAGCACAACCGCCCGCCCGACTCAACGCCTAGCGAGACGGGGTTTTCGCTTCAAACCATCCACGGCGCCAAGGTTGACGTCGCCGAATGCCCCGCCGACCCTGACTGCCTCGCAGTCTTCACGGGCGCCCAGCTCGTGAACACGAACATGGGCAGCCACCTGCGCAGTGAGTGCCTGCAACTATTTGGGTGCGACTGGTCATTTGCATTATTAATACTTGGATTGAATAGAAATATACCTGTGGACCGTGGTGCGTATTTTGGCTGGAAAATGTCAAATCTTAAATGACATCTAAAGCAACATTGCGTTTAGGACTTGATAAAATATGCAGCTTAAGAGTGTTTGTGTATTGTCTTTGCGCGTAACTGGGCTGGTACATATGTAACGAAGGATAAGAGCTGTTTTAGACGTACGCACCCTGGTCTCCAATCCACCTGTCCGTAGTCTCTCACCACTTCGTAGTTCGTTTCCTTTCCGTACATGCTTTCAGGTTGGCTTGCCTCCTTGTCTTCTGGTATCAACAGCTTCCTGCAAAGTACCTGTCTTCTGCCTGTGAACTCCTCCTCGATCCTCCAGTGCTACACAACAGATCTCCGTATCAAACCTTCGACAATACCTTGCTGTAACGATCGCTCTACTCAATCTCGCTTCGCAGTCACGCACGCTCAAGTTCTCTTCCGTTTTTCCCTCAATGGTATTGTGTGTTTTTGGGTTTGGTTTTGGACTATCCAAGAGCGGTGCTCCTCTGAACTGATAGGGAGTTACACCGATCTAGGAAGCATTCCGTTACGTACGTATTTTACGTTACGTATGTCATTCCGCCGCAACACATATATAGGCTCCTAACCCGGGTATGTAACGCCTCCACGAAATCGACGGATGACCCAAACTATTTGTTTAGTTGTTTTTATGGTTGATCAAAGGCCCATGATAAAATATGTAGTGACTAGGAAGACTCGGCGTTCCGTGGGAAGTCATTCATGTCGGCTTTGGCATTGAAGAGCTCGTTCGCACATGTCTTGACGGGCTACGGTACAGCATCGAAAACGATGTGCTATTGTGTTTCTACGTGCAACAATCATCCATGCCGCTTACTGTGCGCCGTCTTGTGTGTAAAGTGCCTACAATTTTGCATGTACAGCAAGACTAAATTACCCATGGTGCGATAGAAACATCAGTGTACCCGCTGTGTATGTCTACTTGGTCGTACTTTCAGCTTCAGTAATATGCTATGCATAACCAGGATTCGACTGTCTTTTTCCCCAGTCGTTAGAGCCGCTTACGCTCGTCGGGTCGAAATGGTTCTAGTGTTAAGAGAGCTTTTTAGCTCTTAGGCTGCGACAAGAGCAAACTGATTTCTGAACAGGGATTTGAGTGGTGCGGAGTCAACAGCGTCCTTTCTAGTCTGTTCCGAAGGGGGTCTGATTTAACCGGTCGGTAAGCTGTAGTTGAGCGCCGGCAAAAGCGCTGCGCGTAGTAGTTAATTATTGACTGCCGCGTCCAGGAAGTAACTGCCTCCCGGTTTTCACCGATGCACGATGAGTCCGTGAAAGATTTTTCGGTCAGTGAAATCAACCTCTCAATTGAAACTGCCTTTGCTTTGGAATAATCGACAGAAAGGAGCGTACTTGAAAAAAAAGCTTGGAGGTACAAAAACATGAAGCAAAAGAGTATACGACAGCCGGACATGGCGTTTGGTTTCTTCCACTCGTCGTGCAGCATGTGTACAATTCTAATACATTTTCTGCAACTCCCACGTTTGTTTCTTCTTGATATATAAACACGATGTGGGCGGGTTCTTTTCGCTGCGTACGCAGGTACGACATTCCAGACACGAGATGATTGCTGACGCCTAATCCCCATTCTCGAAATTATCCGCTTGCATGTTTGGCTCACTGTAGTCGCGCATGGCTACACGGCTGACCAGCTGGCGAACGAGTTCGCGTTGCATCACTTCAAGTGCCCTTGCGGGGACTCCTCTCACGTTGGTGAGGACGACGGGGAGGTCATCCTCACAGACCCGAAGACGGTGTTCAACCATCTGAGGAAGGCCCGGGAGCCATCTGAGGAGGTGTGGACAACAAGTAATCTAAAAAAGTCCCCCGTATCATTCACTGTTTTCGTTGTTTTTTTTATGGTGCTGCTGCGTAATTTCGACGACAAACAGTACATCTCCCTTGTGTACATTGATGGATTTATTTACGCGGTGCTGACAAATGCCAGTAGTGTACCTATACCACTCGGTTTCGCTTCAACAACATTTCAGGCCTCTTATCCATTAGCCACATACCCGCGAGCATGTATTCTCTATATATCCATCATCGTTTGATACTTTCGGTCGATAACGAGTACAGTCATACGGCAATGATTTTGTGTGTGTGCCGGCGTACAGTGCATACCGTTATTTAATTATACTGCATCAATACCCAAACACATCGAGCGAACTTGATTGACCCCCTTTCTGCGAAAAAATGCGGCCCGCTTCCATAAACAGGTGAGGGCTCGTAGGGCGCGGTGGGCCTCAGTGACGGACTCTCTCAAGGCCCTCGTGAAGATGTCGGAAGAGATGGAGGTGCTGGGTGTCAACCAACCGACTGAGGGGCGAGAAGCGGCGTGTCTCTATGAGACGCACCAGGTCTACACCAAGATGTCGTCGGCGTCCGTCAAGGAGGGTGCACCCCCGCAGCTAACGAAGGCCCCCCCGCTCCTTCCCGTCCGAATCGCCTATGCCGTTAAGCGGGTGGTAAGTTTTTATCATTTCGCTTTATTTACAATTTTGTTGATACAGCTATTTTTTGGTTCCGGTTTACTGTTTATATATCGTATGGTTACATATTGTACTTCAATGTTTGGTATTCAACTAGTATTGTGAGTGAGTTTGGGGGATGACAGTCGTGTTGGTAACCTGGTTAGATGTTTTCGGTCTGCTGATTACGCTAGAAAGCATCATAATTGTTCTCACCGGCACCCATCCCCCCCCCCCCCCTACAAATATATTATTAACTTATAGTTTTGTTTTCGTCGGTTGGAGACAACGCTGTAAAACCCATGCACTTCTCACTGCGCGAACTATAAAACTAGGGTTCTTTTTTTTGTTTTTGGTGGTCACTAAGGCTGGCGGTCTTGTTAGGTCATTTGAGCGCGGTTGAGTACCTGAACTCCAGCATAAGGGGAATGATCGTATCACGTAGTGTGTATATGGTAAGGCACCCACGAGGCGGACACGTCGTAATATCCGTTGATTCCCTTCGAACGGAAGCGGCCACACCGGAAAATAAATTGACGCATTGACACTATCATCCATATGCAACGGAATGTCTCGAAGAAAGTTCATAGCAGGATACAGCTCACACTTCATGCGACTCGCCCAATACCTCAAGGAGCTTCGCGCTTGGTGCAAGCAATGTCTTCCTGGTTGGTTAGATCACGACATGCTCCGTCCCGGCATTGTAGGGGATGCGAAAGTCTATGGTCATAAACCTACGGTTATGCATGGATATGAAGTACACCCCCTCTCCCCCCCCGGCAATGGAATAAAACTTCCTTACCTGGTGTCTTACAGGCGGCGAGCACCGTGCAGGACAGTGGACTCGACCTCCTTTACTCGTGCCCTATCGAATGCGAGAAATACAGAAAGCCCACAGGAGGGTTCAAACTCTTGGATACTTTCAGGAAGGGCCATACAAAGAGGTGCTATCCGCACGAGAGCACTTCATTCTACCGCTGCCCCTTCAGCTCCAAGTGTGCACCCAAACGGGGTCCATCACGGTTCACTGCACCGGGACTTAGGAAGCATTTGATGCTACCCGGGGGCTGCACGAAGGGCAGCTTGGAGGACTTGGTCCGGCAGGGCACCGACGAGAACATCGCGGGGCGTCTTGCGGTGAATATTATTATCATGTACTACGCCTTGTAGCTGGATGTTGTCGAAATACAAATTAATGCCTAATGTAGTTTTGACAACTCGACGAATGTATGGGCAAGAACGGTGGTGTGGTCATCTGATTTCCGTTGGTGTGCTACAGTATTCCGTGTCCGAATCTTCAGCCATGAAACTGTTAATCTGTGCCTTGATCAACTGAACGTATATTATAGGTGCTTCCAGCCGATCACATCGAGAAGATCAACGACTACTGGACTACGCCTGACGTTCGTTCCGAGTTGGGTTCTCCCTACCATGGCGCTGTGAACGGGGAAGTTTACTTCTTTTCGGATCAAGTGATCAACGGTGCTAACGGGTAAGGAAAACCATCCTCACATTACTTTAGGTCGAATTTCATTGTGTTTTCACCGCCGCATACACGCACACATATATATGTTTAATCATATTTATGTACCATATTGGCCGGCTTGTTTACGTCAGGTCTGTTCGATAAAACGGCTCCATACAGGTATGGACTTTTTCGTGCGTTTAAAGACGTACTGCACTTCTTTTTTTTTTTCGGAAACCGCATTCACCTACCACGTGTTTGTAATCCAGGTGAAAGCTAGAATACCACTTATCGAGCACATTCGGACCTGGCTTTCCATTTATTAGGTTGTTGTGTTTCTGCTTTATTCACCTGGTCATTCTGTTTCGTGCCGTGCAGTGCGCTCGTGGTGAAGGCGGGCTACACCCTTGACAGCTCGGCTGAGGCGAGATTGGCCGGCGGCGAAGAGCTGGTAGCGACCAAGGAGGCGGCGGAGGGGGCCTCCGCCCTGGAAAAGGCAGAGAAAGTCTTGAAGGTAGCCGAAGCTAAGAAGAGGGAGATTGCGATCAAGCGCAGAAAGAAACGCGTCAAGGATGCCGACCTCAGCAAGGCGATCATCGACGCCGAAGCGCGATCGTCGAGTCTGGCGGCAGCGGCCAAAGCGGCACGCGCCTCTGCCGCCCCTTCGAAGAACACCATGGGGGCGGGAAAGTCCAAGGCGGCCTCAGCAAAAGCCGCTTCTGCCACGACGGTCCACGAGGAAATCGACCTCACGGACACGCCCCCTCCTTCGCCGGGGGTGACGGAGGTGGCACCGTCTTCTTCGTTGCGGCCGAGTTCGCGCCTGCGACGCCTCACCCAGGAGACGGACGCCTGCTCATCGCCATACGCCCACGGCTCCGACTCGGGGATCGACGAGAGGCCATTCGTCGTTCGTAGTGTCGCCGGCAGGAGTGCTTCAGGCCACGCCGAGGCCGTGACGACTCCACCTGTAAGATCGGCGGAGGCGGGATCGGCCTCCATTCGCGAGGTGGTTGGACGTGGCGTGGGAGAAGAGACGGCTAATCCAGCAACTACAAGCGGCGAGGAGGAGGAAGGCTGGCAGACAGTCGCCTATTCGAAAGGACGACTCCGTGTGGGCTCGTCCCCTGCTACCGAGACTGGACGACCCACCAATACAGAGAACGTTGGTGGGGGAGGGACGGCAGGGACGGCGGCGGCGGCGTCAGGGGGGGTTTCGGGAATCGATGTTCGTCGACCGGGCGGGTCGGAACCCGCTCCTCGACAGAGGTTGAGTGCCTCTGGTGGGGGCGGAGCGCCCAAGGGTGCCCGACCAAGGAGGAAAAGCAAGCTTGCACTCCGCAGGCCGGTCCGACCCGCGCCAGCCTCACCACCACGCCCCTCGACCAGGTCCCCACAATCATCTAGGGCTTCTCGTGGGTCCACGTCCGCAAACAGGCCGAGCGCGGCGTCGCCTAGGCGTGGATCTATCAGATCCCCAACCCGTCCGGTCGGCAATGCCCATGGTGACACCCCGGTCGGTCGCTGGGGTGGCCGGCCAGCGAGCTCGCAACAAGGCAAATCGCCATCTGCTGGTGCTGGTGCTTCTGCTCCCGCTGCTTCCACCCCTCCCGCTGCTGCGGCGACTGCGCAAGGAAAAGTGGCAGCCGCAGATACAACCGCACATTCTCCTGCAGCTTCTACCAACTCCTCCACCACCAAGTCTTCAACCAAGTCTCGTCACAAGCGGAAGAAACAGACAACTCCGCAGTCCCCGCCTGTGGGGCGGTCCATCCAGAAACCCAAGGTTGGTTGAGTAATCGTTACCGTCTGGCTCACAGGACGAGAGAGCCCTTCCCTGTTGTCCCTTCGAAGGGAGGCGGCTTATCAAGGCGAACACTACAGTGTGGGTTTCCTTTGTTTGTGTTGGGGAGTGGATTGCTGCTGTACAATCCATCGGTTTATTTTTCGGGTGGACACTACAGCACGTACGCGTACTTTGGTGTGTTTTCGCGAAGAAGAGGTGCCAACACGGATGTTCAAGCTTGCAGACGTTGCAGACGTTGGTTTAGGGCAGCTTGCTTGCCTTCCTCTTGTTTTTTTTTTTTTTTTTTTTTTGGGGGGGGGGGATCTGTCTGTGTTTCTTTTGGTTAGGACACAGTAGTATGAGACGGACAACATAGGACTGGCGGGGTAGTTCGCTAAGGCGATTGTTTTTGGACTTCTTATTTTCAGTTGATTCGGATGTGTAGGTGTGTCGATCATATATCATACAAATGTTTTATGAAAAATCAGCGAGATTGTTTTGCTGTGTAGCTTCTGTTCGATTTTGTCGAACTCCTTGACATTCTTTCCATTGATTCGCTACCTACTACTTATGGCGGCTGTTGTTGAGTTTGTTTTTTTGTTCAGAACATCTGGAGTGTATTGAATGGTCGAATTTGTCTTTTTCTCGGATTTTGGTGTTCCTACAAGAAGGGGTGTGTGCACATGACACACCAAGTGTACGAGGATTGTGGTTTCCGGTTGTATTGGTTCGTTCTAGCAAACAGACATAGCTGTCCACCTACTACTACTACTACTACTACTACTACTACTACTACTACTACTACTACTGCAGTAGGCGCGGACAGGGCGAAGACTATTTTATGGTGGTTATTAGTTTTTTTAGGAAAATACAGAAATCGCGCGCGGTGCGTTGTGTATTGCAGTCATCATGCCCTTCTTCTGTTGAGTACGCATACCAAAATGAACGATTATGTATAGGCTTTTGTGGGCGTACAACAGGGGTTTAGCTGGGAGGGGGGCGGGCGTTGGTCGATTACAGCAGATACAGATAGAGGGAGGGGTAGGTGTCGACAAGATATATTGTGGTGTTTTGTGGAATCGCCAGGAAGAAGCGGAGTGGGTCAGATAGACGTTCGTGTATGTGATGCGAAGCACAGTCACTACGTACGTAGCCATGCTCTCTACGTATGGTCCAGGGCTGATACTCGTATAGTATGGATGAGTCCGAGTCAATGATCCACGATTTCATGATCCATAATGTTCATGCGAAATGTAACGCCAAATGTAACGATACAACACGTGTTGTCCGCTCGCGATATCACATACACACGTGCGAGTGTTTCGCGGAATCGCCAGGACGAAGCGGAGTCAATCAGACGGGCGTTCGTGTGTGTGATGCGAAGCACTGTCACTCGCCGTGATCTCTATGGTCCAGGGCTGATAGTATGGATGAGTCCTAGTCAATGATCCACGATTTCATGATCCATGAGGCATCTGGGCATGTTACGCCAAATGAAACGACACAACAAGTAAGTATTGCCCGCTCGATATCACATACTCTGCTGGTACATATATACGTATGATACGCACGTACGAGTAGTGTTTGAATCGTTGATATCTTGACATACTCGTATGTACACACACTCGTACATACTATTCGACTCCCCAGGATGACCCACAGCACTGAGCATTAGTAGTAGTAGCAACAGCAGCAGCATGCAGCAGTGGTACAACTTAGAGAGTGGTGTCACAGGCTCTACGATTGGTTGCGGATTGAATGAGGGTTACCACCAAGCTCGAAGAAGTGTCACTGAGACCATATACTGTCTGCCAGGGGGGTATGGTTCCATGATTACTGTCATGACCAAGCTTCCAACGGGAAGTAGGGGTTTTGTGGAAACCCCTCTTTTTGCACACCAGTCGACTCGTAGTCGACCTGGACTGCACCTCAGCAGAAGGGGCTCCTCACGGCTCTAGGGGAAGGCGTAGGGGCCCCTAACTTCGAAATGTGTGTCGCGTAGCTGTTGGCGAGTGATGCGTGGGTTAGGTTTTACGTTTAATATACTATTAATGGCAACAACCAAAAACGGGTACACCCACGCCGGTTTGAGTCAAAAACGGGTACAGCATGGAATCGAGTCAAAACACCACATCCCACGCCAAAATCACATCTTGCCCGTTTCCGAGGGGTAGTGATAACCAAGCACACTTGTCGGCGCCTAACTATACACTTAGACGTGTCCGGATGATGTTTGGAGGGTTCAGGCCCGGGTGGGGTCGGGAGCAGGGTCAGGGGTCAGGGGTGTTTACGAAGACGCAGAGGGTTCTGGCGGCAAGCATGTGTGTTTACTTGGTCTCAGGGTAGACCTAATATACACCATATACGTACAGCACCAATCGTTACAAGAACGGTGGGAATGAGGAGCGTGACAGACGCCTTCAAGTGGTCAAACTCCTAACTGCATTAAGCTACTGCGTTGGCGGCTCTTCTCTTTTTGCTGTGTTCCTGCAATTAATTGTCATTGATGGGATCGTTTTTTATTCTAAGCGATTTGGGTCAGCACATAAACCTTTTTTTACTGACCGGCAGGTAATTGATGGGTGTGCGTGGTGGGTGAGAGATTTACTGGGTTGGTCGGTTGGTCCCTCGGCTGGTAGTCCCACAATCACCAACACCACCCACCAACATTTACTGTTAATTAAGCGATGCGTGTCAGCGCAAAAACCTTGTACGAGTACAGAGAAAAATGTACCAGTAAACAAATACATCTGAATCATTTCATAATTCGTTTTTGTTGTATGATCTTTTTGCTCGTATTTTGTAAAATCTTTATCAGGTATCAGGTCGGTTGGTCCCTGGGCTGGTAGTCCTACAATCACCAACACCACCCACCAACATTTATTGTTAAGCGATGCGTGTCAGCGCAAAAACCTTGTACAGAGAAAAATGCAAACTAAGAAATCTGAATCATTTCAGAATTCGTTTTTATTTGTATTGTCTTTTTGCTCGTATTTCGTAAAATCTGTATCATTTCAGAAATCGTGTTTTATTGTCTTTTTGTTTTCTGCATCTCTCAGCAGCAGCAGCAGATAAGAAATGGGATGGACAAAAAAAACAAAATGCTGCTGCTGCTGAACGAGTGCGTACCAGGAACCACCACCAAACCACGGGACGAAGCCACCACCAACCACCACCAGCCACTACGAGCAACAACAACTTCTGGTGCTCCTGCGGCTCGTGGGGCAGGGGTGGTGGCGGTGGTGGTGATGGTCGTCGTTGTGGTGTTTGCTGGTGATGGTGGTGTGTGTGCTGTGTGCGATGATGGTCTTCCTCTTCTCGTCCGATCATCACCGTTGTTGCTCTACTGCCGAGAAATGTGGTCTTCAGTTTCAACCCTTGACAGCCTTGACATGCCGTGACTGTCACCAAACAACTAGTTTTTAGTGTGGAACACGCCACCCTACACCCTTGACAGCGCATGTTTTGCCTTGCTTGACATGTCTCCTCATCGTTGCTATATACTACTGCTAGTTTGCTCTACTGCCGAGAAATCCCAGTGACACAATTTGGTACTGGCAACAGTTTAGGGCAGTCACTACCGCCTAGCTCTCCGATCTCGGCACGGCTTTCGACACGAATAGCACAGGACGGTCGGCACAAATAGCGGGCCTCTATCAGTCCCGAGCGTGTCTGAATCGGTTCAGTGTACGCGTCGCGCGCCAAAAAAAAGCAAAGCGAACGAAGTGCGAAGTGCGAAGTGCAGACGAAGTGCAGACGAGCAGACAGACGAGCAGACAGACAAACCTCAATATTAAGGATTCTTTAAATAAAGCCACGCTGCGGCAGCTTTCAGAACTGTTTTTTGTCCGTTTGTGTCCGTTCGCGACCAGGGGGGTACACCCCCACGGGCACGTACCCAACCCATTAGGAAGAGCATATATTGATGCTTCGAAGGGCTGCGCCCTTCTCAGCATCAAATATCTCCTCATTATTACAGCTAGTACAAATACATCAGTCGTATATATCATATATACGTATGTTGATGTTGATACTGCTGTGCACACATACAACAGGATATTAGGTGAATGGTCGTATATATGACTCTAAAGACGTACGTACGTTCTACTGTACGTACCCAGGTGCGTCAAATGGTTGAATAGAGTCTAAGTGGATTAAATAAAATTATTATAAATACGTCAGCTGTGAGTTCAACCGATTGAATAGTAGATACTCAACTTTGCGAGCTGCGTAGAAATTTTGGATTGTGAAAAATGAACAAGCTTGAAATAAAATGAAACAACGAAAGATCGGCCGCAGACGCAGTGGAGAGCGAGGCACACTGTAGGCAAGTGGTTAACCGAAATGCATAACCAAAAACGGTTGAAAGCCAAGCATAAGAGACATTTATTTACAGAGTTGTACCCGGCACATTTTCTCTCAAAAATGGGTACAATTTGTTTTTGGCTAATCGCGTAGCTCGCTGGGCGTATTTTACTTGATTCCAGCATGTACCCGTTATTGAGTGAAAACCGACCGGGTATACCCGTTTTGGTTATTGCCCTACTATTAATAGCAGGCATGATGGGAGATGCTATGTCCAATTTTGTGCTTGCGCATCGCTACGCGGTATCTCCCTTTGAGACAGGCCTCGCCTGGTGAGATAGCCTTAGTCGTCAGCGGTGTTGCTTTAGAGAGCCAACGATTCCCGTAGCGAACAAGCCAAGAATGTTTCCAATCTATTGCAACAGATTTGGGGCGATTCCATGCCGAACAAGATAGGCATGGCTCGATTAAAGTTCAAATTTGTTGTGCTGCTGCTGTGGTCCTTGCGCCTTGCGCCCAATGGCTGCTGTGTATGCCGGTCGCCCGGTGGTCTAACTGGTAGCCACGAAGCCTTTTGGGCCGGATCGAGGGTTCGATTCTCCCCATGGAGGTTTTTATTTCTCAAATTACACCGACTGTCGAGAGCGCATATTATAGCGTGGGCAAGCAAAATTCGACAAGAGTTGACGAGGGAAGAAAAGGCTCATCAAGTCTTCTCGCGATAAAAATGCAAAGCAAGAACCGTAGTGGGGGAGGAGGGAGAGGAGCCTACTTTGTGACCCCGGATCTGAGTTACGACTAGGGAGGGAGAAAGACGGAAGTGCTAAGATAATAAATGGGATGGATAAAAAAAAGTATGATGCACCTGTGGTACATCTCACCTCAGTGACTGTCACGTGTCATGCAGTTACATCCCCCCCGTGTCGATGTGACATGTTCGTGTCACGCTACCGGAAGATGTCGCTCTGCCTTCGCAAAGTGAACTTGCGCGAACACGATCTTCTGCTGCTGTGTGTACGAGTGCTATAAGCCAAAGGTGAGGTGGGCCTGCAAGACATGCATCCTGTGTGAATCCCAATCCAGACATCTTCTCGTAACTGCCGATGCCATTCAGGGAACTCAGATGGCGCCGCGTGGGGTCACTCCCTTCCTCTGGTTCGGTCAAGTTTGCCACCCTAGCTGCCGCCTTGCTGCTTCTTGGACGGATCTGCAGGGGAGGGCAAGCATTGCTGTGTTTGCATCACGAAACGAAAGTGCTCCGCAGCAAGATTTTTATCGTTTCGGAACTCCTGTTTGGTATCTAAACTCTGTTGTGGCCACGTAGAAAGCTACGGACGGTCGAACTAGAGGCTTAGGTAGGTTAACCTACTAAAATAGTGCTCGGCGTCCTCGTCGAAAATCTGAGCTCAAACAGTATCAGCAGCCGGAGAAACTGCATTTTTCAAATTCGTCTTGAGTACCAGGGGTAAGGCGTGTCGTTTTCGAGTAAGAGGCACTTTTCGGGATGAACACAACTTCTGATCGATACGCCTTCTGAGACACAAATGTTGACCATGACCTGGGCTCTCTAATACTACTCATCGGTCGACATTATGAGCATTAAAACTGGAGAAATGTGGAAATTATACCAGAAATAGTATTGCAACTGAAAACAAAACGGATTAGTTTTTTATTCGCTCTTCTTATATATGTTTTGCCCGAAGGGGGGCCTTAAGGGGTTAAGCACTACTCCAAGGGCCTACAGGTGCTCTAGAAGCAAGCAGTGCACCATCCACCACCGCACTGCTTCTATCCGCACCGAAAAAATGGAAGACAAATGTGTGGCGATATTTTCATTTGCATGTTTGTAGAGGGGAAATGATTTTGTTTGGCGCGAAAAAAATGGCTTTTGATTGGCGAAAAAAAAATATATAATAAACGTCGCCACTTGGGACGGTTTTGGAGCGCGGAGGCGGCTTGGCTGGGGGCCTGATGTAGCTTTGCGGGGATGTTCGGGCAGTTTGTTATTTTTCAGGGGTGCGGTGTATTCAGCCAGATTCTTATCTGCCGACCCCTTTGCACTTGCCAATTTCTAATTATTATTTCCTCCTCGAGTCCAGCACAAATGCTTACGTACCTGTAAATTCTTAAATTTCCTTAAATCCCAGCCTGACATTCTTAACTGCCACATTCTTAAGTGCTGTCGCGTACTGTATGTTTTTCGATCCCTCCCGCGGGGGGGGGGGGGGGTTACATGATATTCATATCCCCGCGGCCGCCCTTGCAATAATACTTGTGTTTTAGTACGTATTACGGTAGCCTATTTTATAATAAATACGATAGTACGAAAAGCCACCTTCTTTTGTTCATTCTTCCTAAGACAACACCACGCACGCACGTGAACAACATGACCTTCATCTCATTCCATTTATTCGGTAATATACATACTTACATCGTATCTACGAGTAGCTTCTATATTTCACAAATAAATTGAATGGTGGACGAGAGTTCGGGCCCCCACGCCAATGCAAAAAATGCATATCTTCAATTTTTCGGTGCCGCGGACGACCATACTTTCATTCAATATATTTTCGACAACCAACCGTTTAAATAAATTGAGTGGCCGACGTGAGCCCGGGCCTCCGCGCCACCCTAAAAATGAATATCTTCAATTTTTCGGTGCCGCGGACTACATTTTATTTTGGACAACCGTTCAGTCATCACCAACCACTTTTTTTCGGGGCCACCGATTACAATTTCTTTCTCCAGCACCCGCCCCAACCCCCCCCCCCCGCCGCCCCCAACCTCACTTCTACTTGTTGTACTACCGCTGCTTCTTCTACGTGCTATCCCTGCTGTGCTGGTGCTGCTGGTGCTGCTTACTACTCCTTCCGCTGCTGTTGTTGTCGGCTCTACCCACCACCTCCCTGACCACCAGCTTGCTCCGGATCCGACACTGGTGTAAGAAGGCCTCTGCTCCTTCGTCCTCGTCAGCACCCGCTTCCCTCTCTTCGACGGGGTCGATCTCCTGTGCCATGTCCAGGAAGTTGATGTTGCCGACGTCGAAGTCGGAGTCTTCCAAGATTCGCTCTTTTTCTTCCTGCTGATCTCCTCCTTCCGGGAATATGCCGCCGTCGTCGGCAGATCCGCCATAGGCGGCAGCACCGGCGTCCTCCGAAAACGTGGGACGATCAACAAGCCCCTCGTCTCCCTCTTCCTCAGAGTCGATGAATTCTTCCTCCGAAGACTCGTAGCAGACGAGTCGCTGAGGAGACGGCTGGTTGATGTCTGTTGTCGATCCCAAGCCTCCCCCCCGAATGGCGGGTGGCCTCATCGCCATATTAGAGGTCAATCGTCAGATATGTGTCGCGAAAAAAAGCGACACATATCTGGCGATTGATCTCCAAGATGGCGATGAGGCCACCCCCCAATCGGGGGGAAGGCTTGGGGTCGACAACAGACATCAACCAGCCGTCTCCTCAGCGACTCATCTGCTACGAGTCTTCGGAGGAAGAATTCATCGACTCTGGGGAGGAGGGAGACGAGGGGCCTGATGATCGCTCAACGTTTTCGGAGGACGCCGGTGCTGCCGCCTATGGCGGATCTGCCGACGACGGCGGCATATTCCCGGAAGGAGGAGATCAGCAGGAAGAAAAGGAGCGAATCTTCGAATACTCCGATTTCGACGTCGGCAACATCAACCTCCTGGACATGGCACAGGAGTCTATTGAGATGGACCCCGTAGAAGAGAGGTCGGCGGGTACAGACGAGGACGAAGGAGCAGAGGCCTTCTTACACCAGTGTCGGATCCGGAGCGAGCTGGTGGTCAGGGAGGTCGCGGAAGTCCTCAACGTACCCCAGAGGCAGGCTCAATGCCTGGCCGACAACAACATCGTCTGGCCGTCGAGCGTAAGTTTGCAGAGTGAAGAAATTATTATGTAGGGCGCGCTTTTCTTCAGCTAAAAAACTGCCCAACCAAGCCGATACATTTTCTCCTATTAAATGTCTTCGGTATCACATATTTCGAAGTATATAATAAGTACTTACAAACATCAGCAGTAGTTCTCGGCTTGCTCTCCCCCGACGATTTTTGTTTTTGGTTGCGAGCTTCTACTTGTTCAACAGTAGTAGATCTTCAACTTACGAGCCACATCGTTTTCCTATTATTCTGACATTATTTTTAATGTAACGTACTGCCTCCACCTGAATTCAAGTCGACCTGGTGCTGGATGGCGTGAAGGAGGGGGGCGATGCCAGGCGCCTGAAGGCGCTAGCCGTGGCTAGAAATTCCCGGCTAACCTTTGACCTAGGGCAGGAGGCAGACGACCAGTTACGGTAAGTAAGTTGTTATTTGTATGTTTAGTTTGCAACATAGCTACTCCCAACGTTTTTCTTAGCCGCTTTCCTTCGAAGACAGATATTGCCGACACCTAAAGGTTATCTCATTTAAGCACATTTGAATCCGGGGAGTGTGCTTTGGTTTAAATCGCGGACTCGTCGTTATTTCCTGTACATGTATACATATCTCCAGTACGCCGCAGTATGCTACTATTAATACTACTGCTGTGATGGGCCTTTAGCCGCAGTCCCTTTGAGGCATAGGTTTAAAACGCTAAATTCTAAATTCAACGTTTTTACCCAAAAACAAAAGCCAGAAAAATAAACCGATAAGGCCAACGACTAAGAAATTGCCTGCCCTGATTTTATGGCCAAAAAAAAAAATACAATCCACATGATCTTATAATTTATCATATAATATTATATGATATGATATGTACAATCAACCTAAGCGCTGCAATATATTTCATAGGCGTGAGTTTTTTTGCGTCTGACACGTGGCAACGCTTCCGACTTGCCGATTAAATGTGGGAACTTGAAATATAAGCAACAATGGTATACTCGTACGCCGTAAAAATAATGACTACCGGTACGTATTAATAATAATGTGATACAACAGGAGGAGGAGGAGGAGGAGGAGTAGAAATATTAACATTAACCCATTCAGAACTGAAGAAAAAACACACTCATTCCAAGTAGTTTGTCCCCAAATACGTGGGACCAGTTTTTAAGGGGTTAACAGTGTTAATAGTACGTCGTAGCCGTGCGTTATTGAAATATAGAACGATGTCGTCCTTTTGTTTTCCTTTTTTTTTTGGGTTCCAATTATTACTGTATTTCGACGCCAATGGCATGCATCGGCGTGCTGTTCCCCAGTTAATTGCCTAAAGTATTATCCGCTTTTGGCGTAAATAACTCGAGTTTATCGGCTAAAGTATTGTCCGCTTTTTTTGGCGTAAATAGTTCCGTATGGTATAGTGAGGTATTTTTTTTTTAATTACAGTTTATTGCCCGCTTTTTGCCCTAAATTTGGTCATTATTGTCCATTTTTGGGTACAGTACAGTATTGAGTATTGAGCGACCCTTCTGTATTGAGCGACCCTTCTTTTCCGAGTGACCGTTACCCCGACGCTGGTCGTAACTGCTGCCTTGACTACGTGCGCATAAAGTTTGCTCAGACAACAACCAAGAACGCTTGGCCGATCCACCGAAAAAGCGATCGGCACGTCCGTAATAAAGAATAGCACTAGAACTGAAAAGGCTCTAAATGATGGACAAAGAAAGTCTTGTCCTGGAAAACGTGTTTATGTACGAAATGATGCAGGTATCACTATTAATACTATTAATAGTAGTATAGTCTCTCTTGCTTCAAGTACGTGTGCATGCCATCCATAAATTTCATCTGGTATACACTCTCAACGGTCCGGTAGCAGCGTGCGTACGCCTTCCACACAACGGACATCTCCGGGCCCTTCCCGAGACTCGACCGCTTGCCATCGTTTAAAAAAACCAAAAGGTCATACTCGTATACTGCCTGTACTCAAAAACCAATGGAGTGTTTGCGTTTTTTTTTTTTCTTACTTTTACTTCTCTAAAAATTCTCCCGAAGGAAGGATTCGCGGTAAATTTTTTAAAAAACGGCAAAAAAGTACTTTAGAGAAGTACGTTTTTGATCAAAAGTTACGGTAACTTTTGGCTCTCAGTTTCATTGGCCTACACACACCGAGCATTCTACCGACGCAGAACGGCACAAATTATGGGACATGTCTCCCATAGGCCCCAACCTTGCTGCTTGCTCTACACAACACAACAACCGGTGGGAGCACAGAGGCTCGAGAGGTGTGCTACAGTATGATACGGACAAGCGGTGCTGGATTTTGCTGACGGGGCGCCGGCGGACTGCTGGCGGCCCGCTACGGTACGCTCTCGCCGGCTTGGTGTCGTGGAGGATGCGCTGTTCAGAAGAACTACTCGTACGAGTACGAGTTACTCGTACGAGTCGTGCTCGTATGGAGACGTAGTCTTACCGCCTTGCTTGTAGAGCGCGACAGGATGACAGATCGCCGTGTATCATTTCAATTTCACCACACTGCGGTAGCAGCACTAGCAGCACTAGCAGCAGCGGCGGCGCGCCGCCACGGTCTATATATGTCGGGCCCCGGGCGGGCTTGGAGCGGAGCGTGCCGGCGCGGTGTCGCGCGTAGGTCGTGGGCAGCAGCAGGAGCAGCACACGACGACAAGAAGAGTTGGACGCAAAATCGAGAAAAGCAAAAACGGAAGCTGTTGCTTCTCCTGCTCTGCTGCTCCTCTGCTGTTGTTGCTGCTGCTGCTGCTGCTGCTGCTGCTGCTGGGGCTGCCGCTGCTGCTGGGGCTGCCGCCACATAGCTGCAGCCACCGGTGCTGCTGCTTGCGGTCGTGGGATTGCAGCTGCGGCACTGCGGTCATACCCCTGCCGCCGCCACCGTTGCTGGGCTGCCGTTCCTCTCGTACGCTACTTTTTGTTTTTGTTGTTTGTTTGGTTTGCCGCATTGCCTCACCCCACTTCCCTTATTATTTTCGGAGGCGTCGCCTGCAGGATTTTGTTTACTTCTATCGCAAACACACCGAAACCATGAGGGGAAGGGAATTCACTTTTTTGAGCGGAAGGAAAGTATTTTTTTTTTTTACTTCTATCGCAAACACTCCAATTACTCGAATGTACCACTGCTTTATTTACATCAACATACTGTGGTAGATGGATGAATAGATGCAATTCGAAAAGCACGGAAAAACGATCGGGCGGGTCTCGAATAGATAGAATACCCTTTACGAAACAATCCAGATTTTGTACTTGCTCCATCCACCTGCTGTATCACGGCAACCTTCTGCATCGTCGTCTCTTCTGCATCCGGCAGCAACAGCAGCGCCAACAGCAGCAGCAGCAGCAGCAGCAGCCAGGCTGGTTTAGCATCTTCGCCATTCTCGTCACAACAGCGCCCTGTATTTCGGTCCTTTGCGCGCAGCGGCACCGGCTCGCTTTTTGCGTCTGTCTCCTGTTCGCTCTGCCTGTTCCTTTATTGGCATTTTCATACAAGTAACAAAAGAGAAGCCATCCGACATTATTTTCATGATGGATGGATCAGAAGGGAATCAATGGAACATTTCAACTATTACAGGGATAGAGACAGCTTGTCCACCGTTCTGCTGGTTGTACGCTCCACATTTTGAATCCTGTTGCAATGTTGTTGTTGTTGTTGTTGTTGTTGTTTTTGGCTTCATCCACCACTATCCCCATGCAACCATTTTTTTTCTTTTTTCTTTTCGCACTTCTTATTCAATTTTTGTGTTTAGAAACAGAGCTTTTTCACACGTTGTAATGCCCACCAGTAGTAAAAGCCGGACGCGCGGCTGGGCCAGGAAGGGTTATTCCTGGACATGGACAATTTAAACACCGGAAAGATGCTGTATCCGACTATCAAACCAAACCCAGGTGCACGTAGTTATTGACCTTTATATTAATTTGGTCGTCTCCGGGGACTCTTCACTCCAGCTCCGGCGCATTAAAATAATTTTCTACGTCTCACATCCTCCGCCATAATTGTATTAGTAGTCCATTTAGACGACCTCTTCGTGTCGCCGTTCATTCGGGACTTTTCGCGATCTTACTCGTTTGGTCAACGAGAGCCCAGGTCTGCACCCCGTTATTAGGACCTACAAACGCACATGCTTTCTGTGACTCTTGGGACCACCAAGACAAACAGTTTGTCTGTCCTAGCCAGACTTCATCAATAATAAATAGTTGCACACAGTTAGTCATCTACTGCATGTGTGTATATATATACGTTACACGTATATATAGGTACGAGGTTGTTCGTGGTATGGGGGGGTATAATTAATTAATTTTGCGAATGAGGGAGAAGAATATGGAGATGCATTTAATTAATTAATTCTGCAAAAGGGGCAGGAAGTATTAATTAATTGTGTCGTCGACCGACGTCGCCGGTTGCACAGTCACGTACGTCCTGTAATTTTCCGCCAACGGGCTCTTCGTTCAGGGTATAAATCACCCACGACTTCGGCTTAATTGCTTCCCGCACTCCAGCCGGCTGACAAGAGGGAAAGTAATATGGAGGTGCATTCAATTAAATAATTCTGCAAAAGGGGCAGGAAGTATTTATTAATTGAGTCGTCGACCGCCGGCTGCACGGCTACGTACGTCCTGGAATTTTTCCGCCAATGTGCTCCTCGTCCGTGGTAGAAATCACCCACGACTTACTTCCCGCACTCCACCAGGCTGACACTTCGCGTGGTGTGCCTTGGCCGCTTCACGGATTCCGTAGCCGTTTGCGATGACAACGATGCCGGTCCCCTGCAAGACGTTGGAGGCGATGGCGCCTTGACGTACCATTCGCTTTAGGTGTAGGCAGTAGGTGGTGGGCGACCTTTGGCTGGGAGGTGTGAATGAAGACGTCAGGCTTGGTGTGGCGGAGGAAGTCAAAACAGAGTGACAGATGGGGGAGGGGGGTGGGGGGTGCCTTCCACCTTCCACAATCGTCTAGCAAGTAACTATCCATATATGGCCAATCACTGCAAGGGAGAGATCTTATCCTCAATCGGGCCAATCACAAGAAGCGAGCAATACCGCTGTAGATCCCGATCGACCGCAAACGACAGTTCGAAATGTGTCACCGTATCTTCTTTTGCGTACGCGTCACCTTTGTGAATCGTGCTTGCTCTGCTTCCCATAGTCGTAGCGGTGACCTCCACTGTATTGTAGAGTCCAGCCAAACAAAAACGCGACACCAGGTAAATAAAACTTACAGAAAAATACGTACATTAGCATGCCCAACCGCAAGTAAGTAACTCAACAATTCTACTACTACTACAGCAGTGCCCAAATTGCCGGTTGATCAAGACTGCATTCGACAGTTCGGGCGGTGTGACCTTCTCTTCTGTCCCATACTTGTACGTAGCCTTCACGAATATAACTTTTGTTTACGCATATTATTGCGGTGGTGTCCAGTCACCAGCCACATAATAACATTATATCGAAGTCGCAGCAAAATACGGCAAATAAATACAATGCCCAAATAACTCAACGAACTATCTGCTGTAGTCGTCATTAGCACATCCCATTACACTGGGGACCAGCCACTAGGCAAACAATAACACGAGGCTGAACTCACAACGCATGACAGCGTTTATCAATATGGCGACACATCTACCGTTGCCGAAATTGTTGACAAATACTCTAGGTAGTTATCTCGCAACGCTATTAATAGTACCTGCTATTGATATCGTGTTCATCCTGTTTATCTAGACACCCGCGTGCTACTATTAATAGCACGTATCGTACTGGAGCGCTGGGCTGTTTTGTCCATTGTGTATACTAGTCTGAGTTCTCCAGGTAAGTGCCTATCTGCAGTACTTTCCGGGGCACACGTCGCGATGCCAGTAGTGTGACTCCCTATCATGTACATAATCTCGCTGTATTCATACCACCAGAATATTATTTTTTGGCATTGCCGCAACTCTGTCGCCAGAGCAAGCTGTATGACATAATGGACCAAACTTTCCGCAACCCCTTTAAATCAACACAATATTTTCCTGCCGGACAAGTGACTAATTTTCCTGCGACACCCGGCTCCCGTTTCGTACATTCTCCAAAGCCTACGATACAACGCCATTTTTTTAATTAATTCATACTAATTCAAGTCGTTAATTAGTTTTCACCTTTGAAGGACACGATATAGTTAATGATATGTATGCGAGAAAGATATATAGTTAATCGGCTCAAGTATTGTCCGCTTTTCGGCGTATATAATATATACGAGTAGTTAATCGGCTCAAGTATTGTCCGCTTTTCGGCGTATATATATAGTTAATGATATGTATGCGAGAAAGACATTTACATTTATAGTTACTTGGCTCAAGTATTGTCCGCTTTTCCTCATAGTTAACAACCTTTTCGTCAAATTGAGTCTATAATACGAATACGTCAAATAAGCGTATTGTCATAAAAAATTATAAACCCCATTGCTTAATTAGTCCCAACAATGGAATCGGAGACACCTTTTTTAACACATTTAATTCATTATTGTTGTTCTTGACAGTCGGAATATCGACTAGATACAGCAGTATGTATAGTACCTGTATGCAAACATCATACGTATGTACGTGGAAACAAGGTTTAACGCGCGTATCGTCGTATACTGTCTGCTGTGCGAGGTGTGCCATATTCCTTCCTGAACTAGAAACAGGAGTGTACGCGGATTAAGATGGTAAAGACTAACCCTGAACCTTATACGTGACACACAATCAAAAGTTAGAGACTCATTTTGACGAAAAGGTTGTTAGTTAATGATATGTATGCGAGAAAGACGTGCAATAAAGTATGCCAAAGAAAGACTTGGACGGCCGGGCCGTGTGAAAACAAGCGCGGTTTAGAGACAGACACGGGGATGTGCACAACAAGACGCTTCCCTTGGAAGGGCGATCGAGGGGGTACATAATGTTCGGTATGGTATAGTATAGGAAAAAAAATATCGCTTATTGTCCTTGCAATAAATCTGGTTTTCGAAAGTAAAATGGTGGAATGAAAGATCAGATTTAAGAGAGAGGCTCATCATATCTGGGCAAACTGCGTCAGGACGGGCGGAGTAAGCGCTACGAATAATGTTAATTAGATGAAATGTAAGTGAGAAAGACGTGCCTAGTAAAAAAGTAGGCAAAGACTCACACAGCCGGATGAAGCAGGACTGTCTGTGTGAAAGCAACAAGTTTAGAGAAAAGGCACTATAAATTACAACATCAATACAATTTCGTACGATGGAATGTATGTGCACAAGACGCTTTCCTTCGAACTCGAACGAGGGGGTAAGCGCGTTCAAACAGGTTCATCGAGGCGAATGGATATCGGGGAGATCTACCCCGTCCGGGGTTCTCTTTTCAATGAATGAGTTACGCGGCCCGGCACAACATGAGTACGCGAGAACAACACAGACACTCATTTTCCCGGGTCATTAGAACATCCATAATAACATGCGTGTTTGGAACCATGTATTACATATATATATAAAGAACTACTGGACTCGAGGGGGGGGGGGGGGGGGGGGGGGGGGGGGGGGGGGGGGGGGGGGGGGGGGGGGGGGGGGGGGGGGGGGGGGGGGGGGACGGGTGAAGGAGACATCCTACCGAAGACCACACCTACCTCGGGTCGACCTCGATGTCGCCGATCTCCCCTTCAAGAATAGAAACCACACACCGGCAATATCACACCAATCAACCCTGCGACGAATGCTTGTTTCTTTTCCGAAATGTACACCATATCTATGTGTCCAACGCAGCGGCTACATTTATCACGTCTACCAAATTGTTTTGCCATGTGGACGATGGAAGCGCAATGTTCGACCGACCCATCTTGTGGGGCAGGCGAACATAGTCCCGGAACGCGCGCGTCCACGTTGTATTCCGTCTTTCAAAGACGTGTTTTTGGAATAAAATATAAACAAGCAATCAAACCAACAAAAAACGTACAAATTCAGGTTCGTAGGTGACCGACATAATCAACGAATCAAACGACCTTCGACAAAAAAAAAGACATGACTAACGTGGACCACCCTCGCAACCACACACTAGCCGACACAAAAAACCTAGTCTTCGTGTGTAAGGATTGGGGTGATCGACCGATCAACACCACGTGACTGATATTCTAAAACAAATACAAATAAATCACCCCCCTGTTCAACACGCTTTGACACTTGAACCATGATCAACGCGCGTGTAAACCGTTGCCACACGCGCGCACGAATCAATACAGTACACACGTAACTGCTCGTCCCAAAACAAAAACAAGAACACATACCCTCGCACGGATATACCTCCGGGTTTTTTTTGGCCGGTGTATCCGATCGATCGATCAACAAAAAGACAGTGGCGGCTACTTCTCGGCGTTGTACTCGCACCCATTTTTTTTTTTTTTTTTTAATACTCTATATGCGCCCCCCATTCGAGTTGGAGGAGTTGTTATGCAACACCAGCGATCGATCAACAAAAAGACAGTGGCGGCTACTTCTCGGCGTTGTACTCGCACCCATTTTTTTTTTTTTTTTTAATACTCTGTATGCGCCCCCCATTCGAGTTGGAGGAGTTGTTATGCAACACCAGCGATCGATCAACAAAAAGACAGTGGCGGCTACTTCTCGGCGTTGTACTCGCACCCATTTTTTTTTTTTTTTTTAATACTCTATATGCGCCCCCCATTCGAGTTGGAGGAGTTGTTATGCAACACCAGCGATCGATCAACAAAAAGACAGTGGCGGCTACTTCTCGGCGTTGTACTCGCACCCATTTTTTTTTTTTTTTTAATACTCTATATGCGCCCCCCATTCGAGTTGGAGGAGTTGTTATGCAACACCAGCAAACCGTTTTTTGGTCCAAATTTCACTGAGATTCGGAGCAAGTCATCCAAGCGGCCGAACCTAGATAGTGAAAATGCGCGTTACTCCCCCCCCCCGCACCCCTATTGTCGCGCTAGTCGCCATTCAATTCCTGCTATCTAAATCAAGTATACCACATCGAGAGGAATGATCCTTATACACAGCTACTCGTGCCCACCTCCCCCTATGAAATAAAACAAGATGGGGAGGGGGGTGGGGGGAGGAGGGGGGGACAAATTCCTGGCTTGGCTGGCCAAACCAGCGACTACCTCATGTCTGCCCAAATAACTCGTCATTGGACCTCGTGCTTGTTCGTAGCCAACATAGGGATGACGACCCGTTTGGGATGCCTATGATGAAAGGAATGCGTGCAGGGTTATCGATCCCTAAACTAAACCGAACTTGCTCCATCCCAGTTGCTTATACAGACATGCATCATTCATCCTATCAATAAACCCTGTTTTCTCTGCTGCTTCGTAAGCAGAGGCATTCACTCCGTCTACGGACAAAACTACCCCTTTGCGCGTACGTGCTGCGCGCGCATTTGAATGGATAAGAGACGTGACCAGAAGCCGTCTACAATCAAAAAGACGAGCCTGCACCGGTGGCTGCGGGGTCGCGGACTCGCTCGGTGATCGTTTCCGAGTCACTACAGTACTACAGATCATGCCGCCAATGGAGTTACCGGACAGATTTTCAGGGGCGACCTAAGGCGCTTGGCGTACAAGGGTCTCAACCGTAAGCAACCTATCGATGACGTCGAACTCCGTTGGTCGGCGTCTCGGGTTCAGAAGTATCTTCCGCAATCACATTCCCCTTCGCCATGGCGGTCACGGTGTGCCCTGGTAGTGGTTTGCGAGCGGGATTCGAAGGGAAGCGCTGATACATTAATAAGATAGGACGCCATTTGCGCCAAAACGAATACATCATCGCGTTTCAAAATTAAATAAAAACAAGTTAATAACAACAGTGGTTCCGAGAACTCGTTGTGCTTTATCTGCAACAAGTACATATACTCGCACCCTTTTTAGTGAGAAGCTAACGATGCGAGAAGGCCGAAGGCCGACGAGCATCGATTAGATGCTCTTCTATGAGACCACCACCGCCACCCCCGCCCCACCAGCGCCCAGGAGCACTGGAAGCTGTTGTTGCTCGTAGTAGCTGGTGGGCGTAGACGGGGTCTTTTTCTCGTGGTCTGGTGATACATACTACTGCCGTGTATATTATATATCATATCGTAATATATCGTACATGTTTTCAATCTTCCTGCTGCTGCTGCTGCTGCTGCTGCTGCTGCTGCTGCTGCTGCTGCTGCTGCAACGGCTGCTGCTGCTGCTGCTGCTGTATGCCAACTCACCACAACCAAAAAATTTGTCACCAAACCCACCCCCACCACACCCACCACCATCACCCCCACCACCACCCACTTAGAATATGATAATTTCATTTTTCGTGGCGGCGGGTGCGTGTGTTGGTGTAGTGTTCTCTGTGCGTTATGTCGGCTGAGCGAGATACCAGTATCATATTATGCTGCTGCTGCTGTATAAGCCAAGATATTTGTGGTATACAGTATACAGCAGTAGTCAGTTACAATATATTTACAGTGAATATCTCCTACTGATAGTCGTGACGCAGATCCGGGGTTGCAAACATATTTTTTTTCTTCTTATTTTTGTTTCATTTTTTTACGATAACTTCACTTATCT
>MEHQ01004314.1:1541-27369 GCA_008828725.1 Saccharina japonica
GGGGGGGGGGAGGAGGGGGGGGGGGGGGGGGGGAGCGAGCGAGCAAGAAATGGTACGTACGACAACTCTTCTTGGTCCTCTCAGGCGACAAGGGTCAACACCAGAGGATAAAGGGAGAAAGGAGCTGTATGACTGCTGCGACGCTGCGACTATACATACCAGTACACACCTACGAACTGTACGTAAGACCCGGAGAGCCCGTATTTAGAGCTACTCGTAAGAAACGGCAGACAAATCGAACAAATAATCCTTCCCCAGGGGAGAGAGCCAGGAAAAAATACTTCTCAGGAAAAAACACTCCTCTTCGTACGTATACCAGGCGTGTTTTTTTCCGTATTCTTTTTCCTCTTGGGGTAATACTCCACTCCAGAGTTATTGGAGCCTTTCTTGTGACCACGAACTGCATTGTGGCGATGAGTTACGTAACCCTTTTAGCACAGCAAAACTTATGCCACACTGATTCCAAGTAGTTTGTTCCCAAAAACGTGGGACCGGTTCTTAAGGGGTTAATGTGAGAAAAAACAAAAAAAAACACCAATACAACACTATTTACCCCAATTCGCACGTGGCAGCGTATCGGGGCGGAGTCAAGCGCACGTGGGGGCAAGCGAAGGACAAGACACCCCACGTTGCTCAGGAGGGGCCAGGGGTTGCCAGGCGGAGAGCAGGCAGGCGGGGCGGAGCGTGTTGGGGCGGGGGGGTCGAGATGAACGTCCTCGCGTCTTGCTCGGATGTCGTGAAGTATTGGGAGACGGGGGAGGGGGCGAGAAGAGGCCTGAAGTTGCTTGAAACGGTGAACACGGAGGCTACGGTGACCACCTCCTGTGATTGGATCAAACAAGGTGAGGGCCGGCTTGCGTACCGGTGGAGCTCTAGAGCTATAATACATCAACAGTATAAGTAGATGCAATGTATCTCTCTAGGACTGGGAATCAGGACAGGCACTGGGTGTACTGATGTGGTTGAGTAGAAATAACGGGTTTAATGTGAAGACAACAACAACAACAACAACAACAACAACAATGTCAATAGTATTTATAGTAGACGCAGCAGTAGCAGTAGCAGTGACATATATACTGTAGTAAAATGGTAGCATATTAGTAGGAGTAGCAGTAGTGGGTGCAGCAGTAGTATAAAGGTACCAGGTAGTATATAGTATTGGTCGCAGTCGTGGTAGAGGCGGTAACAAATATTAATAGTAGTATATAGAAGTACAGTAGTAGCAGTATTATTGATTAGTCGCAGTAGATCATTTGTGCGGGGTGGAGAACCTTTGCTCCGCACAAGGGGAATGGAGTAAAGTAGTACCAGTAGTAGGAGCCTTAGTGGTAGTAGCACTACGAGACCACTATTTATTCTGCTGTTGTGTCCACAAAACAAAAACGAGCACGCGTGTCTGCTTGTGACAATCAACGCTTGTTGCGTTTCCACGCAGTCCCTCCTCCCCTTGTCTCCGCCCCCCTTCCTCCTCCTCTCGTGGACCCCCCCCCTGCCCCCGTATATCCGACTCCTGTGAGGGCTTATCCCGCTCGAATTTTCCCTCACCTCCTTTCCTCCTCCATTCCGCCTCCCAGCTCAAAATTGTGAAAACGTGTTGCCCCCCCCCCGACTCGCCCAACACTCAAAGGCGCATTTCGCGCTTGGTGTCATGCACAATGCCTGTCTGGTCGGCGAAAACCTCGACGGTGAATCACGTCCCGTATTACGTAGAGGGAAGCTGCGGGGGTCATGAACCATAAGACTCGCGCCATGCAATAGACATGCGCTAATGTTATACCTGGTAGAGCCCCCCAACCCCCCCGGGATAGTCAATTTATATGTTCACACTCCCCTTAATGTATCCTCTCCCTACCCCCCACTCATTATTCCGCTCATCCTCGTCCGGACTCCCCTCTCTCATAGACAAAACCTTTTGGGGATAGTCAATTTATATGTTCACACTCCCCTTAATGTATCCTCTCCCTACCCCCCACTCATTATTCCGCTCATCCTCGTCCGGACTCCCCTCTCTCATAGACAAAACCTTTTGCCCCCCCCCCTCCCTTAATTTCGATGTCTGTGATGCGCCTGATGGCTGCTGTGGTTGGGAAGGCCACGCGTTAGCCACGGTAGGCGACCATGGGTTTATCGCCATGAGCAAACCCGACGGGACAAAGGTTTCGCTCAATCTCACCACCGCGGAAGGGGTACGTACATATAATAGTAAGGAGTGCCGTAGGGGTCCCTCTATAGTGCCGGCTGCCCGCTATAGTGCCGGTGGAATCGTTTGGCACAGGTGGGATTAACCCATGTGGCAGTGTGCGGAGTAGTGCTGCTTGCCGTTATAATGCCGGTATTCTTGGCTGGCGCATACCGGCACTACCCTGTAAAACATAGTTCTTCCTTTTTCCGGTGTAGATATACACATGGATATTTTCCTGGTATTATCTGCTTTACTCGTCGTTGTGTGTTGTTGGTGGTGGTGTTGGTGTTTGTCTTGGTTGTGTTGGCGTTTGTGCTGTAGTTGGTGGTGGTGGTGGTGGTGGTGATGGTGGTGGTGGCAGAGGAGGTGCGGTGTTGGTTTTGGTGTTGGTATTGTTGGTCCTGGTTGCTGGTGTTAGCGCTCGTGTTGGTGTCATCGGTGTTGGTGTGTTTGCCTTCGCTCTCGTCTATCCTCGGATTTTTTCACTTGGGCGTTGTGACGCGTTGCTGCGTTATTTCGATTTCAGGAATATTTGAACAAGCAATTCACTACTCCCCATACTATTCTATTCCCCATAGGACGCAAACCAGTTTTTTTTTGCGAAATCACATCCAAATTGGATTTTATTTTCCAAAATTGTTTTTTTTCGCTGTCTTCATTAATATGGCCCCTAACCCCCCCGCGCGCACTACCTCGCGGTGCGCTTTTCTTAACTCGGAGCAGAAACCGCTACACGCCATCAAGTTATGCTCCAGGTCGCGGCTAATGGCGGTTGCGGGAGACGCGGGTGTCGTCGAGGTATGTAAGGGCCCGTACAAACGAGGAACACAAAACCTAAAAACAAAACCTAAAAACAAACCCTAAAAACGAACAGACTTTAGGTTTTTAGTGTAAAATCGAAGATGGTGTACAAACGCAGGATACGCGTGAAAAACAGAAGCGAAAAACAAAAGCGAAAACGAGTCAACGGTCAAGGTGGAAGACCAGCAGTAATGCACCACCCAGCTGCGGTAGAGGCGACGCCCAGCCCTGAAAAAAGAGGAGAGTGTGCCCACATGACTAGCCGACCATACTCTGCTGCTGCAATGGCGCCCGTAGCCTGGAGCGCGAGATGTGCGCTGGATAAAGTACGGTTGCTGTACAAAAAGTTTCACCGCTTGCTACAACAGATGATTTTTGAATGTACAGCAGCACGCAATTCGACTTGGACCGCCCCATGAGCCACGGTTTTGGCTACGGCGTTGAACACTGCATTGCCTGGCACCAGCCGCATGTTGTTCGCGCCTTGTCTGCTCTCTGTCTTCTGGCTGTCCAGTGTACGGGGCGTTCGTAGCTGCGGTTGTCGCCATGATCTCCGTTCTCGCCGGGCTGTTCGTTCTTCGTGTTTTGTTTTTAGGGTCATTTTAATCGATTTTCGATTAAACAAAACCGAAGAGCAAAAATATCCCATCGCGGTCTACTGGGTCTCTTTTTTTCTGTTTCGCCAATCAGAGGGAGTGGATATTCATAACTCAGTTTAGGTTTTGTTTTTAGGTTTTGTTTTTAGGGTCAAAACGCTCCGTTTGTACGGGCCCTAAGGGCGAATCGCGTCGACCAAATGGGCGGCGTGATTTGTTCCGTTTCGGTGTTCCGTTTCGGTTTTCCGTTTCGGTTTTCCGTTTCGGTGTTCCGTTTCGGTGTCCCGTTTCGGTGTCCCGTTTCGGTGTTCCGTTTCGGTTTTCCGTTTCGGTGTTCCGTTTCGGTGTTCCGTTTCGGTGTCCCGTTTCGGTGTCCCGTTTTGGTGTTCGGTTTCGGTGTTCCGTTTTGGTGTTCCGTTTCGGTGTTCCGTTTCGGTGTTCCGTTTCGGTGTTCCGTTTCGGTGATCCGTTTCGGTGATCCGTTTCGGTGTTCCATTTCGGTGCAATACTGCGGCGAGACTGTTCTGGTCATGGTTCAGAACGCTGCTTGGCGTTTTTTGTGCCCACCTATGAGCATGCGTCGAAGGTTTCAAGGCTATGATATGTTTATTACCAGTAGGGGGTATACCCTGGAGATACCCGGGTACTTATTATACCCGAGTATTACCAAACCAACCATGTGCGACACCCGGGTACCCTAGGGTATGTACCCCACTATAAACTCCCTTGGAACAGCATTTAAAGTTTGCTGTTACGACAACGCCGTCTTCTGTCGGCGTGCTAATATTAATATTCACAGGAACAATTCTGAACAATTATTTTGTTTTTTGCAACCTTTTTTTTCATCCGTACGTTTTTTTTTGCTTTTTGTGTGTTTGCGAGTGTGTGTGTGTTTTTTTTGTGCGCCGGTGTTTCGTCTCGAAGACGGATCCAGTCCGTCAGGGCCTATGTTTGGCGTCCGGGTGGCGGTGGCTTTTTAGTTTTGAGCTTTGCTTGCGCTGTCACGTGGGCTTGCGAGTGCTGTGGGTGCGAAAGCGGACGCGGGCGCCAGCGGGGGGCCGTCGTCGCGCTTGTTGTTGTATGCTGCGCAAGTTTTAACGTGCTAAGGACAGGAATCTGTCGCCGCACGGGAGGGAGAAAGGCAGAGAGGGAGAGGGAGGGACGGAGGGAGGGAGAGAGATGTATAGATAGATAGATAGAGAGAGGGAGAGAGAGAGGACAGAGGGAGGGAGTAGGGGGGGGGACTTTGCTTGATAAATTAAGTTATGAGTCTACACGAAGAACAACATACATAATAACAAGGACAAGAACAACGAAAGCGACAAAGTATAAACAGGGTCTCGAAAAAAAAACGGGCCAGAGCGCAGCTCTCGTTTTTGGCGGCGTGCTTGTACGCGCGGGCTCCTAGCGCCTTGTCTCAGGCAGGGCGACCATCATAGATGCTCTATACTTACGTCGGAGACCGCGGTTTGATCCCTTGACTGACTGCCCCTACACTACAAATAGTATATCAAGGCCATAAGAGGTCTTGGCGCGCCCTAAATGACTGGTATCTTGTTAATAGTTTTTTGTCAGCGAACTTCGCCCTGGGGCCATGGGACGGTGGGCGGCGCACGGCGGGAGGGGTGCCAAATGGCAAGCGCCCTTACTGACGGCTATGCATAGCGTTTACGGCTTGCCTACGAGGCCCCGTTGTTGTTGGTGTTGGTGTTGGTGTTGGTGATGTTGTTGTTGTTGTTGTTGTTGTTGCTGTTGGTGTTGGTTGTGGTGTTGGTGTTGGTGATGTTTCTGTTTTTGCTGCTGTCGCTGTTGTTGTTGCTGCTGCTTCAGCAGCAGCTGCTGTTGCTGCTGCTGCGAGCCGTTTGTGTCTGCTGTGGTATCTATATCTTAGCGTCTTATTATTCATATAATACCTACGACGTATGGGTATGTTATTGCTTTTCGTATTTCGGTGACTTGCTGTTGATACCGACGTCTGGAATGCCTTCGCCCCCCCCCAACCCCGCCCCGTCTCTCTCCGTTCCGCTCCGCTTCCTCTCTTAGATTTGGAGCCTGAGGGCTCGCAACTCCAGAACGACCAAGCGCGGTCACCGCAGACCTGTGACGTGCTTAACGTTTTTCGACCGCGATACCTGCTTGGCGGCGGGAGACGAGGGTGGGAAGGTGCTGCTTCATCGCCTAGTGGACGCCACTGCCGACGAGGTGATTTGTTTTTTTTTCGATTGTTGCCTATTTGGGGCTTGCGGCTATTTTTGTAGCTGCTTGCCGATAAGGCTGTCGTATATAAAAACGAGCGTCCTGTTGGTATACGTACATACGTTTTGTATCTACTAACGGCGTGCGGGTCTGCGGTTTGGTTTGCGTTCATTTGTCCACCTTAGCGCCTGCTGTACCTACCAGGTACCAGGGTATATCTTTATACCAGGATACCTCGTATATACGGTTTTGTGATTAAAAATACCTAGAATTAGTTTCTGGTCATTTTTGCAGCAAAAACAGGGTAGCTGAAAACCTGGTACGTACATATGCGAAAACGGGAGCAGTATGTACCATGCTGGTATACGACGTACGCGTAGCAACTTTTACCAAGAGGCTTGCATGTCTGCGCTTTGCATTGTTCGTTACAGAGTGGCGAAAGCGGGCGGGCGTATTACGTACGTACCTGGTATAGTATGTACCAAAGAGTGTTTTTTAGTACTTGAACACCAGTCTTTTTTTTATTTTGCCATCCCATTTATTATCTTCGCCCTTCTATTATCTCTCTCTCTTTAGTCGTAACTCAGATCCGGGGTCACTAACCCTTTTAGAACTGCAGTCCCGTTTTGGGGACATATTACTTAGAATTAGAGTGGTTTGTCCCCATAACGGGACTGCAGTTCTAAAAGGGCTAAGTAGGCTCTTCTCCTCCCTTCCCACTGCAGTACATATGATACGTGCCTTGCATTTTTATCGCGAGAATATTTCAGCACTACAACTGCTGTACTCACATATGTACGCGGGTATGTACGTATTTTACCCCGAGTATGCCCAACATAACCGAGTTTTGGTACCCGGGTACTCTATTAATAGAGTATATGTACATGTACCCTACGAAGTACGCCCTTGTTGGTATATACCCTGGTATATAGCGACTTTCAGTACCAGTATAGTGTTTGGCTTGTACCCCCCCCCCGCCTCTCCTCTATCCATCACACTCCCTCCTGTCCATGGCCCTTGGCAGGAATGCTCTTCGAGTGCAGTCGGTCGGTGCTGGTCGTTGATCTTGATCGAGCAGACACCGTTTTTTTGCTCCTTGTTCGCCACACGTTTAGTATTCGAGGAAATGTTTTTGGCGCAAACAGCGGTGGTAAATACAAACCTGTGAGGGACTGATGCCACCGCGTTGTTGCTTCTATCATACCTATACGTGCTGCTTTTCCGTCTTTCTTTTTTTTGTTCGTTTTTTTTTTTGGCGTTCCCATTCCCGCCATTTTGCGAAACTTTTGTGTTATTCACTGCTGCTATGTACGTAGAGTTGTTTATGTTGGTCTTTGTGTTGTTGCGGTGGTGGTTGTTGTTGCTGTTGTGTTGTTGCTGCTGCTATTGCTGTTGCTGCTGCTTCTGTTGCAGGGTACGCTCGTTCTATCGTTCTCCCGCTGGATCATGGTGGCATAATTTTAGTTATCCACCCCCGTTCCACCTCCACGGTCCGCCCACCCGTCTATTCACTCACCCACCCACCCACCCACCCACCCACCCACCCAAACTCCACCCAACCACCGACCCACCCGCCCATCCACTCATGACCCACTCACCTACCCACCCGTCCAACCATCCATCCACCCTCAGTCACTAACTTCCCCCTCCTCTCCCCTGCCGCCCTCATTCCCATTCAACGACGTGAAACCGCCCGTCCCCTATCCCCTCGCCGGTGCGCCAAAAACTAGCCGATGGCGTTTTTGCCTGCCGCCGGAGGGCACGCGTGCGTGACAGCAGTGTCCTCGCCTTCCATGAGGCCCTCGAAGATAGCGGCTTCTCACTCGGATGGTGCGGTTCGGCTGTGGGACGCGGATAGCAGGACCTGTGTACGGGACATGAAGAGACAGGTGAGGGGGGTATATTATAGGGTCTTTAATCAGTTGTTTTACTGGTAAATTACAAGGTTCACTTTCTACTACGTAAGAGCAGCGGCCGGGGGGGGGGGGGGGGGGGGGGGGGGGGGACGGGGAGGTGACTCAGGGCAACATCCACTGATGCTTTTGTTTTTGTGCAGCTATAAAAAAAAATAAACGCCTACGTACGTAAGTCTGTATTTACAGCCCAAAAGACGGAAGCCATGGCAACCAGCCAAAGGAAATTGGTTCACACGGAGTCTATCTTGTTACGAGCGGATGGGAGTTCGTTTCTTGCGCTGCACTCGTCCCCCCCCCCCCCCCCTCCCCCGACGCCCCTCGCCGCATTGGTAGTCATCGCAGACAATTATCGAGCTGGCTGCACCTGTCTCTCAAGTCTAACTTAACTTCCCCTCCTCCCCCCCTCGCGCCCATACCGCCCCCTCTCTTCCCAGCCGCAAACGTTTGTCGCGTACGACCTTGCCTTACTGCCAGCATCGCGGATCCGCTGCAAGCGTAGAGTTCCACCCGCTTAATCCCAACCTTCTGGTGACCGCGGGGCACGACGGCATTCTGTGGTGCCTGATATCGGTTGGCAAAGAGACGTGGCACGCCGCGCGGTGCGGCGAGGCGGCGCGGTGCGGTGGTGTGAGAGTACGGAGGTCGGCGTTCCGCTGACGTGCACGTCTTTCGCACACGACGTAACGGAAAAGGAGGGGAAGGGGACGGTGGGCGGGGGGGGGTTACTTCAAAAATCATGCATGGCCTAGTCGTATGACCGGAGACCTGCTCGCACTCTCCTACAATGCCGGACGCGAGCACGTTGGGTTTCACCAACCAGGCAGACAATTGATTGCACAAGCCGAGCGCCGTGAGGTGTTTGGGCGAGTCGCATGAAGGTGAGCGCATTCTGCTAAGAACCGCCTGTGAGGCGGACTTGCAATAAGACCGGAGGGGGGGGGGGGGGGGGGGCTTTGCTGAATGCGAAGGGAAGGGGCAGGGGTGTGGGGGGGGGGGGGGGGGGGTATCGGCCGATGCGGGACGCTCGATAAGTTTAGCGGGTCGGCGATGCGAGGCGGAAGGGGGGTACCTTCACGCGTCTTTCTCCCCTCATCGCCAAATATGTTTCGTAGGGGACCGCCGTTTTACCCCTTTTGACTGACCGCCCCCCTACACTAAAGGTGGCATGTCTACGTATTAAAGCCAAGAGAGGCCTTGACGTGCCCACTAAAACGGGTCTCCTATATGGCATGTTTATCCTTGCTCAGCGCAAACAGGATGCAGCATTAACTTTTGAGGTCACTGGTCCTGTGATTGGTTTGGAGGTCAGGTACGCCTTTAGGCGTGCTTATTTCTGGGGCTTGAGAGCCAGAGCATGGACCCCCCCAGTTAAGCTTTCGCCCGCGCTCACGCTTGGCGACCGTCAAACCTATACGTGCGCCCATCGTATGTATGTGGGGGTTGTGGGTGGCTCGAGCCCGACCGACACTACGCATTGTGCAGCCGGGTCGCCCCCCTTTGCTTTGCCTTTTATTTCTCGTTGGTTGTTTTTGACGCTACTGAATACACGGGCTTCTTTGGATGCACTTGGCTAGCACCCAAACGAACCCCCACGGAATAAGCGAGCTCCCGTTTCCCCCTTCCTCGCGCCCAAGCCCCTCCTTTAATTTTTTTGGCGACTTTTTTTTCAGCTGCAACCTACACCCCCCCCCCCGCCCCTTTCCCCACCCCTACCCCTAAACCTTAAGGGCCTCACGCTAGCGGTGGGCGCGTCGGACGGGACCGTTCGGCTGCTCGACCTTCGCGGGGCTCGAGGGGCCGGACCGCCCGAAAAGGCGTACGCCGGGCCAACCCCTCCTCCGGGCGGTGTCCGTGCCGTAGCCTTCCCTCGGCCGAATGTCAAGTATAGCGATACAGTCTCCGCCGAAGGAGTCGCCGCTGCAGCAGCCATCGGGAGCGGTGGCGGTGGTGGTGGCGGTGGTGGTGTTGGTGGTGGTGGTGGGGGCGGCGATGGAGATGGTGGTAGCGGTGGCGGTGGCGGCAGCGGTTTGGGGCCAAGAAGAGGCTCCTCCAGAAGCGTCTCCGCTCGTCGGGAGCCTCTGGCAATGAACCCGGGAGCGGAGGCGAAGGCGGGGGAAGGGACGGGGGCGGGAGGAGCGGAGTTGTCGGCTCCGGATTCGCACTCGGCCCGTTCTCGCCCTGCCGATGCCGCCGCCGTTGCTGCCGCCGCTGCCACTGGATCCTCTTCTTCCTTGGCGCAGAGTAGGTCCTCCTCAGCGCCGGTTTCGCGACGGTCTGACCGGGTGCCGGGCGCCACCGCCGCCGGTGTGGCGGGGAGGGTTAGGAGAGGGGAGGGTCGTAGCAACGGTGGGGCGGGCGCGCCAACGCGCACATCGCGCGGGCCGGCTACGTCCGAGTCGGAGTTGGAGTCGTCGTCGTCGTGGTCGACTGCAGGAGTTCTTCCCTCGCACCGGTCCAACGGAACGGGTAGTTCGGCGTCGGCGGCAGCGGCGGCAGCGGCGGCGACGGCAGCAGCGGCGGCGGCTAATGGGTCGGCGTATGGATTGTCGGAGTACGGGTCGGCGTCGTCGTCGGGGGCAGCGGCGAAATCCAAGAGGTTGACCGCCCAGACGGCACCGAAGGGCACCACCAGTAACGGAAAAAACGCCTCCGGCGGTGTTGGCGATGTTGGCGGTGGTGGTGGCCTGGGGAACGGGGGGAGTAAGTCAAGACCACCAGGGGAGTTAGCGGAGGTGGAGGCGGAGGCAGCAGCGGCGGCGGCGGAGGCGAGGGCGGCGGCGGCGGAGGCGAGGGCGGCGGCGGCGGAGAAGGGTTTGCGTCGGCTTGGGTCAGGAGGGGGGCGGGGGCCGGACCCGGACCCAGCCGCCGGGCTGTACGGGGACGCGAGGGGGGAGGGTCGTGGTAATGCGAACGGAGGCCATCGACGCGTGCAGAGCGATCGGAGCTTCCGGAGCGAACGGGACGGCGAGTCGACAGCGGGGGAGGGGAGGTCGCGCGGCAACCCCCCCGCGACTCGCCGGGAACCCCGCACCGGAGGGCCCGAAAGGGAACACGCGGCGGGTTCTAGTCGACGACGGTGGGAGGGCGGTGGTGGTGGCAACGGTGGCAGCGGCAACGGCGGCAGCGGCGGCGGTAGCAGAAGCGGAGGTGGTGACGGTGGTGGCGGTGGTAGTGAGATGGTGGCGGGCGAAGAGGATGAGTGGGGCCATCCCCAACCGGAGGTGCTGCACACCCCGTCTTCAAGGAGCGGCCGGGCGGCGGCGGCGGCGGCGGCGGCGGCGGCGGCGGTGCGGGCTCCGTCGTCTTCGAGAACAGACCGAGAATCGGCGTCGCAGTCGCATTCGCGGTCGCAGTCGATGTCGGGACGGCAGCGGCAGCCAGAAGAAGGCTACGACGAGTATGGGAAACTTCATACTTTTTCGTCTACGCCAGGGGCCGGTTCGAGGGAAAGGGTGCGGGAATACGGTGGCGACCTTGTCGGCGGCGGCGGCATCGGCGGCTTCGATGGCGAGGACGACGGGTCGCCGGACCGTCAGGGGTCTCCCTCCCGCGCACCGAGAAAACCGCCCCTAGGCGGGCTTCACACGCCCCCAACGGGTCCCTCGCCGACAGAAGCAGTGGAGGCGGGGAGCGGGCGCGAGGCAGCGGGTGCCACGGCAGGGGGACGCTTGATATCGGTGGATAGGTGGGGGCGGTGCTCGAGGGATAAGGGGTGGTCTGGGTTGGTTTCGGGGATTGATGGTTGATGGTCGAGTGGTTGAGTTCGGATTGTGTCTCGGTGTCTGCCGGTTTGTTTTCCGGAGCGAGGTTGGCTTGTTGGGGCCGGCACGGCGAGCGGCGCGGCGGGCAGCGAGCGGTGTGGAGTAGGAGTCGTTTCGGGCGAGGACGAGTCTTGCTCTCAGATAGGTCCCAACGATTTCGCTCTATTTTGTGTTTCACGAATATTTACAGTACGTTCGTTCGTACGTACGTGCATGTTTTGCTTTTTTTTTCTCTTTAGTTTTATTTTGTAGGGATGCGAGGGTCTATGGTCATATGACTACGGCCGTGCACAACATGAGTACACCCCCCCCCTCCACTCTTTCGGCTCTCATACGGTCTTTCGTACGCGCTATCTATCTATATATCCCGTTCCTCTGCCTTTTCTTATCTCTCTCTCTCTGTCGCTCTCTCCCTCTTTCTCTCTTCTCCGCCTCCGTCGGTTGCTGGCCTCGTTCCGCTTTTCCTCTGTTCGCGCCTTTTTTGTGTGTTCTGTGTCGCGTTTGGGACGGGCATCGGCGCTTTCGGCAGGTCTGTCCTGGAGCAGGTGCTGTCGAGCCACGTCTCCACCCTGAGGGAGGAGCTTAGGCACGAGATGCGCAATCTGCACGTCGACATGCTCCGCCAGTTTCACTCCCTCCAGGTATGTGCTGGTGCTTTTGCGGTTGTTTGCAGGACCAGTGTTTTTGTATTAATATCACGCAAATTCCACAGAACGTGTCGTAAGCAAATCCAAAGAGAAATACCCTGCTACCTGGTATATATTATTAGCACCTTTTGGAGCATTAACAATTACGCAAACCCCACAGAACGGTAGACACATTCCACATAACGTAGTCAAGTCCCCCCAAAAATACCTTCCAAGCACTTATTGGAAGACAAAAAACTACGAAAAAATCCACAGAAGGTAGACAAATCCGCTTGATGCGTGATTGTGTAGGTCTGTCTTTTGCCCACCTGCCAATAGGAGCTCGATATGGGAGGGTGCCGTCCACCCGTGGTGCTCTTTAAACCTTGAATTATTTTCATGGGGGCTACGGCACTAGAGTAAATGTCTCGGCAGAAGCGCCAGGAAAAAGCAGAGGTGGGGGAAAAAAGGCAGAGACAGAGGGAGAGCCGGTACTGCTGTTGCTGCTACTGCTGCTGCTGCTACTGCTGTTGCTGCTGTTGCTGCTGCTACTACTACTACTGAAACGTATCCGCCGACGGGTGCCACATTCAACATAATAGCCCCCGATACAGTATTCGTGTAGCTCTGCCGTGCCCCCCCCTGGCGGAAGTTAGAGTCCCCCCCCCCTTCGAAGGATGGGAGAAATTGGTCAAGACCACAGCAAGTAAAGTAATAGGAAAGAAGTTGATTATTTGCAATAGAGCAGTAAAATGGTGGGATGACGAAGTAAAAGAGGCTATAGGAGTAAGGAGAAAGGCACACGCAAGATACGCATCGAGCAAAACTACGTCAGGATGGGAGGAGTATGGTATTGCTAGAAATAAAGTAAAAAAGGTGGTTGAGAAGAAGAAGAAAGGGGTATGGAAAGACGTAGTTACTAAAACGAATGAAGACTTTGATGGCGGGATGAAGCAGATGTGGGTAGGGATAAAAGGGATACTAGGCAAACAAGCAGGAGAGGCAGATACGGGGATAGCTACATTAAGAGCACAGAACGGTAAAATGGTTAGTAGTTCGAAGGGGAAAAGGGAAGTACTTGTAGAGCATTACCGCAAGCTAGGGACGCCCACAACCAACGAAACGTTCGACAAAGAATTTGAGAAAGATATCAACGCGTGGGCGGAGGCGAACGTAGATGCATCAGAAAGGGAAGACAGTGGTTCAGAAGGGTTACAGGGAGAGTTCACAAGAGAAGAAGTTAAGAAGTGTGTAGCTAAACTTAAGAATAGAAAGGCAGCAGGGGCAGACCAAATAGTTAATGAATTTATGAAGTACGGGGGAGAAGGAATGCTTACCATGATGGTTAAGTTGTATAACTGGATATGGAAAAACGAGTACGCACCTAAGAGATGGAGAGAAGGAGTAGTAGTAAACTTGTTTAAGAAAGGAGACAAGGCTGACCCGGGTAACTATAGGGGAATAACGCTACTAAGCACTGTAGGTAAAACGTTCTGTAAGATTTTGAACGATAGAATGGGAACAATGATGGAGAAGGAAGAAAAGATTAGCGAAGGGCAAGCAGGATTTAGGCCAAACCGTAGCTGCGTCGATCATGTGTACACATTAGGTAAGATAATCCAAGGCAGGAAAGACGCGGGGCTAACAACGTACTGTTTCTTTTTAGATGTACAGAAGGCCTACGATACAGTATGGAGAAATGGGCTGTGGAAAAAGTTGTGGGAAATAGGGATAAGAGGAAAGATGTGGAGAATGATGAAGAAGATGACGGAATGTGCGAGAAGTGCTGTGATGTTGGACGGGGAAATATCGAAGTACGTTGATATCCTACAGGGAGTTGCCCAGGGATGTACGCTATCACCTAACCTATTCAAGGTATACATTAATGACATGATAGTAGCAGTAGAAGCAGCATCGCAGGGAGTCACGGTGGGGGAAGATACGGTGTCGGGATTGATGTTTGCTGATGATTTCGTTTGCATATCAGAAACACCCGAAGGACTGCAGAAACAAATAGAGAAGGCAATCGAGTACACCAGGAAGTGGAGAGTGACGGCGAACGTAAAAAAGTGCGCAGTAGTTGTATGTAACGAAGATAAGGAGAGTCCGGTAACTTGTAAGTGGAAGTGGGGAGAAGATGAATTACCGATCGTAGACCAGTATACGTACCTTGGCGTAGAAATCTCAAAAGATTGCTCTTGGGATGCACACATAAATAAAATAATAGGCAAGGGTAAGGCACACGTAGGCAAGATGGAAGCAGTCCTAACAGACTCGCACCTTGACACTAGAATTAAGAGATGTATACTGATGAATGTGATTGTACCAAAGCTAGAATATGCAGGAGAAGTATGGGAAGGGAACGCGAAGCTCGTAAAACAGCTGGAAACAGTACAGATGACAGCAGCTAAAAAAGTACTAGGATGCTCAAGTACGACGAGTAATACAGTATTGAGAGCAGAACTGGGAATGTACCCACTTAAGACAAATAGAGACGTGCGTAAGTTGAAATGGCAATATAAAGTAAAGAACATGCCAAATAAGAGGTTGCCAGCCATAGCTGATAAAGCTGTATGGGAGAAAGTAACCAAAGGGCGAGCTGGAATAAGGTGGGATAGCGTAGTCGAGAAAGTATGGAAGGAAATAGGAAACCAAAAAGAGACGCTGGCCATAGAGAAATTTAGCGGATACAAGACAGAAGTGAAAGAAAGGATAGAAAGAAGGGAAAGGCTAGCACTGAGAAAGAAGGTGGAAGGGGAAGAACACTTAGAGATGTACGGGGGGTTGAGAGAAGGAATAGGAATGAAAAGGTATCTGCACGGCCCAATGGACTTCGCGAAAAAGCTGAAACTGCGATTTCGTGTAGGGGACCTGGACCTGCAGAAAGAAGAAGGAGGTATACCAGTAGCCGGGAGGAGGAGGAAGTAGAGGCACAGATGTGCCCATGTGGCAAAGCCATAGAGAGTAGAGTTCACATAGTGGGAGAATGTGAAAGGTACAAGGAGGAAAGGGATGTGCTAGAGGAGGAGATGAGGAAAATAGACGAGTGTGACATGGAGCAGTTTGGTACACTAAATAGTAGCGAGAAAACGATCGCTATCTTAGGAGATAGATGGTGGCCACAGGCGGCGAAGCAGGAAGGGGATAAGATTAGCAAAAGGTTTCTTTGTAATATATGGAAACAACGTAATGAGCGCCCAAGTGTTGGAGGTGTCTCTATTAGGAGTAGGAACGGTGCTCCGTCTCGAAAGGGATGCGTGGTCAATGGTCAAATGACTAAGGCAAGCAACAAATGAGTACGCCCCCCCCCCCCCCCCCCCTTCCCCTCCATGACCCGCCTTGCCTAACAAACCCCGGTGCCGTCCATCTACCTTTCTCGCCCCGCCCTCTTCCTCTGCTCAGGATGAGCAATCGTCGGCGATGTCGGGCTTCGAGGAGCGCTTGGGGGGTCTTGTAGCGGAGAATCAGGCGTTAAGAGCCGAGAACGACAGACTCCGAAGGGTGTATTAGTACTGGTGTTATTGTATACTCGTAATTAGCAGCATTTATGCTGAGTAATATGGTGTTAGTGTATGCGATTAGTATTTATGCTACAGCAGCAACAGCAGTGCCATACGGAGAGAGCCCCTGTGCAATAGCAGCAGCATCAGTGCCGTACATAAGAGACTCCCTGTGCATACTCGTAGCTGCTACGTACTGCGAGCGATTCCGGCGCCTTTTAACACGGCAATATATTTCGTATACGTGTAGCGGCGTGTTTTTCTCTTATGGCCCACTGATAGGGCCCGTGGGGGGAGAGGGGGGGGGGGGGATAAACGTACAACGCTAACGCGTGACTGCTCTGTATTTATGCGACCGCTGGGTGACTGCTGTTGCGTGATTACCCCGTGACGCCTTTGGACTTTGGCTTCGTCCACTGAGAATTTTGGTGCCCATTTGCTGACGGGCACCAGACTTAACCAGAGGAAACCCATCTCAGGATCTATAACGCCTTGTTGGCGTATCGACTCGTTCTATACATAGTTCAATACTACCTTCTTGTGCCAATTTTTTTTTGTGTGAGAGCAGATGAGAGCGAACTCTAGGCAAGAGGCAGGCTGGGGTTGATCGCAGTGACGCCGTTTTTTTGCCTTCGACCACAAAGACTCTCCGTTATTTAGTGTCGTTTTTTGCCTTTCGCTAAAAGGCTTCCTCGTTGCGGGGTGTGTACAGGCTTCCATGATTTACCGGTAATTTGCCGGTTTGTGAATTTGTCTCTCCGTTTTGTGTCCGTTTGCCACGGCGGAAACATCATTTTGATTGCAAGACCTGTACATACACCCGATTCCGACCAACCCAGCGTCTTTCTTGGAACGCTCACAGTCTCGTACAGCAAAAGCATGACGCACTCTTGCCGTGTTATTACCACCATACTGCTGCTGCTGTAGTACCTGGCATGAGCACGTACATACCAAGAATACAGCAATACCTGGTGCTTATATACGTCAAATTACGAAGTGCCAGGTATTATGTTTTGTTTTTTGTTTTTTCAAGGACAGCAGACGTGCTTTCGATGGCACAGCACGCCACAGCAACGTTGAGAGAAATATCAAACACAACCCATCCGAGTGATGTGTTGCGGTTTAAATATAGGCTCCACATAGTGGGGCACAGGGCGGGCGGGGCGGTTGATGGGGGGCGGCAGGGCGGGATGCGGAGACTCTGGGCGCGGGGGGGGGGGGACACTCAGCGGAGCTCAATCGTCGTGGAGGTGCTGTGAGAGACGGCCGGTTCGAAAAACCGAAATGTAATTTTCGCGGGGACTGTCTTTGTGCAATACCGTGGAGTATCGAACACGCTAGCGTGATTCCAAAGCGCGATTCCAGCGTTCGTATCACGGAGGTGCGGTGAGAAACGGCGGGTTCGAAAAACCGCAAGGTGATTTTCACGGGGACTGTCTTTGTTCAATACAATGGAGTATCGAACACGCTAGCGTGATTCCAGAGCGTGATTCCAGCGTTCGTACATATCACACGGTTGGATAGATGCAGGAGGATTGATCGCTTTGGGTAGGAACATTCTAGGAGCAGAGATGGTTGAATCCCAAAATGCGCTGATGCGCAAGGTCGAGGAGCCCACAGAACTGGTGGCCGCTCCGTATGTGAAGATGGCCGCCCAGCCTGAGGGGGTGGATGCCCAAGCAGTGAAGATGACGAAGCATTCCACGAAGCTGGCGGAGCTCCAACGGGCAAGGCAAGATGCCCGCACTGGGGGTCATATGTGAAGGAGGGAGCCGGTGAGTCTCAAACGAAGGGTATATGCCGAACCAAACCTGGCACGTTTTTCCCCGCCTCCATGTCCTGATTACGACCACATGCATGTCACGGATGGCTTAGTGTCGTGTAGTTTGATCAGGAGCTGATTTCAAAGTCTGTTCCTGCTCGATAGTGGGTTTGATGCCCCCGCGCGACTTAGCGTGGACGTCGAAGTCGTCGATAACGCTGGTCAGGGGGCTAGAACAGACCACCCGCTGCGACACCAACACCTCCGGCTTGCAGCCCGCTCACAAAGAGAAGACAATACTACTAATAGCAAAACGGGCTGCATTGTGTATGCACTTTGTTTTTTAATCGTCACTTGTACTATTTGCTTGTCCACTCGTCTCGCAGGAGCTTTTAAACTCAAGGGCCACCTGAACAAGCCGTGGTCACACCTATCTTCCCGCTCACACATACCGTGTTCTAAGTACCCCAACTCGGGGATACATCTATATCTGGTATACTCGTACCACAAGCAAAACCACAACAGTAGTAGTCCCTCTTTTGCAACAACGGGGACAACGCAAAATGACCCGGCCGGTCCCCTACAAAGCGATAAAAAACAAAAGCATCACCGCACAAGACAGCAATACGACGGTCCCCACGGCAAAACCACCTCCGTACGCACGGCCTAGCCCGCCCCCAAGTCCGACCGGCCGTCGCTGCCGCCGCGATCCCATTCTACCTTTCCACCCCTCAAGGTTGCCACCGCCCTCCCATTCGCGCAAAACTCGACCCGGTCTAGGCCAGCGGGCCACGCGAGCCCCAGCGCCGACTCTATTCGGGAAACGGACGGCGGCCGCCCGAGCATGGCCTCCCCAAACTGGACCACCTTGAGGCCCGAGGGCCACACCACCGCCCGCAGCGAGCGACGGAAGTTTCGTCCAAGGGTAAGGTGGACTAGCGCTGACGGTAACACTTCCGGGAGCGGCTTGTTGAATTGTTTGCCGAACGTGAGCTCCACGAGGCTGTCGGGGAGCTTGCAGCACCCCCACCCCCCCGCTGCCCCCCCCGCCCCAGCCCTCGCTCCCGCGCCGGCTATGTCACGGTTGAACTTGGACCCGAACGTCACCCGTTCCAGCTTCGGCGGCCACCTGAAGCCGTCCAGCTTCTTGTTGAACTCCCGGCCGAACGTGAGGTCTCTCAGCCCTGTCGGAAGGAGGCTGCCGTCGCCCAGCTGTGCCGCCGTGCGCTCCCAGACCATGCTCGATATTTGAAGGGGTGGAAGCCGAGACTTGCTGTTGTTGCTGGTTGCGCCTCCGGTGCCGTTCCTCGCGCGCTTTCTTCCTCCGCTTCTGCCGCCGCTGCCACTGCTGCTGCTGCTGCCGCCGGCGCTGCCGCCGTTGCCGCCGCCATAGCGGCCGCGGGAGCTTCCGCCCCCCTCGCCATTGTTCCCGCGGCTGTCGTTCCCCCCCCCCCTTCTGCCGTGGGTCCTTCTGTCGTCGTGGGTCCACAGGTAGCTCGGGGTCTCCTTGACGACTCGAACCTTAGCGGGGATGCAGTCACGGCACGCTTCGCAGACCGCGAGAGACGCGCGCTGCAGCTCGGCTGCTCCGGTCCAGGAGGCGACGAGGCCAGACTGGAGGAGGAGCCGAAGGATTGTCTCCGTGGCTGCTAGGCTTTCCGGTCGGGGCCTTGCTGCGATTGGCAAACGCGAGCCTGACACGCAGTGGTATGTAAAATTATACGTGCGGGCGGCGCGAATAATACATTGCCAAATGTTAGAGGTTGGACAAGTTGAACGATAAAGAGTAGACTGAGTACGTACGTGCTCGCAATGTTAATATTAACAAGTCCACATTAATCTTGATAACGACGACGCACATCACCCGCGGTGAACTACACTAATAACACCATTATTCCATTTACCGTATGTACACTGCTGTACTGGTATTTACGTATTTACGGACGTACAGCAGTATCTACAACAGCAATGTACGTAAATCGTTACACGACAGATGAAATGTGGGCCATTTAGTGGAACCAGTATCTGGTATCTTGGCGCGTCGAGCGCTCGAGTAGTAGAAGGGTGTGGTGCGAAGACACCCAAGGCTAGTCAGGGCGCGGTCTGCACATCCGCACGGCCAGCTGGCGCTGTGTGGCCATTCCAATACTTATACACAGGAGAAGGGCCGAGGCTTACCGTTACCATCGCTCGAGGTTGTTGGAGATTGGCTGATGTCGCTGATCCGGTATCGTTCTGTGGCTTCTGGTGATGGCAAGGCGGTTCTCGCCTGTTTCCTCCCGGTGCGTTTGGTCATGTTTGGGATTTAGACCAACCAGAGTACAAAGCAGCAGGTGTGCTATTCACTCCCAACCACCGCGGTGGATGATAAGCCCCGCTATAACTCCACTACTCCACTATTAATAGTGCTGCTGCACTACCCCACTACGTACTGCTGCTGGTGTTGCTTCCCCAGTCCCGTCGTGTGGGCAAGCGGAAATAAAAGAAAGTGACAGTCCGTCAAACCAAAACGCCTCAAATATAATAGAAACCCACGTTGTCCACGCACAGCAGCTCATCAAGGTTCAAGGTACCGCCGGACTTTTGCCGACAGATGTCGCCTATCGCGGCCTTCGTTAGGCTGTTGCGCCGACTGTGGCCACTCCTGCGTCAGCTTCTTCTGGTGACCAGCCTTAGCCTGCCTCCTGCCTTAGCATTCGTTCTCAGAAAACTTATTGGCGCAAGAAGGTGAGGGTAATTTGAAAGACGTGCAACCTGTGGAGCAGTACAGAGTACGTACAGTCGTATATAGCAGATCGAGCTACGATACGTATCGCTGGGAGGTGAGCAAAGCGGATCCGCCAGTCAAAAAGTAGAGTGAGTGAAGACACTAAGACGTCGTGCTTTGACGAGTGCCTGACCTTACTCGATTGAACTGCAGCTACGTTGTTTGTGACCGGCCCGAAATCAATCCTACCTTCACCGAGGCGGCCACCCTGTCGGCCCGAGCGGGGACCAGGCCGGTGTTGTTTAGGGTTGCAACACAGCACCTTACAACTTACGCGTACGTACGTACAAGTTGAAGGGCCATTGGTTAGGGTAACCACGGGTTTGTTCACGGGCGGTCAACGCGTCACATGTCGCGGTTTGCGTTTGGTGCTGTATCATACCGCCTTACCTGGTGCACCCTTGCCCCACGGATCTACGTACGAGCTGGGCCAGCCAAGACTCTGCTAGAACAGTCAATCGGCTATGCCCCGCTCAATAATGCGTGTTTTGACGTGATTTTTTGACACGGTGTTCCTCAAGTATCAATAAACCTTTTCGATGTCATCCCTTTTTTTTTTTTTTTTTCCTCAGGATATATGACCGATCCAACAATCCGTAAAAATGAAAAAGTGGTCATAACTAGTCCGAAAAAGAAAAGAAAAAAAATGGATGACACGGAGTACATTCGCATAGGTGTTTCAAATACGTGGTAAAAAAATCAGTTCGAAAAGTGAAAAATTGAGCGGGGCATCGCAGTAAAACTGCCGTTTTCGTAATTACTTGTTTTCAGTATGGAATCCTTTTTTTTGTTATATCTTTTGATGGGTGATGAATTGGGCAATGCAATTTGCATCGATCGTCTCCGTGTGTCTCAAGCATTGTCTACACCAAATTTCAGCTTGATCGGGAATGGCGATTTTTTTAGCTGTCATGTGAAATTAGCGTCGAAATCTGGTAAAAAATCAGATTTTTTGGTACTTTTGGGTTTTCGCAGATATCTCGGCGAAATCGAGTCGTTTTTTTTTAAAGTTAAGAAAAGTTCATATACTTTTTTTTTTTGCATCTCCAATAATATGTCAGAATCATCTCTGCCAAATTTCTAAGTCTAACTCGCAAAATTGGCGGCGCTAGAAGCTCACGACAGAAAATCCGTTTTATGGCTGGCCCAGCTGGTACATTATTTGACTTTTTCGTGGCACGTGTCGCGACACGTGTCGCGACATGTCGCGACGTGTCGCGACATGCCGCGACACGTCACGGACGCTGCCGCGGCACGCCGCGACACGTGCCGCGGCATTTCGCGACATGCCGCGGCATGTCGCGACAAGCCGCGACACGTAGGGTTAGGGTTAGGTTAGGGTTGGCGACACTCGCCGCGACATTCCCCGCAACACTCGCCGCGACACGCCGTGGGCTGTCGCGACATGCCGCGACATGCCGCGGCGTGTCGCGGCACGTCGCGACATGTCACGACACGTGTCGCGACACGTGCCACGAAAATGTCAAATAATGAACAGCAGCGTCTCCATTAACGTAACCGGCCGGAGCGGGAATCCGGCCGGTTTTCACGTTGATGGTACGTCCCAGTTTTGGTTGGCACCGCTTGCTGTGGCAAACCTGGGAGGCGGAGCATTGTACATAAGGGACAAAGCAAAACCCGCGAATCCGTACTCGGCCGACCGCGCAAGGGTCACACAAGTAAGGTGGCGTGATACAGCAGCAGAGCACTACGAGTAGTCACAGACCGCGATATATGACGCGTTGACCGCCCGTGCACGAACCCGTTGTTACCCCTATATCATCCTTCAACCTGTAAGGTGTTGGTGCAACCTGTATAGCAGGAAACACACATGGATCCACTCAGTATTGAAGGTAATACTCTGTAGGTACCTGGTGCCATCGTTATACGCCGGCGCCCCCTCGCGGAGGGGCAGACAGTACGGCACAGGTGCAGCATGATGCTACCCGTACTGCTGTTCCCCCACGCTGCTTGTGGACGGTTCATAGCCTGACAGGCTAGGCAGCCGTCACTCTCAGGGTCTATTCGGTGCGAGGAGGTAGACGTACACAACGCCACGCGCGGAACAACAAAGGCGTTGTAGCGATTGAAAATAGGAACTAACTTATCAACACAGATAATACGAGATAAATATAATATGTACTGCTGCACTACTGCTGTACTACTTCTGTAACACGCACGCGTTTTTGTTTCATATAATACGCAGTGGGGGGGGGGGGAGAAGAGCCCACTGTATGCGACACATATGTATGTATACCAGGTATACCCGATGTAGTATGCATGTAATATCCTGTAGGTACCTGGTATCAGCCTTGGTCATAAAAATGGCGAGCCCTCGAATTTTATTTCGACGGCGATATTTTTCTCGCGGAGGTTCCCTACTGATGTAGGAACCATTTTGAGAATGCTAGGCTGTGATGCGTCGATCGTAAAGGTGTACCAGGTGTATGTATATACTAGGGGGTACAATGGGCCTCTGCGCCCCAATGGTGGATCGGCCATAATCTGGATACAGCAGGTCGTCCGAAATGCATGAGGTGGTGTAGGACTTTGTTGTAGGTAATGGTGCGGTACACAAACGTATACGGCAATAAATCTATCTTTTATGGACACGACGTTTATTACTATATCATACACGCTTCTTCGCTACACTCGCGGACCACCGCGATCAGCACCACCGATAGCCGCTCCGGGAGGAGGAACCACCTTATGCTGCAACTGAATGAGCTCTCGGGCAATGGCGGCATCGGCACCTACAGCAACGCGATTGCTTCTGGCCATCGATTAAATAGATCACTGAGTATACACCTACTTCTAACACAATCGACATGTGATACGGTGCAGCTGTTAACAGCGGTCGGACAAAAACTGAAGAACCGAATTTTGACGTTTTCCAGCCGGCCGCCCTGCTCTGCATTTAACACCCCATTCCGAGAATATAGTGCCCCCCCGCCCTCACCATACACTCTCGACTCCTCCGACCTCCCATGTCTTGCCCGTTTTTTTTGTTTCCCGCTGTTGTTCTCTCAGGAGAGCGCTACCGGAGTTACCCTTCAGCGATTTCTGGAGAGACGCTAACCTTGGGCGCCTCTCCGAGGTGAAGCGACCACGCGGCGTATTGCCCATGATTGGTTCTTGAAAATCGAGATACCACTCTGTAGAGCTCTGGCTACACCTGCTACTGCTGTTGTCGTTGCTGCTGCTGTGATACGTCTCGGTTGTTGTTGTTTTTGTTGTTATGCGTTTCGTTTTTTTTTTTGCCTTTTTTAGCAACAGAAATGGTGAAAGTGCACGAGGTCCAGGGCCGGGCGGAAACAAGGCGGCGCACGACCCCCCGCTAAAAATCAAGCATCCCCGTGTTGATGCCACATCGTCAGACCGCCACTCTTCCCCCCACCCCTCCCCCCCACCCCGCTCCCCGCTCACGCTCCCTCGCGTTTACATATGATAAGTCACCCGTCACCAATACCCGCAGGTTCTTATCTCGGAGAACCACGTGGATGTGAAGCTTAAGGGGGGGTTATTAGTGGGTGACAGGGGCGGTGGCGCGGCGGGGTCGGCTTCTTCTGCTGCCGTAGCTGCGGCGGCGGCGGCGGCGGTCGCGGGGGGAGATGGCGGGGTTACGCGTTACCGGGCGCGCCTTCTGCCGCACGTGGATGGGGGGGAGTTGGTCGATCTCTTGGCGAGACAAGATACGGTGAGACGGGAAAGAGATACGGTGCGAGAGGGTGGGGGGGGTATGCTGCCCTTGTATAACCCCTTTACGAGCTGCACCCACGCTGTAGGGAAAAAAAATACGCGTAACATTTTTGTAGGATACCTGTTTACAGCAGTGCCAGGGTTGTAAGGCGCGGGGGGTGTAAGCCGCATGTCATGCATGGCCGTAGTCGTATGACGATAGACCTTCGCATCCCTACAATGCCGGGACGGAGCACGTCGGGTTTTCACCAACCAGGCAGACAATGCTTGCACCAAGCGCGCGGGTGGGAGGTGAGGGGGGGTGATCAGATACTTTTAATAACAGTAGGCGGGTGCTTGGCGTCCGCATGCTGTTGTTGTCGTTTTTGCCGCCGTTGGTGGCGGTGGCGTTGGTTTCTGCGTGGACTGGGGTCGTGCCAACCGGCCAGATGGCGCTGCTCCCCATCCCCCCCTCAGCGTAGCGGTGCCGGAATAACTCCCCTCTCCTGCACGCAGATTAAACCTGGCGCATGAAGTTTTTTGGTGTATCATACGAGTAGCCATATTTCGTTTGGGGTGGGTTCATACAGTGGGTAGGGGAACCACGGACGTGCGCTGTTGGTTGCAAGCACTCGCGGCGGCCAAAACCTAAAACCGAAAGGAGGGAGCGGGTGCCGCGTGTACGACGTGAGTCTTAGAACCCAAGCGTTGGGTGTTGCTGCCCAAGGCGTTGCATCGCGCCTACCGAACGCGGTGGGGGGATTGTATATTTTGTTTTTCTCGCTCGCGCGGTTGGACGACCGTAGCAAGTCTGCACTGCCACAGACTCTGCCCTCGCGTAGCGCAGCTGGCCTCTTGTCTGCATGTCCTTACTCCTCCTCCCCCCCCCATGCCGTTTGCGTACATCGGGCTTGCAGCGAGGGTGCTGACCAGGTCCAACCGGCTTGGCAGGGACGACGATCGAGTCGGACGAGCTGTAGCGCAGGGGGGGGAGCTTATACGGTGCGTTTGGCCAGCCCCTGTAGATAAATGTCTTCTTTTTAAGGGGACATGATGTTGTATATGCTTTCACATCTCGGATAGATCAGATAGATCATGACATATCTATCTATCTGTCTACAGATAGATCATGATCTAGTTCCTCAACTGCCGTTGTGAAAGGTTGTGCAGGATCTGCATATATAGTGCATAGTACAAGATCCACCCCAGCAAATATGTGCTAGAAGATCTTGCAGACTGTACGGGTCCCACCCGGCAACGTGAGCTAGATCATGCACTATCGGAAATATATCTTCCTTGGAAGATCTAGATCATGAAGTGGCAGTCGAAGATCTGCTCGTGGTGTGTGCTTTTACCGTAGAAGTACTACGTACTCCGAAAACGTTTGCAGTATATGGGGGAAAGGCTTAACGAAGGAACTTCGGTAGAACTTGACGAAAGTACGTACAGGTACGTGTAGGTATGTAGGCGGTGGAGCGAGGAGGGGAGCTATGAATGGTTAGCTCACACGGCGTGTTTGTTGAAAAATAACCCCTTTTTACGATTGTACGAAGTATCCACTTTTTTGGAGAGGCCCTTGTCGAGTGCAGAGTTGAACCTTCTTTGGGGCAGTAAAAGGGTTGACACCATTCTGTGTATCGATGGTATCGATGGGATTATGATGGTATGTGCCATGCGGGGGCATTCATACCGGCACTATCACATGTGCAAAGGCTTTTCTTGAAGAGGGAGGGGGGGGCGGGGGGGGCTACTCATTTGTTGCTTGCCTTAGTCATTTGGCCATTGACTTCGCATCCCTTTCGAGACGGAGCACCGTTCCTACTCCTAATAGAGACACCTCCAACATTTTGACTTCGCATCCCTTTCGAGACGGAGGGGCGGGGAAGGGGGGGAGGGGTGTACTCGAATTTCATGCATGGCCGTAGTCGTATGGCCATAGACCCTCGCATCCCTTCAATACCGGGACGGAGCATGTTGGGTTTTAACCGACCAGGCAGACATAGCTAGCACCAAACGGGGGGGGGGGGGGCAAAGAAAAAAAAG
>MEHQ01004314.1:27896-57412 GCA_008828725.1 Saccharina japonica
CCCCCCCCCCCCCCCCCTCGTTTTTCAGGTCCGTGTCTTTTGCCGACATTGCCGGAGCCGACGAGGCGAAGGCCGAGCTCGCCGAGCTGGTGGACTTCCTGGGGGAAGGCGCCGCGCGGTACGCGGACGTCGGCGCCCGGCTCCCCAGGGGGGTCTTGCTGTCGGGCCCGTCCGGGACGGGGAAGACGCTGCTGGCGAGGGCCATGGCGGCGGAAGCCGGGGTGCCGTTTTTCTCGTGCTCGGCGAGCGATTTCGTCGAGATGCTTGTCGGCCGCGGAGGTGCGTGTGTGTGTGTTCTTTATAACCCGTTCAGGCCTTAAGGTGGGACCTTTTCCCCTTAAAGTGGGACCTCCACTCCCTTTTGTGTGGAGACAAAACACTTGAGGGAATAGAGTATTATTTAGGTGTATTGTACGTACAGTGCGGTGTTGGTAAGAGGGTTTTCACCCCCATTTTAGACCCTAAACCCACTTTTGTTTTCGGGCGGGAGGGAGGGGGGGGGAAGTGATCCGACTTGAAGAGATAGGGATTGTTTTTTGCAGTGGTGCTAGGGTTAAATCTGCGTGTTGGCGGAGGGGAGGGGGGACGGGGGCGGGGGGAGTGGTATAAGGTGAGGGATACGGAGGGGGGGGCGGCGCTTATTTAGCTGCCTTCCGGATGCGTGGACGAAGTAGATTAGTCATTTGATCACGGGCAGGACAGGTTTTGGAGAGGGTGTGGAGGCGGTACGGGGTGAGAGTAAGAGGGGTGGGTGAGTTAGGCGGGACCACCCACCGATTTGAAAATGGCGTGCTGTGCTGTGCGCTGGGTACGCGGTGGGAGAGGAGGGGGGAGTTTACTTGATGCGCACCTGGGCAATGGTTTCTTTTTGTTGCCGCTTGCATTTACCTGTCCCAATTTTTCCGTCGGTCGTCACGTACGCGGTCTGTCGTTTCTCGGTAGCTCCTGTAGCGCCACTCGTTGAGGCTGCGCGTAAGGGGTACCTTCGACCAAGCGCACAACATCGTCCCACTTTTATCAGACAATGTTGCACGGTGGTACTCGCGACTATTTTTTTCCGGCGCAGCGTCCATCGCATCGATGCGCATTGCGCCCCCCCCTCCCGCCCCCCCTCTCCCACACCTACTGTGGTAGTAGTTGCCGCCGCTCGTGCATCGAACCGCTTGACATGCTCCCCTGCTCTTCTCGTGCTGCGATATATGTCTGCTGTGTTCGCAGCGGCCAGAGTGCGAGACTTGTTTCAGCGCGGCGTTGCGTCTCAGCCCTCGATCATCTTCATCGACGAGCTCGACGCCCTCGCTAAGGTGCGCGGGGGAATCAATTCCAACGACGAGCGGGAGCAGACTTTGAACCAGCTCCTGACCGAGATGGACGGTTTCGACAGCGAGGTACGCACCTAAGAACTGCGTCGGTCGATGGCCGGTACTGCCGGTCGGTATTACTGGTTGGTTCCTTTTGGTTGGTAATTTCGGCCAGTACATTCGGCCGGTGCTGTCGGTCGGTACGGACTGTGGGTATTTTCGGTCGGTATGTTCTGTCGGTATTTTCGGTCGCTATTTTCGGTCGGTATTTTCGGTCGGTATTTTCGGTCGGTATTTTCGGTCAGTATTTTCGGTCGGTACTTTCGGTCGGTATTTTCGGTCGGTACCTTCGGTCGGTACCTTCGGTGGGTACTTTCGGTCGGTAGTTTCGTTCGGTAGTTTCGATCGGTCGATGCTTCCGCAGTGCTCTCGGTCGGTGCTGCCGCTCGATACTTTCGGTTAGTGCTGCCGGTTGGTACCACTGCTGGTCGGTACCTTTGGTTGTTACTTTCTGTCGGTGGTTTCGGCCGGCGCTGTCGATCGGTCGGTGCGTTCGATTGGTCGGTGCATCCGTGATGTCAGTCGGTTCTTTCGGTCGGTGCTGCCGGTCGGTACTGCCGGCAGACACTTTCTGTCGGTACTTTAGTTCGATGTTGTCGGCCGGTGCTGTCGACTGGTATTTGCGGTCGCCACTGACTGCCGTTAGGTACTCTTGTCGGCGTATGTCGTCGTAACGGAAACAACACACACCCTGCCTACACGTGACAATACGCGATGTACGCGCGGGGGCCTGTTTTATATCAACTGTTACACACGCGGGGCAAGGGCGTCACACAGTTTTTTTTCTTTTAATATAATCAAATTGTCTCAAATACGTTAATATAGCTGTGGGTCCAAGAAAACTGGGCGAATCTCAGCTTTGCAAGCTGTGTAAGACGTAAAAGCTTGGTGCTAGTGCCTTGTGCGGCCCTCACACGGAACCCGGAGCAGTTTCCCCATCGAACGGGAGTAAGCGCGCACGAGGCCGACCATCATTACGGATCGCCCTCTCCAAATTGGCCATAAAAGGCGCATCACGTGTGCCAGACTCTTGAGTACGGTTGGGGAGTTCAGGTAGATGAGCGAGTAGAGCGAAGGGGTGGCGCGATGAGCCGAGACCGTGCCGAACCGACCGCTTGGAAACGGCGATAAGGAAACCCCAAAGTTTACTCTGTGGCTTGTTAACCCGAGGAGGCTGCCATCGCACCGCAACCGCTTAATTTAGTCTAACGAGGAATTTGGTTTCTCTCTTTGTCTAATACATCTCTCTGTCGCTCTTCTCTCACTCTGTCTCTCTCTCTGTCTCTCTCACTCTTTCTCTCAAATCGAATAAAAGAGAGACGGCAGTACTACTCTGAATAGGAGTACTACTGATTTTCTTCGCGGGTCTACGAAAAACACACCCAACAAAACAAAATACAAGAGGAAGGTTGCGTGAGAATACGCGCTTATTTTGAAGAAGAAAAAACACACACACCTCAGCTGCGAGATGGAACATTTTCTCGAAACTCATATTTGCAAGCTCGGTGTGATGCTTGGATTCTATTGTTTATCATAGCATATTGATGTTGTGAGGTAAAGCACCCCTCGCTCCCTCCCCCGTTTCCCCCGTCCCCGCTGTTTGCTCTGTTTTTACTGCGCAAAACACCTGTGTCACGTCTGGTATATATATCTGGCACAACGGAACGGGAACGGAACCACTGACGCCGCCAACACGAAATGTTTAGGGACGGAGCGTGCTCGTCGTGGCCGCTACGAATAGACCCGAGGTGCTGGACCCGGCGCTCACTCGACCCGGCCGGTTCGACCGACACGTCACCGTCGGCCTGCCCAACACTCCCGGGAGACGCGGAATTTTGGAGGTGCCTCCCTCTGCTGTCACTACGTTTTTTTCTTGTATGTATAGTTACAGAATCGATTGCTACTGACGGTCTGCTGTGGGTGACAAGTGTCAGTCGTGTTTTTTGTTTTTGTTTTTTTTGCGCCGATTATTGCTGCGCGTTCTCACTAGGAATATGTTGCAGCTGTGTACACGGGTTTCGTACATCGCTGTCTCTGCTGCCACTACCGTAAGTGTAAGGGTTCGTTGTGGGCAGACAAGCGATTGTCGCGGACGGTTCGGCTGTTTGTATTGCGCCGCAGCTAGACGTAGTCGGCTTCTTTTTCCGACTCCGACTGATCGGTTGACAGAGAGGGTAAGTCAACAAACGTCGCTTCTTGATACTGGCATGGTTTACGAGGTACAAACCTGGAAAGGTTTATTGAGGCCGTCGAGACGGAAGCAACGCCAGCCGCCTACTGTATCAAACACATCACCTGGGGGCGGAAATCACTTCAGCTGATGGGCCTTTCTTTCAGCTGCTCGACTGCTCTACAGCCGTGCAACTGCTGCTGCTGTCATGATTGTTTTTTTATACTGTTCCTGTTCGTGGCGACTCTACTATTTCTACCCGTGTCTCCTTATTTCGTTTGCCCTCGGTAATCTCATCTCTACTACCCCCCCCCCCCGTATCTACCGGTGCGTACTTGCTTTGGACGCGCCCAAGGTGCACTGCAAGAAGGTCAGGATGCGAGATGGCTTGTACGCTGGGCTGGAAGAGGTCGCGCGGTCGACCGCGGGCTTTTCGGGCGCAGAGCTGGCCAACGTTGTTAACGAGGCGGCCATGCTCGCAGTAAGGTACGACTCGCGGCATGCTGAGCAGGAAGAAGAATATGAACGACAGGACAGACCATGGACTAAACGTGCGCAGTGGGCGCTGCCACATGGTGTGCAAGCAGCCCGTTACCGGAAACACCGACGTGCATGGACGCTACCGCACAGTGTACTTGCAGCAGCTCCTTTCCGTAAACGCCGGAGGCCACCCATGACTGGAGAGCGAGCTCAGTCGCGCGGCGGACGCCGTTGCAGACCCCCCACCCTCGAATAAGTGTCATAGCGATGTTTTTTGTTGCTTTCATTGTTTCCATCTTCCCTTTGTTGGAGAAGAAGCGCTGACAATCGGTTTTAATATTTTAGAGAAGATGGCTACCATCAGCTGTTGGCGAAAGGCCAAGCAACGAACGTTTTCGACTGTTTCCCCCTTTAGAAAAGCACCACCAGATACAGTGTACTGTAGTAAGAAACTCCCTGGGTGTAATCCAGAGCCCACAAGGAAACATAATAAACACTGTGTTTGACGGAGCATGGAAGCCTGTCCCTTATGATGATAAATGCCACCCAGGTCCCCTCCCCACTCCCCCCTCCCCTCTACCCGTTGACCCCAAACACGCGCCTAAACCCCTCCCTGGTGCAACCGCCGTTGATCGCTTCTCGCGCGCAGGCACTCCGAGCTTGAAGTGGGGCCTGAGCACATGCGCATGGCCGTAGCCCGCACGAAGGCGTATCGCGAGGAGTACAACGTCGCGCCTTCTCGCAGCTTTCTCGATATGGTCGATTGAAGCGCTGCCGAACAGCTTACACGCTGGTGTCCTACTGTAGATAGCACCGCCTTCGCCACTTAAGAAACCCATATTTTAACGTCAGGCTCAAGTTCTTATTCTATCGTGTGGGGTCCTACTGTAGATAGCACCGCCTTCGCCACTTAAAAACACCCATATTTTTTGGTCAGGCTCAAGTTCTTATTCTGGTGTGAGGCGGAGTGATGTGAGACAGGGTGTGTCCTGCGCTGATTTCAGTAAAAACTGAAAGGTTTTGTTACGTTTCGTGCCAAAATTGAGCAATAATTTCTTAACCTCCCAATTATCATGTTTTGTCACGCACTGTGTTTTGAAGCCGGTTGAGGTTTCCGCAGGGAACGTTTATCTTGGCAAGCATTCATCCCCGTTTGTGGTGGCGTTATCCTGAAGGTGGTGCCTCTGTCCGTGTTGCCTCGAAATTTACTTGTGTGAAGGTCACAGCCAAACCAGAGGTGCTGCTACTGGGATGATAGGATTGTACGGGGAAGATGTAAACTACCGTTTAAGAGCCCGCGCGCGGCACTTGGCAACTCCGATCAATTGGAAAGGCGCCGCGGGGTTTGATACTGGCTAATCGTAAAGAAGCGCTGACCGAGTATGTCATATCATTGAGAAGGAAGGAACGCTGATATTTTTTATGTTGTCGTAGAAAGTGCGCATGGCGAAGACAATCTGGCCCGCCTTTATGAGTCTGCAGGTAGGCAGAAGAATCAGGCCAAGCGAAACCCACGCAGGATGCTAGCTGCCGTAGTTCCCACGATAATTGACACATCTCACGGGACCACCTTTACTTCTACACGTCGTGATCAATGCTGCTAGGTGCCTGGCAAGTAGTAGCTCCTCGCTAGCCTCCGAGTACCCTCATCGTTCTGGAGGCTGTGTTCATCAGACGGCCCAAGAACAGTAGTCATGAGACAACCCGAATACTAATAGGTTATGAGCCTCGTTACGCGCTAGTGCATTAACAGCAGGAGCCGCGGGACTGCGTTCAAAATGCCACACGCCTTGTACCCTGCTAAGTCTGCAGTATCCGTTGGATTCGTTGATCAACAGGCTAGACCCTCACGAGGTTGGAACAGTGATGTCGTCCATGTTGACTAAGGCTTTAACTCCTCCCCCTTTGGGGGGCCTGCACTGAAACGCGTCAGTCCCGGCCGCAATGATAAAGCAAAACATTGGCGGTCCCATAGGGCACTTTACATCCTTGATGTACCTCGTTAGAGCAAGCAATCGCCCGGTGCCGCCCCGAGTCCGTCCGAAATAACATGTCAGCTGATCTCTCGCCGTGAATAGTATTTGACCGCAAGTAGCGTGAGCGCCGGTACACAGGTGGCCACCTGAATAAGAACAGCCGTCCTGTTGACCGTGTTAAACACGCCGGAGCAGTCAATGATAATTCACCAATTGTCAGTCTCATGGAACGCGCGTGCCCTCTACCATACGTCTTCTACTGTACCCCCCACGGGCAAAGCGATCCCAGCCTCGCGGCTGTCCCCCCCTAGCCGCGGTTACCTGTCACATTTTCCCTGCGGTAATGAGCCTGCCTACACGTCATGGGGACGCAGGCCGGTCGACACTTTCCGCCCAGCTCGGCGCAGCTTGGTTGCAAGCAGAGCTGCCAAGCGTTCCGCGGGAATGCTTCATAGGGTGGTGTCGACAACATGCTTCACGGATCTACATTATTTGACCTTTTCGTGGCACGTGTCGCGACATGCCGCGACACGCCACGGACGCTGCCGCGGCACGCCGCGACACGTGCCGCGGCATTTCACGGCATGTCGCAGCATGTCGCGACAAGCCGCGACACGTAGGGTTAGGGTTAGGGTTAGCGACACTCGCCGCGACACTCCCCGCAACACTCGCCGCGACACGCCGTGGGGTGTCGCAGCATGCCGCGACATGTCGCGACACGTCCGTGGCGTGTGGCGGTATGTCGCGACACGTGTCGCGACACGTGCCACGAAAAAGTCAAATAATGTACATGGGGGTACATGGGGGGGGGAGTGGGGCGGCATAAAAGAAGACACAAATTACTGGCTTGGGGTGTCGCGGCATGCCGCGACATGCCGCGGCGTGTCACGACACGTGTCGCGACACGTGACACGAAAAAGTTAAATAATGTACATCGGGGTACATGGGGGGGGGGGGGGGGGGGGGGCGGCATAAAAGAAGGCACAAATTCCTGGCTTGGATGGCCAAATCAGAGACTACTTCCCTGTCAGTAGATCCCACCGGATGCAGCAGCCTTTTCGGAGTCTCGTGGCACTGTCCACCATACGATCTCGGAGTCAGCATCATCGACCATCATCGCGGGAACACCTGGCTTGGCTGCCCAGAAGAAAAAGGGGGCACAAATTCCTGGCTTGGCTGCCCAAATCAGCGACTACCCCACGTGTGCTCACACTTGCAGCAGGAACCTCGTGCTTGCTTGCGATCGACGTGGGGATGCTGACCTGCACTTGGTGCTTTCTCGAAAGGAGTGGCTACCTGCGGGTGCACAACAAATCACCAAAACCCACCATACTCTATCCCAGTCCCCGGTACAGACAGGCCTCATTCTCTCTACCAATAAACCCTGTTTTGTTCGTTATTCCGTTGCGGAGGCCGTTACGTGATCTACGTACAAAACTACCCTTGGATGGCCAAATCAGAGACTACTCCAACTCTGCCCGTGCTCGTCACAGGACCTCGTGCTTGCTCGTGCCCGATGTGGGGATACTGGCCTACACGCGATGCCTTCCTCGGAAAGACTGCGTTCAGGGCCCTCCATCCCAGAAACCAAACTTGCTCTATATCCCAATTCCCGGTACAGACATGCCTCGTCCTCTCTACCTATAAACGAGGGATGTACGAAAAGGGGGGGGGGGGGGGGGGGGGACGATGCTGCTGTAGTCGAATGGAGATTGCGGGCGTATAGTTCAGTTTTGGACACGCATAACATGCTGTAGGGATTTTAGGTGTACCTCTTCGGACTGGTGTATCCTTTCCCTGCTAAGTGTGCGTGTATTATTTGTCTTTTTCGCGACACGTGTCGCGACGCGTCGCGACGCGTCGACGTGTCGCGGCATATCGCGACGCGTCGCGACATGCCGCGACACGCGCCACGAAAAAGTCAAATAATGTAGATCCGTGCTATAAACCCTGCTTTGTCCGTTACTTCGTTTGCGGAGGCCGTTACTTCGTCTACGAAGCAAAACTACCCACCAACTGAGAGGCGTGCTTATCTTCTGGGCGCCACCGAGAGCGCTTCCTCTCTCCATCCCAGTGGCAGTCGCCAGTACCGCCACCGCTGGGACTGATGGACGCGACGGTGAGGTCTTCGGGCGGGAATAGGCCACCCGCGCAGCCTACGTCTCCTCGTCACCGACCGAGAGCGACAATGTCCTACGAGACATTTCGTGCCCGCAGTTTTTCTGGTTGGTCAATTGTTTAGGTTGGATTTTTTTTATGGTGGAAAATCCTTGGTGGACGTTTGTCTGTGTCCAACTTTCACCGAGTAGCCACGGTACTTATGAATCAGAGGTAAAGCTTGGATGTAGTTTGATGCCACTGGGTGTGTGTACTGCAACTTCACCCCCTTCCGTGTGGCGACACACTTGGCAGCGCACGGCTGTGTGTTTAGCCCCCTTCCAAAGAGCCTTCGGCGGCATTCTTCGGCCTTGCGTCCCCTCGCCTTGTATACGCGCTATCAGTCACGGGGAGAAGCAAGAGGACTGCGTCGTAGCTCTTGAATAACACGGGGACCTCTGTCGCCTCTGGATGCACTCATCTGGTGAGCACAAAGTAGGTACCAGGTACCAGGTATATGCCATGATCGTACATACATACGGCAGTCGTCTGCAAGAGCGAAGTCGGCGTCGCCAAGTTCGTGGTACGGTCGGTGCTCTCCCAAGGTGTGTTTTCAAGATGCCGAGCACGTGATGAGCACTCAGACGCGCTTGCGCGACAGCCAGCTGCTTTCTCTCTACCCCATTCGCGGTTTCGGGGCGTTGCTGCAGAATATTCTAGGGGAACTGAAGAGGCATGCTACGGTAGCCTGCATGCAGGTGTGCACCGTGTTTTTTTCTGAGGGCGGTCACTTGAGGCGCTCTATACCTTAATCCCTTAAGAACTGGCCCCCCCTTTTTGGGGATAAATTACTTGGAATTAGTGAGGGATAAGTTTTTGAGTTCTGAATGTGGGTTAACCGAAAACTGTTTTTGGAGGATTTGTTTTTTTCTACCCGATGAACAATTCCGTGGCCTCACGTATAAAACAAAAAATAGACATACCAGGCGAGGGTGGTCGATTTGTTTTTTTCGACATCTCAACAGATTTTTTTGTTCGTTAGGGGGGGGGGGGGTTACTAAAACCAAGTGAAAAAATGAAAATAAGGATCATTTTTTTTCTTCCATTTTCTTATTTCATCATGTGATCACAACGGTTGCAACGGTTTTCTATTCCGACCTCTGGGGGTGTGGCGTGTCGTTTTATCTTTTTTTCTGGACGCCCCTGTATCAGGAACATAATAATGAAATTCCGACGATTTTGGCTTAAGGAGCCCCGCCATATCGAAAGCATTTCAGCCAAAATGTGCTACCTCTATCATCGTAGCACGCGTCTGAATGAACTGGTGACCCCACCCCCAGGCTATTTGTTTGGTTCCATCCGTACCACAGGTTCCACCTTCGTAAAGTCTGCGTTGCCCCCCTCCTCCCACCTGCATGCCCCCATCGCGAAGACCCGGGTCCGCTTAAACCACCGCGAAGACACTATCATTATGACTGCTCCAGGGAGAATAACTACATACACTAGAGTAGGGACAGCACTGCATGTGTTGGTTATCGTTGACGGCTGGTTCAAAAGAAACGGTTTAAAGGGCAGACAACACGTACGTATAACACACACACAATTCGATGCGAGTCGACGAGGGAAGAAAGAGCTAAAAATACTTTCGCGATAAAAATGCAAGGCGCGAACCGTCGTGGCGAGCGGGGGGGGGTGTACTTCATTTTTATGCATGGCCGTAGTCGTATGACCATAGAGGGGGGCTTCTATGTGACATCGGATCTGAGCTATGACTACTGTATACATAGGAGGGAGAGACAAAAAGAAGGGCAAATCTAATAAATAAGATGGAACTCCCCCATGCACGAATATCGAGTACATCCCCCACCCAACCCCCCCAGAACAAACACTTATCATGGATGCATAAACCAGGCTAATACAGCTGGCGATGCTGCCGCTGCTACCACGAAGTATCGTCCAATTCCCGTGGGATATCATACGGTCTCGCGGGATGTCTTGGGCATCCCATCCGAATTCCCACGGGACAATAACATGGCATACCATGAGACCCCCTTAGCACACCCCTCCAGGGGATTTCTCACGACAGATCCTGCGGGAACAACTCCATGGGACATCATGGGACCTCACGATACTCTATCGGACCCCTGCTACAGAGTTTTCCTCGAATAACCCCCATGAAAGGTGCCATTGATCGCATGGAGGCTGGGGCTTCCTTTTAGTAACTGCGGTATCATATCTCGCGTAAACTTGTCGGGATACCATAGGACTCCGAGGGATCTCCATGGAAAAGATACCAGGCATTTGATTGAGTAAGAGCCGCGATCCATACAGAAATCTCACCGGGCGAACCACGTGCTCAAATCGAATCGATCAACAGCCGTGTATGATAGTACACTTCCCAACAAAGACAACTATGTTGCAGATCGTGCACATTACACATACTAAATATCACGGGATCTGCAGTAGCTACCCTGAGATCCGTAAGTACGCGCGATCGAAGTATCACACTCAGCTAGCAAAAATGAGTTTCGACGAATCCTCGATCTCACAGCTGTTGTTTAAACAAATTGTATATATATGAATTCGGCAGCGTGCAGGGGGAGGAGACGAATCGTCGACGAGCAGGGGGGGCCACCAACCACCACCAGCCACTACGAGCAACAACAACTGGCGGTGCTCCTGGTAGTGGGGGGGGGGTGGATGGGGTTTTGGTTGATGAACCCTTCCGCACGAGAATGTTTGTTTGCGGCCAGGACGAGGGAGGCGCTTTGACGAAGTTTCGTTTTTTTATTCGCACGCGAGAAGAAGACGGAGAACCAATGAGAGGGGGCGGCAGCAACAACAGAGCATGCGAGGCTCGGAGCGAATCGGAGGGGCTGGAGATTGGAGCTGCGCGGGATCAGCACCAGCGTCAAGACGAGATCGGTCTCGCGCACGAAAGCAAAAGGTTTCCATGTTCTCCCCGGTGACTATCTATATAGGCAGCTGCTGCTGCTGGGTACTGACAAAACACTCCAGGTGGGAAATATGTGCATAGCCAGATATTGTTGCTCTTGATCTTACATCAGTTCGTTTCCAATTGTGCTGCCGACGACGTCACATGTAGTGAGAAGCAGGGTGATAAGACACAGAGTGTTCCTTGCCACAGGTTTGGCTATAGAGCAGGTACTCGTTGTTACTCGCGTGTGTCGATTGCTCAATATAGAAGAAGAGCACGTTGTGTCCTTTAGAGCGCGATGGAAGGCTGAAAGGCTATAGACTCGCTTTACCTCGCCTTGGAAACCCCTGGTTTCCATCTAAGATGTGCCTCCCGAGTAATACAAATACGATCTCAATACCTGTGACCAAGGTAATTACCGGCCTCTCCACATCATTCAAAGCAGTAATACCATTACATTAATCTATGTAGTACATGCCAACGAAAAGGTGCAATAAGTCTACAGGCAGATACGAAAGAAAAACAAAACAGAAATGCTGAGTTGGGGTACCAGGATGAAAGCGAGTTCCACGACCTATCTCTAAAAAACAACAGAAACAGGCAAGTGTTAATGGCAGGACCTCCTCATGAGGCGTGCAGCGCGCGGCTTCTGAGTTACGCCAGGCAGCTTGCAGGAGGCAAGCACTATCAATCGAGATCAGCGGACTGGCTGCGGCGAAAGCTTCAGCCCCGGAGAGGTGATCATGCTGAAGCAATGGCGCTCAAGGCCAGTTGCATTGACAATCGGTCTTGGGACAAGAAGATAGGAGGGGGACGAGGAGGACGACGAGGACGACGAGGACAGGGGGGGGGGGGGGGTGAGGATGGGGCACAAATGCGTGCAACACATCGAGGGCAGCTCAACTACCCGATCAGCGGTTTGCAAAACAGTTAAAACGAGAAGAAGTACCTAGATGCACTGGACAAACTGTATAAGCGAATGTTGGCACAACGCCCCTCGGGGATATCCTGGTCTCGTAGCTCCGTGGCGACGGGTTCGATCCGTAGATAGCCGACAGGTTGACTCCAAACATAATTGGAAAATATACAGTGTGTTGGCGTCTCGGATATGGCCATGCAGCTAGCTACCTGGTATCTTATTGTATACACGGGGTACCGAGGAAGGATCGTACCTATGACATGAACGACGAAACATGAACGATATCTACTGAACTCCCAAAGCTATGGTTTTAAAAGTTACATTCCACGAGACACCAGAGGACTGGCTAGCTGGCTGTGTGCTTTATGCCTTGAGCACTCGCTTGAGTTTGTGTTTTCTCTCTTTTCACCTCCTGGCTGGATAATATCTCCCTGCTTTGAGCCTCTCAAGATAAGAGTATTCTGGGATTAAGAGCGGTCAAAACGGCCTGTCTCGCCTATTATAGAGCTGATGCGTGCTACGATAGAGGTACGTAGCACTTCTTGGGTGAAATTATTTATGAAATGATCGAGCCTCTCCTTAACCCAAACTCGTCGGACTTTGATCATTATATTTTGTTGCAATAATATTGTTCCTTGTTTGCTCCGGCCATGGGACTTTCAATCGGCTAGCACTTTTACTTTCCTCCCTTAATGATCACTTTGGGGTGAGGTGTAGAGCTCTTCAAGTAACCACCCTTCCAAGGCAAAAACATGGTGCATTTCTCTTTTCCTCTCTCGTGTCTTATTTCTTGCTTTTTCGCCTTGTTTTTCCCTTTGTTTCCACCCTCTGCCGGTGTCTTCCTCTTTTTCGTGTTGCCTCGCCCGTGCAGCAGTTACCTGTTCCTCTTGGGCACGTGTGCTTTTCTTCTAGGGGCGATTTTGTCTCCCCGCGTCATTTGTATTCTGTTTCATTTCAGAATTCGTTTTTTTATTATTGTCCTTTGGTGCTTATGTTTTTGGTTTGGCTCGTGTCGTTGTGTTCTCGTACCCGGTACGTTAGCATCTCACTTGCTTTACCCATTCATTTGCGTTTATTTTGTTTTGGGTTTTCTCTGTTTCAGTCTGTGACCACAGAATTTGTATCTCTCTAGGAGTAGGAATCAGGACAGGCACTGGGTGTATTGATGTGGTTGAGTAGAAAGAACGGGTTTAATGTGAAGACAACACACACCTCTATCGTAGCCTGCGTCAGCTATACATTGTCCACTACAGATAAGATAAATATGTAGTTGAGAGCGCGTGTTTCCGCTTGCCGCGGAGTGCTCTTAACTTCGTAGGGGTACTCACTGTATTGCTATGGTTTCCCATGGACCTTCCCATGGATCTTCCTGTGGATCTTCCCATGGATCTTCCCATGGATCTTCCTGTAGATCTTCCCGTGGCTCCCCGTAGGGCCCCATGGCTTCCCATGGCTTTCGGCGAGGAAATAGTGTCCAGCCCACTCCCTGGGTGAGCATCGACCTTGTCCAGGCGGTATCTATCAGCTTTTCCCGTCAAGGTGTCGATCTGCCTCGTCACACTATTAAAGATTGTCCTTGCATGCGGGCAGAGTCAAGCACTCAATCGATGTGGATCGACTGGTACAGCATGAGCTGCGAGCTCGGTACAGCATGAACTACGAGTTCCTCAGAGCTGGTAAAAGAAGATAGTCCCAGTTGTTGTATTGATTATCAGCGGTCTCGAAGAAGAGACGATGGGTGAAGAAGATAAGAAGTAGAAGTAGAAGAAGTGAGAGAGTGTGCGAGCACATGCTCATCGATCACAGCTCAATCAACCAAAAAAAAACAGACTACAGGTCGCATCACCCTCGGCGAACCAAAAAATGCGGCATGACCCGGAAAAGACTCGGCTAAACTCTTCGTACCTTCATACTGTCTGTTGGGGTCCCTCACTACGAAACCGTCACGAAATCTTATAAACTGATCTCATATCCTGATCAATCTACTACTCGTATATATGACAGTTCATCGTACTGATCCAACAATCTGAACGCGTACGTACGTGCAGTACTGCTACTCGTCATATGTACCATACAGCAGCATTTTCGTATTGCTGCTGTCTTCTACGAACTGTAACAATCAGGTGACAGTGTGTCCCTGACAGCGAACCGATAGACTACGTACTGCTGTTGTTGCGTACCAACGTAGCTATCTCCAACACACACACCACATCTAGACACAGACGAGGCTGCCACCCTCCAGCGCACGGCCCCATGCCACCCGTGACACAACCCGACCTTCCCAATGGGGCATTCCACGGGAAACATTTTGCTAATTCATATGGGAATCTGTTACGGCGGTTATCTGGGCATGTGGATCCAAGCAGGTTTCCGGTTGATGCTTGATAGGCATGAAAACGGGGAAAATGATACGACGATGTACCGGGGGCAGTTTCGATATACAAAGTGATACTATTGCTATGAGGTCGTGGATATATATCTGTTGATGATGTCTGCCTTGCGGTTAGTTTCGTTGTTGGCATCGGACACCGTCTTGGTTATCGCGTGGCTGGCCCCTCTGTAGCCAACCAGCTGGGGAGAATGATACGACGATGTACCGTGGGAAATAGTGATACTATTGCTATGGGGGCGTGGATGTATATCTGTTGAGCACGAGGCAGAAGGTTAAACTCCCACCGCCATCTGCCATGACCCCGTCCCATGCCCAGCCCCTTTTCGGCCGTAGCCCGCGCAGCGCTCTTGACGTTTTAGGCATGGAAAGCCTCGACATTTTCGCGGAGAATCGTGACCATCACATGAGAGAGGTCAAGAGGGCGCTGATCGGGGGTGGAATATGTTGAAGGACGAGATAAAGGCGGGGCGGATGTGGGGTGGACGGGTTGACGCGGCGCACTCGGCGTGCTGAGAGAGGTTTTTCCTAAACGGGTAGACTGACCGGGTTTTTCCCTCTCAGACTTGGTTGGCATAGCGCGTGCAAGGGGCCCAACAAAAAATGTGGCTCTTGTTGCGTTCGTTTTGCGACGCATGTGAAATCTGGTGCGTGCTGCGAAGGGTTTTTCCTTGACGGAAAAACTTGGCCGAGTTTTCCCCTCTCAGTCTTGGTTGGCATAGGGCGTGGCAGGAGTCCTAGAAAACAGTGATCCCCGTGTTACGTTAGTGTTGCGACGCATGTGAAATCCTGTGCGTATTGAGGAAGGTTTTTCCTTAACAGAGAAATTTGACCGGGTTTTCCTTCCGCAGTCTTGGTTGATGTAGATAACCTTAGGTCCACCGCCTAGAGGATCGCGTGGCTGTCCTGTCCCTGGCTGCCCAGCTGGGGAGGATGTTGCGGTGGTTATCTGGGCATGTGGATCCAAACGGGTTTCTGGTTGATATTTGATGAGCATGAACACGGGGATAATGACGAGCTGTCCCCGGGGGTACAAGCCTCCGTGAATGTAAAGCCACGATGGCTTGTGGGCAGCTCGGATGGATCACTCTTGTTTGCCCCAGCTTTTTTTGTGAGCTGGAAGGACCAGCTATGGCGTCCGAGAGACCAGATGTACGACGGCCAGGCCACGGTCGATGCTCACCCAGGTGGTAGTCTACGCGTAGGAACTCAGTATAAGCTTTGGCGTGTCGTAATGGTGGTGGTGTGGTGTACTTGGGGAACAACGTGAGACGTTGTTCGCACCGGATAATAATCAATACGTAAGGTTTTTGTAGGATATGACACATGACCAAGGAGCCTGTTACGTACCCACGGGGCGACAGGGTCTCCTCCACATTATGAATGATGTGTGCCAAGCTTAAAACTGTAACAAATCATCGACGTTCCATGCAACATTCTATGGGTAAGCATCCGTGCTTCCCATGGATTCCCGCCTGCAGACGTCCCATGATACTTCTACTTCCCATGGGGCTTCCCACGGGACTTCCCACGGGACTTCCCACGGAACTTCCCACGGGACTTCCCGCGGGACGTTTCCCGGGAGAGTGAGATGCATTGTAACTTAACTCGATTATAACACGCGCCGAATTCCGAAAACAGTGCATTATTGTTAGCCATCTCCTTGATGTGAGAATCTAATAGGCAACTGGCTTTCAATCCAGCATTTTCTGAGCCTCGATCCCATTGGTAGAGTGCCACCCTCGGCCAATGGGGAAGCGACTGGCGCGCGGTGGGATTTCTCCCTAGGGGAAACGTCGGGATCTCACCGCACCCGGGAAGGACAGGGTCGTATCCCTGTGCCAGAAATCCTCCCTCCATATATCTACAACTCCAACAACCTGGGGACGAAAATGGCGATCTCCCGGGTCGACAACCGCCCCGCACCCCGGAAAAGTCTGGAAATCCCAACCCCACGGGCTGACCGCTGATTGGTTGTGGTTCGCGAAGTTCCGCCGCATCCGGGGAGGATAGAGTGATATCCCTGGATCATAAATTCTTCCGTAAATAAAATCTCCAGCCAATCGGGAACGAAAACAGCGATGCCCCGGGTCACCGCCCCGCACGGTGTGGAAAACCCAAACCCACTGGCCGATTGCTGATTAGCTGGGGTTTGTAGAGTCAATGTCAACCCGGGAGGATAATATCACAACATCTCGTCTCCGGATATTAACTACGTCAATGCACCTACAACTCCAATAAACCCGGAGCAAAAGCCCCCCCCCCCAGGGTCGATACCGGCCCACACGGTGTGGTAACCCCCAGCTCCTTGGACTGATCGCTGATCGGTTGGACTTCGTGGAGCCAGCGCCATTCGGGAAGGACAGTCCGAAGAGCATAGCGCGCCATTTCCGGACCAGAAATCCTACCATACAATTTCAACTCCAACAAACCGGGGACGTAAAGTATGACCCTCCGGGTCATACCTCCCCGCACGGTGTGGAAACCCCAACTTCACTGGCTGATCGCTGGTTGGCTGAGCTTATGTCGAGGTTCCACCGCACCCAGAGAGGATAAAGTCCCATCCCTGGATCATAAAGTCTGCCATACATTTTGCAACTCGAACAAATCGAGGACGAAAACGGCCCCTCGGGCCGATACCGCCCCGCACGGTGTGGAATCCCCAATCCCACTGACTGATCGGTTATTCGTTGGGGTTACGTTGAGGTTCCACAACGTCTGGGGAGGATAAGGTCTCCTCTTCGGATCATAAATATTTCCATACATCTACAACCCCAACAAATCGGGGACGAAGTCGTCAATTCCCCGGGTCGATAGCAGTACGCACGGTGTGGAAACCCCAACTCCATTAGCTGAATGCTGATTGTCTGGGGTTCGTGTAGCCAGTGCCACCAACGGAAGATCACGTCCCATCCATGGATCATAAATCCTTCCATAAATCAACAACTTCAACAAAACGAGGACGAAACATATTACTTTTCCGGTCTATTATCCTTCAGCACAGTGTGTAAACCCCAACCCCACTGGCTGATTGCTGATTGCTGGTTGGCTGGGGTTCGCGGAGCCACAGTGACACCTGGGGACGACAGGACCACAACTCCGGATCATAACCCTTCCATACACCCACAACTCGAGCAATCTGGGGATAAAACTGGTGCTCCCCCGAGACGACACCGCCCCGCATGGTGTGGAAACCCCCAAGCCCATTGGCTGGTCGCTGATTGCCTGGGGTTCGCGAAATCCACCAAGCCCGGGGAGGATCATGTCCCATCCCCGGATCTCAAATCTTTCCATACGTCTATTTCATACAGCCCCAACAAACCGGGGATGAAAGCGGTGACTCCCCGGCTCGATACCGCCCGCACAGTGTTGAAACCCCCAGCCCCATTGGCTGCTCGCTGATTGCCTGGAGTTCGTGGAACCAGCGGCACGTGGGCAGGATACGGTCCCATCCCTGGATCAAAAATGTTTCCACACATTTACAGCGCCAACAAACCGGGGACCCGGGTCAACACCGTTGTGGAAGCCCCAACCTCATTGGCTGGTCGCTGATTGCCTAGTGTTCGTGAAGTTCTTCTACCCCCGGGGAGGATCACGTCCCAACCCTGGGTCATAAAATATCCCATACATCCATACAACACCAACAAACCGGGGATGCCCCGGCTCGATACCACCCGCACAGTGTGGAATCCTCAGCCCCATCGGCTGATCGCTGACTGCCCGGGGTTTGTGGAGCCAGCGGTACGCGGGCAGGACAAGATCCCATCCTCGGATTATAGTTTTTCCCCATACATCTACAACACCAACAAAAGCCGGGGACAAAACCGGTGACCCCCAGGGTCAATACCGGTATGGAAACCCCAACCTCATGAATTAGCTGGTTGCTGATTGGATGGGGTTCGTGTAGCCAGCGCTACTCGGACAGGATCACATATCATCCCTGGATCATAAACCCTTCCATACATCTATAATTCCAACAACCTGAAGACGAAAACGTTGAGCTCCCGGGTCGACACCGCCCCGCACAGTGTGGAAACTCCAACCTCATTGTCTGATTTGCTGATTGGCTGGGGTTCGTGGAGCCAGCGCTCGGGGAGGACCAATGTATCATCCCTCGATGAGTAATTCTTTTGTACATCTACTTCGTACGACTCTAACAAACTGGGGACGAAATCGATGAGCTCGCGGGTGGAGACTGTCCCGAAAACAGTGTGGAAACCCCAGCCCTATTGGCTAATTGCTGAGGCTTGTGAAGCCAGGGTACCCTGAGAGGAAAGGATCCCGTCCCAGGATCATACACCCTTCCATACATCTACAACTCCAATACACCGGGGACGAAAACGGTGGTGCCCCGGGTCGATACCGCCCCCCACGGTGTGGATACCTCAACCACCACAATGGGTGATCGCGGGATCGCTGATTAGTTGAAACTCACGGAGACAGCGCCACCCGGGGACGATAAAGTACCACCCCTGGACAATAAAACCTTTCATACGTCTACAATTCCAACAAACTGGGGACGAACACGGTGCCCCCCCCAGTCGACAACGAACTGCACGGTGTGGAAATCCCCAGCTCTATTGGCTGGTCGCTGATTGTCTCGTGGAACCAGCGGCACCCGAGGAGGAATCAGCCTCATTTCCGGATAATAAATCCTGCCATACAAGCCCGACGCATCGGGGGCGAAGACTATCCCTCGAGACGATAACGCCCCGCACGGCGTGGGGGCCTCAACCCACGGGCCGATCACCGACTGGCTGAAGCTCGTGAAGCCAGGGGTACCGGTCTTGCTTGTAGCTCGGGGTCTTGCTTTGTAGCTCAACGGGATGTATCGATCCACCAGGCACCACCACGCCCTGCCGATCACTCTCATCATCTGCCTCTCTTCCTGAGCAGAGCATCAATAATATCACATCAAAATCTGGAACTCGGGTCACCAGTAACACCATCTTCTTTTACAGAGCTGAGCTCTCATCATATCACAGAACCAGCCTAACCGCGGTTCGGCACTTGGCCTCTATCTGGCATCATACGCCAGTCACAAGCCAATCTACTTCAACAGGTTATGCGCCTCGATACGTGCACCAAGTGCCACTCGACAGCTTGGGGCCATTTCAACGACGAGTCAAGAAACACGGTCTACCCGAGCTACTGCTGTACTACTTCTGCTGTTCGTCGACGAAGTCAGCAACTACAGCAACGTGATTGAACGAGCAAGTTCTAGGATCAAAACTGCTGTTCGTCGTTCAACCTCGACGGAGCCAGCTGCAACCACGTGAGTGAACGAGTACGAGCTACTACGACGTCTAGAAAATAAATCGTGCATAGAGTGGCTGCGCGGCCGGCTTTAGACGCCGCCACCCTGCTGTGTCGATAATTTTCAAGACTATTATACTCTACTCGTCGGGCTTTACGACCAAGCCACGACGAAGACAGGTAGCCGACCGACTGCTTACCTACCGCTGTAAGTCTTGATATTAACCAAGCAACGACAACAACAAGGGTAGTCTTAACCCACTGCTGTGAGCCTCGGCATTGCCCGAGCAACGACAAAGAAGACAGGTAACCGACCGACTGCTTACCTACCGCTGTAAGGCTTGATACGTACCAAGCAACAATAACAACACGGGTAGTCTTAACCCACTGCTGTGAGCCTCGGCATTGCCCGAGCAACGACAAAGAAGACAGGTAGCCGACCGACTGCTTACCTACCGCTGTCAGTCTTGATATTAACCAAGCAACGATAACAACAAGGGTAGTCTTAACCCACTGCTGTGAACCTCGGCATTGCCCGAGCAACGACAAAGAAGACAGGTAGCCGACCGACTGCTTACCTACCGCTGTAAGTCTTGATATTAACCAAGCAACGATAACTAAAAGGGTTCGTAGTCTTGACCAACTGCTGTGAGCCTCGGCATTGCCCGAGCAACGACAAAAGAGACAGGTGGTCTAACCTACTGCTGTAAGCCTTGGTATTGGCCGAGCAACGACAAAAGAGACAAGGTAGTCTAACCTACTGCTGTAAGCCTTGGTATTGGCCGAGCAACGACAAAAGAGACAAGGTAGTCTAACCTATTGCTGTAAGCCTTGGCATTGGCCGAGCAACAACAAAAGAGACAATGTAGTCTAACCTATTGCTGTAAGCCTTGGTATTGGCCGAGCAACGACAAAAGAGACAAGATAGTCTAACCTATTGCTGTAAGCCTTGGTATCGGCCAAGCAACGACAAAAGAGACAAGGTAGTCTAACCTATTCCTGTAAGCCTCGGTATTGCCCGAGCAAGGTTAAAAGAGACAAGGTAGTCCAACCTATTGCTGTAAGCCTTGGTATTGGCCAAGCAACGACAAAAGAGACAAGGTAGTCTAACCTATTGCGTTAAGTCTCGGTATTGCCCGAGCAACTACAAAAGAGACAAAAGATTATTGCTGTAAGTTTCGGCATTACCCGAGCAACGATACGAGCAGCCACGGTGGGGGACTCCAATTACAGCCTCGCCCACACCATGAAGGGCCTAAAACTCAAGTTCAGCGGCAAAAATCCCGCAGACTTCAAGGACTGGCGGAAGGAGACCTGCCTCATCCTGAGCATCAACCGCAAGGATCTTGTCGGCATCATGAAGGGAACCCGCAGGCCAGAGGATAGCACCACCCCAACCAGGTCCACGACCGATGAAACAACGACTGCACCCCACACGCTTGACCAAGCCCAGACAACGTACGACAAGGCTTCACAGGACCTCTACACCATATTGTACTTGCTCACTGAGAAGCCGGCACAACTCCTGGTACTCAAGCACGAAGACGAGACGGGAATCGGGGGTAATGGGCAGAAGGCCTGGCAGGAGCTGGAATCAAAGTTTCTCAAGGTCACAGATGATGTTATCCGCGCCAAGCTTGCAGAACTAGCGGCAACTTCCATGAAGCCTGGGCAGGATCCTGACGACTACTTCATGGAAGCCATCCTTAAGCGCAATGAGGTGGCGGGAATGGGAGAACCGATGACCGACCGACGCTTCAAGGACATCCTGGTCCAGGGCTTCACGGACGAGTACGATCCCGTCAAGTTTCAGATTTACCGGGACTCATCGTTCGGCCTCGACGACATACAGAAGACCATGCGCCACTTGTACGTCGACGCCAAGTCTCGCAGCAGCGAAGCCAGCGGGAGGATTGCCGGGCGCGGTGCTGTGATGTCAACATAATCTGTCGCCTCTTGTAACTGCAACTGCGACCAGCACACCTCGTGCGGCGTCGCAATGTCGGCAGAGTCGGAAGTCTGCCACCATTGCAACAAGCAGGGGCACTATAAACGCAGCTGCCCTGGGCTACTAATCAAGGGCAAGGGCAGGCAGGAGAAGACCAAGAAGCACTCCGGGGGGAAGGCTGAGTCTGGACGCGACACTGGACAGACGTGGTGCTCACACCACAACACGACGACACACTCTGACTCCGAGTGCTACGCACAAGGGGCCCCGCGCCCACAGCAGGGCAGTGCCTATACAGCTTGTTCTACGCAGTGCAGCCACCATAACCCCGATGGAGATACCAAGAAATCGGAACTCAACTTCGGCAACGACTTCGGGGGGGCTTTCTGTTCACGGGCATTACTGCTGCACAGACCTTCCTGCCCAACCGACAGGAAGCATCAACGCTGGTGGGGTCATACACTGCAGAACCCGTGCCCTCCGCGGTCCAAGGGCCACTCAGGACAGCAACTGGCATCATCACCATCGTAGTAACCGGCTTCATCACGATCGCTCGGGGTCTATGCGAACTGCTGAACCACAGGAGCACGGTTGGCGACAAGAAGACCCTCACCGCCAGCGGGAGTTCCGCGTTCGCGACCTTGACCAACGGACGGACTTTTCAGCCCAACAGCAACGAATTGACGATGCTGGTGGACAGCGGCGCTACGGAGTACTTTCTGGACGACGAGCTGATCCCAGGGTTGAAGGATCACATGATGAACCCCACGCCGCTAAACGTGCCCAAGACGATAATCACCGCCGGCATCAGGAAACTGCTCGGGACTATGACCAGCACCATCTACGGCACCATCACCGACCAAACTGGTGGAAAGCATCGAGCACACTTTCCCAGCTTAATCGTGTCAGGCCTGGGACGACACATTTTCTCTCCCACTACTGCAATGGAGCGGGGTATCAGCACCACGTTCGAGGTAGGGAACCCTCACCGGAGGAAAGGTGACGCCGCCATACAACTGAAGCAGCAACCGGGGGACCGAGGTCTGTGCTCGTTCAAGGTGACCTTAGACGCAAGAAGCAGTGCGGCCAAGGAATCAACAACACCCGCTGTAACCCTGACAGCAACGCCCCAACAGGACGGGGTGCCCCAACAGGATGGACAAACGCTTGCAATAGTGACCATGTGCATGCCAGAAGACGGTAATAAAACGCCAGAGGAGGTCATTGTGACTGGGACTAAGCACCACCATCAGCTTGCACAAACCCAGGACAGTCCGCAGCAGCACACGAGCAACCTATTGGTGGAAGATAAGTCAGCAACAACGGCCGGAGCATCATCGACGGGAGCTGGAGTATCCTCACCAGGGGCAGGAGCGTCATTACAAGAGGCTGGAGTGTCATCATCATCAGGAGTCATGTTCTCTATTTCACCCGGGGTCGCGCATCCTGCTGCGCCCGGGGTCGCACCTTTTACTTCGCCTGGGGTCGCACCGAAGGTCCCGCAACATGAGCCCGCTAGTGCGAAAGCCAATCCGAGCGTCAAGGAGACTTTCGACAGCACGCACGACAGAGGAGCATCAGCTAAATCATCATCGCCAGAAATTGACGGACCGACACCGCCTGTTTCGCCAGGGCGATCATGCATCCGTCCTCTCGGAGCTTTCATCGTTTCAGTTTGGATTACTTCCTAGGCATGTGTGGCGCAGAGGCAGCGCACGAAGAACAAAACATGGACATTACTCAGAGGTGATTAGCCATGACGACATGCCGGACTATACCTCCGGGGGCATATGCGTCTCGGCGCCATTCGGTTTGGAGCTTGTGCTCGATAGCAGAGCATTCGATTTCCTGATCATGTCGCGGGTTATCGACGTCGGAGAGAGGAACTACAAAAAGACGATGGCGGACAGCTTCTACCACAACATGCCGGAGCAGCAGCGCTGCCTTCATATACGGGGAACAAATGGGCAAGGATCGGCATCCACAACCGGGAGCCATGTGGCTGGGGCTGGGGCGACTCTGTTTTTCATTTAAGCAACAAATACACAATAAAAAGAGCGCGATGGATTGATCACTGCAGCAGTACAGCAGTAGATTGATTCGTCAGCGACTCACGCTTATCAGTAACGCTCTTTTCGTTTTTGTTGTTATACCGGGGGGAAGGGTAGCATAGAAACACCACGGCACGTTAGATTGCGACACCGTCTCCGCCCTAAGATGTCTGCGTAGAAATCACCGTCGTGATAACAGCAGTAAGTAGGAGTACAATCGCGTTCATCACTATTTTTAGTGCTGTAACATGATTGGGAACCTAATCCAATCAAGTACCTGGTATCACTCACGCGATACCCGTATCGAGGAGAGAGTGTCAGTGAATGCAGCAGTACCTGTAGTACTGTACAGTAGTACTTCTTCACAAGAGGTAGTTTCACATATCGCTGCACACATATACATTCATATGTTACCCGCATCGAGGAGAGAGTGTCAGTGATTTGTACTTCTCCACAACATTAGAAGGACAATGTCGCTGCTAAGGTAGCATAGCTGAGTACAGAGATAACATAGTAGCTGGTACGTAAGTAAGTAGCCGACAGTATGACACAGCAGTAACGAACGTAGGATACCAGAGGCAACTCAGTTCAATTACGTCGACACTACGTGCCGCCACGTACTGTAAGTACTGTACGTAGGTATCTATAGTAGGCTATGACAGCAGTAGTAGCAGCAGTATATGCTCTCTACAGCAGTAGTAGTAGTCGTACACATATATATGTATGTACGTATAATATGAATACAAGCACAAAGTCGCACGTATCGTGTCGCTGGTCGTATATACAAGTACGAAGTCGGTTCGTAGAAAGTGACGGTTTCATCAATAGGAAATGACAGTTTCATCCTCGGGAAAGTCTTAGGTATACTGACAATCAGGGTCCCACGACCCCACGAGTACAAACGTCGTACGTATATAGCAGCATGTAGATTACTTTTGTTTCTGTTTGTTCTCGGGGTCTTGCTTGTAGCTCGGGGTCTTGCTTTGTAGCTCAACGGGATGTATCGATCCACCAGGCACCACCACGCCCTGCCGATCACTCTCATCATCTGCCTCTCTTCCTGAGCAGAGCATCAATAATATCACATCAAAATCTGGAACTCGGGTCACCAGTAACACCATCTTCTTTTACAGAGCTGAGCTCTCATCATATCACAGAACCAGCCTAACCGCGGTTCGGCACTTGGCCTCTATCTGGCTCTCCTCTCCCAAGACACAAAGTATGAAAGTCACAAGCCATAATCTACGCATTTCAACACCCTCCGGGTTGGTCTGATTTGTAGAGATATGGAGGAATTCTGGATGTCATCCGGGATGGGGATCACTCCCTTATCTCTCCCCGTGGTCTCGCTTCTGGAACCCTCCTTTGTTTATCAAAGGAGCTCGCGCCTCTTTTCATGCACAGATAAGTTCTAGAAGAGCCAGAACACGCCACCTGGCATTCTGGTTTGGCATTTGGGCAACCCAATCAGCTACAGAATCCATGGCTAATTTCACAAAATTAGTAACGTCGAAGGCAGATAGTATGGGCGTGACGCTAGCTCGGCGCCTCGCCAGAACTGCATCGGCCGAGTGTGCGCGGCCATACGGCCAACAAGTGCGCGCGCGGTGGTCAGACCAGTGTTTTCTGCGGGCTCCTCGCTGCGCACCCAGGGCGTCGCTCTAACCGCCATGGGCAATTGGTGGGGCTGAACCGACATACTGGAATCGGCCTGCTTCAATTTACAGACAGACAGACAGGAACCAGCATTTAGGTCAATTAGTCCAGCATCTCCAATAATATTTAGATGTATCCACAGATCAGATGCTCCAATTACCTGTGTCCTAACCCTAGAGTTAAAAAAAAATAAAGAATTTTCGAGGAAAAAACACCTCAGCTGAGGTCCTCGCAATACTTCGAGGTTCTGTGTACTATACTGCAGATACTGCCCGATACTACAAGCATTTCGGGGTTCCATACTGTGCCAGTACTGCTTATACTCGGTGTTATGTATGTACTGATCATACTCCCAGCAGTACTCACAGTATTTGGGCCCTCAGTACTGCTCATACTACTCCCAGTATTTAGTTAGGCCGCCAGTACTCTATGCTACTCTCAGTACTCGGAGTACGAAATATATATGTGCTCGATACTCCTATTAATAGTAAAATAACGCCCTCCGTCTGGGGGGGGGCGGGGGCTCTCTGTGGGAGCCCTCCGGGGGGCACCTCGCTTTCGGCTCGTGATGCGGGGCCGCACGACCCACCCGCCTATCTCCAGCCCTGGTGTACACGTAAGTAAACATATTATATTATTATTATCTTTGCCATCCGACAATGTGCAGCATGATCTTCAGCGTTGATCACTCATAAAATTCCCAAAAGCAGAAAACCACGGAAACCAAGGAAACCTATGCGTACAGTCTAACACCCTGCTATGTCTGCTTCCCGCCAAGATGTATCCACAATACGCCATGTGTTGTCCTTGCTCCCTCCTTCTTCCCAATATGCACTCTTTACGTTCAATTCTTAGGTCCTAAGCCGCATCCAAGCTCCATCCCCACGCCATCGGTGTGGGTCTGTCACCCCCCACCCCCCTGCTCCTCCTCGCTTCCTGGCGGCCCCTGAGCTGAAGTTTGAAGCGTGAAACCCTCCTGGAAATGGCGACCTGTGTGGTCACCGAGACGATTTGCAACAGGCGTTATTTCACCACCCCTTTCCTAGCCATCGACCCACCGCCCTCCCCCCCCCCACAACACTAGCCGCCAGCTGGTCGATGAAAGTGCTGCCCTCTATACCCCGAGACGCCCAAAGCTTTCCACCGCTAATAAAGTGGAAAATTTGTGACTCCGTTCGTCGAAGGACACATGTCCCGGACGAGCGTAGTGTTGGCGCTTGCGCGCCTCGGAGGTAGAGGCAGCTGAACCACCGTGCTCAGCACTGCCTCCTCGCAGGTGTGCCTGCGCTTGCGGGTCTGGATGGGTGACGTCCAGCAGGATGGACTTCTCCCTGTACTCCCTGTTTTGGAGCGTCCCGGAGACCTCCTCTCCTGACTACAATGTCCATCTGCATATTTCGGTCTACAGTGAACGGTTTACCGCTCTCAACTTGGTGTTGAATTCGCAGACGCTTCAACGTGCGGGACATCGCGTGGACGAGCGGCTGATGTTGGTTCACTTGCGCACCTGCCCTGGGACAGATGCGTGCGTGGCGGGTGTCCACGTCGACTACATCGCAGCAGGGGCACCTCACTGCTACGTGCTCCTCGATCCCAATGAAACGTCTTCCCATGCCCACGAACTCTGCGGCGGGTATGACACGTAGTGAATCCGTTGGTCTTGCCCGAAGGCATGCCGTGGCTCCTGCCCCCTGTAGACTCCTAAAGCGAGCCTTGGCGAAGGTCTTAGTCTCGGTCCTCCCCAGCGGGTCGCCTGGTCCGGGGGGGCGAGCCGTCTCCGGTAGCTCCTCCAGCGAAGCAGTGTGGGCAGCGTGCCGGCCCTGATTCACCAGCTTGCCCAGCTTCTGTTGGGCTTTTCGTGAGTTGGTGGTTACGGCGTCATGCGCCGCCAGCATGTCGGCCTCTGGGGCCAGGTCCCCCTCTGCCCCGAGAGCCCATACCAGCCAAGATTCAGAGACGATGCCCGCCATCTCTTCCTTCGTCACCCCCCATGTGTCGCGGATCTCCCGCAAGCTTGATCCAAGCTGAGCAATGATGCTCGATCCTGGGAGCCCTATTGTACGACCTTCCGTATGTTTCACGTGGTATAAAATGTACCACGATAGTATCAAACAAGCAAGCGGGCAAAAAATCGGCGCGCATTCGCGCGCGCTTATTTTTGTTTCATTTTTTTCAGGCTTGCCGCCAGCGAAAGGTCCGGTAGTAGACTGGTGATTAATCCCGTTGAAATGTGCGTGGTGGGATTTTGGGTCTGGTGTGTTATTGGAATCCGAGGGCGGGGGTGCCGGGGAGGGGGATGGCTCGACGGATGGGATTGAGGCTCGGAAAACGCTGGATTGAAAGCCATGTGCCTACTAAATGCAGCCAAGCGCACTTCGCGCACCTTATTTTTCATTATCGGGCTGCCCCAAGCGAAGGTTATAGATGGTGATCCATGTGGAATGTACAGCTCCCTCATTATCAATAGTCGGTCTATTAGATCGGGTTCATAAACTTGATGAACGATATTTCCTCCATTGATGGGGACTGTCGGCTTCACAAAAAATTCACACCGTGCAGGGCAGTATCGCCCTGGGGGGTGAAATATTAAGTCCCCGATTCGATGGGGTTGTATACGTACACGGAAGGGTTTTTAACCCGGAGGTGGGACCCAATCCTCCATGGGTACTGTTCAAGTGACCCCTGGAGGGGTACTCTGGGTCGGGGAAGGATGTAGAGGCTCCACGTGATGTATATATATTACCGTCGTAGACACGAGAAAGGGGGAGAAAACATAGAGAAACACGTAGGTACATAAAGAGTGGCGATGGAAATCGCTCCAAACCGCCAAGTGCTCCACAGAGAAACACGCATATTTCCTCTGTGGAACTCCCAAATACCGTTACATAAATATCCCTGCACCGAGTACGTGAGCACTCTGAACAGCCTCCCTGCTCTCTACTTGGTGAATGGGATGACACTAATACCTCAGGATACCATGGTGGTACGTCAAGCTCACCAAAAAAAAACCACAAATATCATACTCAATGACAACCAAAAACTACCCAGCCTTTCCTTCGTTGAGGTCATCAGCTTGGATAAAAAGGGTATTCAACACCGGATAATTTTTTGGATGTTTTGGATAATCATCCCATACGAGTAATGTAAGATAGACCCCCCGTTTTCGCCTCCCGTAAGTACAACCGGCTTGGCACTATGCTGCTGTGACTGCTGCGACTGCTGGTACTGCTGCTGCTGGTACTCCTGCTGTTGGTACTGCTGCGGTTGGTACTGCCGCTGCTGCTGGTAGTTCTGCTGCTGGTATAGGTGCGGTTTGTACTGCTGCTGTTGGTACTGCTGCTGCTGGTAGTTCTGCTGCTGGTACAGGTGCGGTTGGTACTGCTGCTGCAGATACTGCTGCTGCTGCTGGTCTTGTTGCTGGTGTATACACTCCTGCTCCTGAAACCATTTCTCCTGCTGCTGCCATCTAGCCTCCTGATGCCGCTGCATCCACTTCTCCTCCTCCTGCCTATCCTCCCGTTCCATCTGCATCTCCATCTCCCTTATTTGTTTTCTCAAGCTTGCGTTTTCCTCATCGCCGCCTGTTGCTCCCGTACCCTCTGGCCGCGGAGACTGGTTGCCTTGAAGGCCTCGTGCATCGCCCTCTGGAGACTTTGTTCGCGCTCCTGCGCTATGAGCTGATCCCGTGGCCTGTGCCGCGGCGATGCTCGCCGCCTCTGCGGCTGCCGCAGCTTCTTCAGCTACTCGGCCTCGTGCTCCCCCTGGAGGCTTTGTTCGCGCTCCTGCGCTATGAGCAGATCCCACGGGCTCTCCCGTGGCGATGCTCGCCGCCTCTGCGGCTGCCGCAGCTTCTTCAGCTCGTCTGGCCCAGCTGGCCTCATCATCGATGAAGCCGCTGCTCGATGAAAGTCCCTCTGAACTCCCCATCCGTAATACAAAACGATCAGCTCGTCCTCGAGCTCTCCCGACTGATACCCAACCAGCGAGCCGTGCCAATTGAAACAGACGCTAGCGTGTTCAAGTGACCCCTGGAGGGGTACTCTGGGTCGGGGAAGGAAGTAGAAGCTCCACGTGATGTATATATATTACCGTCGTAGACACGAGAAAGGGGGAGAAACATAGAGAAACATGTAGGTACATAAAGTGAGGCGATGGGAATCGCTCCAAACCGCCAAGTGCTCCACAGAGAAACACGCATATTTCCTCTGTGGAACTCCCAAATACCGTTACATAAATATCCCTGCACCAAATACGTGAGCACTCTGAACAGGTAAA
>MEHQ01000080.1:0-110474 GCA_008828725.1 Saccharina japonica
CTATTATAGTTACTATTAAAACTCGATTTTATAATATGCCGTTCGCGCGTGTTATGTGTTTATTCCTCAAGGATATACCTCTTAGTTCAGTGACTCCCCTGGATACAACCCGGGTCAGCAGGACATTGTATTGCAATCGACATGAATCATGACAGTCCCGTTGGTATATCCACCGCGTACGTACGTACGATATTTCTATGATACTCATGGCAGAGCTTTGGCTACTACACCTCTGGTGTGTACGACGTACCTGTGTGTACTTGGCTTACTGTACTGTCTTACGAGTAGCTATGCTATGCTATGATACTGCTGTATGTACCATGTACCAGAGAGTACTTGGTATGTGTACGAGTGCATCTAAGAACATAAGACCTGCTGTTGTTACATACTGACTGTTATCACATGACAACCGTGATACAGAACAGATCACTTACTCCTAGATGAGTAATGCCTACTGATGGAGTACTAGCTACTTTGTAGCAGATGACCCTGTGTTATCCAGCAGCGACTCTATGATACCGAATACTGCTATAATAGGTATCATCTCTGATATATTTACATAGGGGTTTTATTATGGTATAGTATACGCCATACAAACCAAATAAAAGCAAACAACTTGCTTAACCCATTTAGAACTGAACAACTTATCCCAGACTAATTCCAAGTTGGTTTGCCCCCAAATACGTGGTACCAGTTCTCAAGGGGTTAAGCAAAAAGCAACAAAAAACACCCAAAAAGCAACAAGTAGGGGGTTGCTCACCACAACACTAAACTCAGCTGAAGGTATTATAGGTGCTGTAACGAACCACGGCTTGCTTCATCAACGTTGTACGTTGTACGTTGTGCGTCAGCTGAAGGTCCTGAAACGAACCACGGCTTGCTGCATGCTATACGAGTACGTTTGCATGCATTATTTCAGGCATTTTACCCGTTAAAACAAAATTACTTGTAATTTTAATGGATTTTTCCTTGCGGCGCAGAACAAGTGTCAGGCACTTTTTCAGGCATGTTGCCCATTCACGCAAAAATACTTGAAATTAGTACAGGGTTTGTCTTGGGGCTTCGGAAAAGTTTCAGGCACGTCTCAAGCATTTTTTCAGGCAAATGCCTTAAATAAATAGGCACGTTTAAGGCAAATTAAGGCATGCCTATATTTTTGCCTATCTCCATTTTTTTCGCCTGCGGCTTGCCTATCTCCACATACATGCCTGAAAGCGCCTGCGGCGTGCCTTAAAGGGTAGGGCCTAGTGTGAGGTCATTATCGAAAGCAGACTATTCTGGAAACGTGTACGTACGTAAGTCCATTGTCAACTTTGATTCGATGATTTTCCTACGTACGTACGAGTAGGCATATATTAATCCTGCTCGAGATTAAAAATTAGAAGACAAAACTACTACGAGTAAACTTACATAGTTTATGGTTTCTTAATTTTCGCCCAGTTATGCTTGTCTTGCTCCTAAAAAAGCCCGATTGTGCTAATAATTGAATGCAAGAAAAGCCCCAAATATGCTACAGGACGCGGCGTATGTTAAGAATCTGATCATTCAGAATTTAAGACAGAGAATTTGGGGGGAAAATAAGAATGCGACCTATTTATTTTGAAAATAGTGTGGAACACACCCAGTCTTGCCTAAGAATTTCAGTCTGACCAAAAATAAGAGATTCTTAACATCTGTCGCGTACTGTATACCTGGTATACATTATTAATAGGCACTTTTCTAAACTGCCCTTTTGTTGTCGAATGCTATGCCAGCATACTGGACACTTCGTATAAGCCTCGTACAGTACTTTCGTAATTTCCCTTATTTGGAACACGATGATTTTCACCGAACCTGCCTTTGTAAACGCCTATTCTCCGATACGGTTCGGGGACTGACAAACCGGGTAATTTCGTGTGGCCGCTATCGTTAGTATCCAAACAATGCATTGTACCTTTTCATGTCCGAGTACTAAGTACATTTACATATCGATACGATCAGGCCAGTCGAATATGATACAGTAACCGTATATGACGGAAGACGCCACCCTTGCTTTAATTGCAACCCCACGTTTTTGAAAACCCGAAATTATCTTTATGTTTAACATCCGGGGTACGTCGATGAACCCCCTTTTGGGCAGCTATGCCGTACGCACAGCACCCAGCGCCCGAAGTAAACCAAGGGTGGATATCCTCCAAGGCTCGCATTGCAATAGCAACAACCGCTGCAGGTTAGACGTGCGCACACAGGTACGAAATTGCCGCAATGCATGGAGACCATTATTCCCATGGAGGAGGGACAGAGTATATCAACATGCGCGACTCATCACAGTGCACGTGGGTGGTGCAACAGAAAAGTCAACCGCGGTCGGAGCAACTTGAGTGGGATTGAATATCGGCGCTGTTATCACCGGTAAAGGCGAAATATCATTTCCCCCCCCTCTTGTTGCGTATATCCCCACCATTTTATCGTTCCTTTTACTACTGCGTGGGTGTGTCAGCGTACGATTTCATCTTGAACGGATAAAATAAAGCAGGGGCTATATGCCACAACCCAAAGTATCAGGTCCTCTCAATTAGGAAGACGGACACAGTACCACACTTCGGTGCAAATGCTCTTTAACACCGTAATCACGGCTGCACCTCCTTCACTGTGACTCCTCGTATCCCCCCCCAGACCTCGTACTCGACGGAACAATTCAGCTGGGAAGTGTGGTCCTCCATCGCTTGTCGTGCTCCTGAATGATCCTCCTCTTGAGGCGAACAAGCATATCATAAGAGTATCGGCCCCCTTTCTCGACACGCCTGCATACCACTCCCCCGGTGTTGCTGGCAACTACATTAAGTAAAAACAAATACAGGTCGTTCATGAGGCGTTGTATCCAGTCCCGCGCTTGTGCTTAACAGTAAGCATTCCTCCCATCTAACATCCTGTCTAACCCGCTAAAATATCACTTCAGTGGCTTCTCGTGGTCTACACCAGCCACAAATCCCGCGGGTAGTATCAGTAGCTCTCTCGCGGTCGTTTCGATGCTCGCGCGTTATTCGTGAAGGAGCTGGCCTTGATGAGGCAACACGCGGTGTTTAGTAAACGCCGTGCATGTTAGTTATCCACCCCATACAAAGGATCCGAAGTCGATCGTGGGTATTGCTTCGTTTGGTCAGTTAGATCAATGGTCCATGTGGTATACAATTCGGGGAATGGCTTCTTTTCCGTCGCTATCCATGTCCCGGGCAAGTGTTGCCAGAGATTTCGATTCTTAGAGGCGGTGTTGAGGCCCACAACGGTAACGGAGGCGATGCTAATTTGTATATGTAAGAGCAAGAAGATCGATGGCATGCTAAGGGGTAGACTAACCAGAGGGGTGCTAAAGGCATCGATATGTGGCATATGCCGTGATACGTGATAACAATCAGATACATGGCGGAGTATCGAGACCACAACCGAAGCGTATTAAATATTGAGGATTACTTTAGCCCACGCGATTGTAGAGTGTTCACATTAGGGGTGAATCCACTAGTCGTATAACGGCGTGATCGACCAGGATGTTAGGTGTTGTCTCCCGCAGCAAGGTCGTGCACAGTGCACGTACCCTGCCACGCAGGTGCGTATCATTATTGACGAGGCATGCTACGGCAGAGGGGCACCTCGTTTTTTCTAGGCCTCCTAACTTGAGGAGCTCATTACTCGCCCAGAAACAGACTTTGCCAAATATGCAAAGTTCAACCCGATGAACCATGCCATGACCTTAAGGTATACAACGGATAATAATGCCGAACGAGAATGACCTTCCGACGATATTGGGTTAAGGAGTCTTTAATAGGCCATCCAGCAAATAGCTTATCCAAAAGTTACTCTCTCTATCGTAGCACGGGTCTGAACATGTGCACATTTTGATTTCAAAATCTTGCCGATGCCGTGACCTCAACTGAATACACCGCCGTGCAGGTGAAGGGGTGGGACAAGTACGGCACAGTCGTATTCAATGATGTCTTCTGCACAAATAACTCGGCGGCACAGAACGGCGGCTGCTTCCATGGTGCGGGCAAGGGCATCTTCAACGATGGAGCGGTCATGCTAAACAACCAGGGGATACATGGAGGGAGTATATGTAAGCGCAACAACTTTAATATGACACTTTCGCCGGCAAAATATGTTTTACAGACCTTTTCTGGACAAAGAAGGGTAGACGTGAAGGCGGCGAACATGCTGATTACAAGGTGCAAGACAGCGACAATCTGTCCCCCCGCCAAGGCTCAATACTGCGTGCGCGCTCCCGTGTGTGGGGCGCCGTTCATGTAGAGTTGAACAGCAACCAACAATGTTATCTCCAACCACAGTGGTTCAGGTGCCATATCGGAACAGCCGATCCTGGTACAAGCAAGAGGTGTGCGACTAGGCACGGCGGCTGCTAGAGTTTTGCACGGATACCTCCAGAACCTATCCCCCACACCATACCGAATGTGACGCGTGCTACGATAGAGATAGCACTTTCTGGCTGAAATTGTTTTTGAATGGCCTAGTAAAGTAGTAAAGTAGTAAAAGCTCCTTAACCCAAATTCGTCGGAATTGTGTCATTCTTGTGGTGCAATAGTTTCGTTGTATACTTAGACCAAGAACAATATTTCATCGGGTACCACTTTGTTTTACCCTCCTGAATCAGTTTTTGTTTACTTACTATTAGTATAGAGCTCCTCAAGTGAGGAGCCTCGGGAAACTCTGTAACATGGTGCAACTCTACCGTAGCAATGTGCCATCAACATAACGGTCGTTTCCTTTCCTTGACCTGCGCTACTAACCGACTCTTTGTTTTCAAAATGCGTGACAAACCCAGACGCTGAACTGGGCAGCGATATGGTGATCAACGGCGGAGAATTCACGTGCCGAACCTGCGAAAGAGGTGGTTTCCTTTATGCTGGAGACAACACCACTGTGAAGATCACTGGGGGGCTCTTCTTAAACAATCTGGCGACCAGGAGAGGCGGCGCGGTGCGGTACCACTGTAGACTAGACATCGAAAAGGGGTTTCCCCCATTTCCCCGTCTACGTCTTTCTGTTAGGGTGGTCCAGTATGTCTTCGAATGAGGGGTTGCAACCCAGGCCTGAGCTTCTCACGCGCTTGTCCAAATCACATGGTTACAGCAGGGGTATCATGTTTTTCCGACCCGTGATTGTTTTATGTCCCAAAGAGAATTGTTATTAGACAGGTTTGCCTAGTTTTAGGCCACTGGTATCTCGTCACGCCAGTAGCTGGCTACGCTAAACATGTGCTGCTGAATCGTCCTGCTCGATTTCTCTTCTGTGTTTGGCGAACAGCTGTACTGCAGCGGGAAGGGGGTGTCTGATATTTCAATCGAGGGGGGAACGTTCAGGGGTAACAGGGCGCTGGAAGCGGGAGGGGCGATCTCAATCTATGGAGAAAACGTGCTGATGACAATCACTGGAGGCACATTTGAAAACAACGTCGCATCGTGAGTTCGCCAGAGGATCATTTTGTCGCTCTCATCGCGAAAATGTGTGACCGTTTCTTTGCGTTCTGGTTGAGGCCACGTCCATACAGTACACCGTCCAATATCGGACATATGCTAAGGTAGAGTTGCATCATTTGTTTCTGAGGTACTTCCCTTGAGGAGTTATATACGAATACTTGGTCATAAACTGCTTTTAATAAACATTTAAAGTGCCACTCCGATAAATAATCAAACCCCATGGTATAGCCTGGGTATACGCCAAAATAATATCGTAAAAAATGAACGGAACTCCGAAGAGTTTGAGTTAAGGTGCTCCGTCATTCAGAACCCGTTATAGCTAGAAAACCTGTTACGCCTCCGTAGCACGAGTCGTCCCAAAAAAACACGCTTTATCCAAGATACGTAGTGTCCTGAAAATCATTTTTACCGAATCTTGTCACCCCTGCTTTGCTCGTCGAAGGGCGTGTCTTGGGTTGCACGCAGTTTTCTGTTGTTGCGGGTGTTCAGTCGTGCTGACATGTACCTACCCTGCTTCGCAAACGCCCGCCGCGCTGTTTCCCAGATTATTCGGCGGCTTCGTCTTTCTAGAGATTAAGGCCAGCATCACCTGCGAGGGGGCTACCATCAGAGGAAACTTCGCCGGTGAACAGGGAGGGGGTTTCTATGTCCGAGAAGCCACTTGGATGGACTCTAGTTGCGACTTGATCGCCAACGAGTCGCCTCAAGGAGCGGCCATCTACTTGGTGGGCGTGGAGAGTGCTACGCTCCAAAACCATGTCATCGCTGCCAACCTGGCCTCGATTGGTAGCGTGGTTGATGTGGCCGGGAGCCACGTTGTTGCCAGAGGCGTCACGTTTACAGCGAGTGACGATGTCCGGGAATACTATTTCAACCGAGCGATATTTTTAGACTTGAACAGCACTCTTGACGCGCAGGACTGCGTGTTTGACGGATGGCGCGGTGACACTGTTGTATTTAACATCAACGCCGCTGACGGCTCGCTTGTCCTCGACAGCTGTGACTTTAGTGGGAACTCCGCGACCATGGCCGTCGTCTCTCCCCTATCGGACGCCCACATCCGCAACGCCGTTGTCAGCAGTGACACGTTCGGCCGCATTGCCCCCAGCACACCAAACAGCTCGCACACGCTTGTGGACCGGGCTCTAGATTGCAAGGCTGACAATGCGTGTGGGGAAGGAGAATGCGTGGACAGTCTACTCGGAGTACTGTGTGAGTGTCTTGAGGACGGTGAATGTCTGAGCGATGGCGGCGAGCTTTCCCTTAGCCTCGAAACGTCTGCCGACAAGGAGACCTTCAGCCCCGATCCTGTGTCGTATAAGCTCTTGGTCTCGTCAGCGCTTAGTGGGACGACAAACGCTATCTGGGACCTGGTGTTCGAGGGGGGTGACCTGGATTTGAACGTACTCCCGTCCAGCGGGGTCTTGCCTCCCGGGGGTAACGCTACGGTTACGGTTACGGGGACCACTTCGAAGCAGGACGTGGGGGGGGATTTAACCAGTAACTTCTCCTTGACGTCCGTAGGAAGCGCCAGCACGGACTCCACCGATGGTGTGACGCTGAGTGTTATCTCGACGTTCTACCTTTGCCAAGCTTACGAATACGCCTTGCCGCTGGAAGGCGACAAAGATGGCGATATCTCGTGCAAGCAGTGCGCTTCCATCGAGGGTGGGGAGGGGGTGGATTGTGAGACCCCGGGGGCGACGTTGGCCTCGCTGCCTATCCGGCCGGGTCACTGGCGGTCGAGTAGTCACTCTCTGGTGGTGTTGGAATGTTTGCACTCCAAAGCGTGCAAGGGCGCGACGACGATGTCGAGTTCAGAAGCGTACTGCGCTGCTGGGTACAGCGGTCCATGTGAGTCCACGCACCAGCCTATAGATAACGCAAGCACTTCAAGTGCTGCCTTGACGGAGATTGCTCCGCAGTATGGTTCGATTGGCCTAGTAAATATATGCTGCAGGCAACGAGTTTATCTTGCGTTTCGTCGATGGCCGCTCTTTTTGTGTGTCTGGTAGATGTTCTGCGTGTGCTACTGAGTCGCCACGCTTTTCTTCTATTAATACCTCCAGGGGGGTTTTCGCCTAGAGATCGCTTGGGGCTGGACCAACGAAAGTTTTCCTCGTATAGTGCTATGCGTATGTCTCCGCCTCCCCAGGATGAAACAACGTCTAGACCCCACGTTATTCTCTTGCTAATGTATCATCTTCCAACACCCCACGTCCTCGCTCATATTTCAGATTGCGCCGTGTGTTCCGAAAACTATGGAAGCGGGGTCGGCAACAGCTGCCACGCCTGCAACGACACCAAAGCCTACCTGCTCATCGCGATGGGTGTGCTCTTCTGCTTGGTGCTGCTTCTACTGCTGTTCCTCGCAGTGGTGTTTCTCATCGGAGGGCTCGACGCCCTCGACACCGTCCGTCAGTCCGTCGGCAGAAAATTCTCGGTGGGGAGCAAGGCATCAAGCACTGGCCCCCCTGTATCCGAGGCTAGGTCGAGCGAACACGGTAGGTCCTTGCATGTCACCGTTGCTCCTGCGTATTCTCTCTCCTCAGAGGCTAAGCGTGCGGACGGTGGTAGTGGTGGTGGGGATGGCTCTCCTGGTCGCCGCAGAGTGTTCCCGGTGATATATTCCGACTCAGATGATACCGACCGGGCGTTTACCCGGGCTTTCGGCCCCGATATCGGTGCCGGTGCCGGCGTCAAGGCATCAGGCGGGATGGGTAGATATCCTTCGAGGAATTCGGGGATGTCTGCCAACCGACAAGCTCGGCTCTTGGACGGCTCTGACCCTGGCGCAGGCGGAGCGCAGATGTCCGCGGGAGTGAATGGGGGTGTCGATAGTGGCGGGAATTCAAAGTGCTGTGGGGTTGGTGACAAGTTTAAGCGTTTCTTGTCGAGGCTGCCGCTGGACAAGCTCAAGATCCTGGTGGTAGTGTGGCAGATCCTGGCTGTTTTCTCGAGCATCACAGGCGTCGAGTTCCCGGCTTCCTACTCGCGGTTCCTGTCGTGGATCAGCGTCGTCAACCTCGACATAGGGAGCATCTTCTCGGCCTCGTGCGTCTTTCCGTCTGTGAACTTCTACGCAAGCCTGCTAGTTATAACGTTGGCGCCTTTGATTTTGGCGGCTGGGCTGGTGTTGACGTACCAGACGGCAAAGCGTAGGGCGGGGATTGGGTCGGCCGGGGTAATCGCAAGGAGGGCTGCATGGTCGAGGCATGTGGCGGCGGGGCTGCTGCTGACATTCTTGGTGAGATATTTAATCGTCCATCTTCTACCACGCCTTAAGGAAGAGCCGAGTACGATATTGATGTGGAGAGGGAAAACATGGAAGATGTAGAACACCCGCGATGCGAGCGGACGAGTGGTAGACTGTGGAATCTAGGACACGCGTGACAAACTATCACTGGGTGGACTTGAATCAGCCCTTGGCCTAAACTTGTACTATTTACCTAGACGTCGGCCTGTCTGGTAATCCAAAGCAGAGCTACCTTTTTCAGAAACACCACATGCTTCAGGGCAAACGACAGCGGCTAAAACCTTGAATAGGTGCAACTCACTGTTACATTTTGTTTGTGCACATGCGGATATTTTATCCGACCTGTGAACACCATCGTCGGTTGTAGTTTGGCATTTCCGTTTATTTGGCACGCAACTAGTTTGTTCAGGCCTGATATATCGCTTCCTACGTCACTGATTGCAGGTGTTTACGTCGGCCTCTACTGCGGCCTTCAAAATCTTCGCTTGCGACGAAAAGGTTGTGGCGGGAGAGAGCTACCTCAGGGCAGACTACAGTATATCGTGTGAAACGAGCTTGCACATTTTTTTCCGAGTCTACGCGGGGTTCATGATCCTGGTGAGCAGGCCACCTACACTAGTCGAGACTGTGGCCGTGGGTACCTCGTGCATTTTGTGTGGTCCTTGAAGTCTAAATATCGAGGCCTGCGGGTACGGGCAGTTCCCATTAAGTTGGTTCATGTATTGGTACTGTAGTTTGCCCGTCATCGGTTGTGTGGTTTTGACTGAAGTGCCCTAACCTGTGTTCGGTGTCACTGCAAAGGTCTACCCGGTCGGCATCCCCGTCCTGTACGCCGTTATTCTCTGGAAAAACCGAGAGTTGCTCAACCCTCGCATCCACACCGAGCCCGATGGGGCCGATGAGGCAGCCACGAGGGCCGACCCAGCAGGAGGAGATGAGGTTCCCTCTATTGCTCGTTCTCTAGCCTCAACGGGTCCGACCAAGAATGCTTACACCTTTGAGGAGTTGCAAGAGCTCGACAAGAAAGTGAAAGCACGAAGGGTTAATCCGGAGCTGGTCCCGTCTATGTTTCTCTGGAAAGATTTCGGTGAGAGGTGTAAATATATCCCGTTGCCCGAAAACTGGCGCTTTCAGCTTGGCGATCCATAGATATGACTACGTTGTTTTCGTTAAAGGCGCTCAACCTGCCGTTTGTAAATTGTATGGTCAGGCAAGGAGGGAGAGGTGATGACGTTGACATGCAGGCGCCTATCCTTGGTTTGGTGGTCACACGTCACAAATACCAGTGCTATCAGATCACGGAGGACGCAATCACATATTAACAACGCGCGCGATATCACCGTACATCTGTATATCAAACCTTGCTCCCGAATAGGCCTTGATGTTTTGTCTACACGATAAATGCCAAAACCTATCTGATGTCCGTTGGTTCGTACCCAGGCCCCGACTTGTACTACTACGAGGTGGTGGAGTGCGGCCGCAGGATTCTGTTGACGGGATTGCTGATTTTCATATCCCCACACACATCGACACAAGCAGCCATGGCTTGCCTCTTTGCCTTTGCGAGTCTACTGGGCTTCGAGTTGATGCGACCCCATCTGGACCCTACCGACTCCTGGCTCTACCGCTTGGTGAGTCATGGCAATCTCCTGCAATTGTGTAATTGTGCAATCCAAAGTAGGATTGCATGTTAAGATGCTTGTTGAGTTGTAAGCGTACTCCTATCCAGGAACAGTCAGCACATCATTACTGCCGGCCCTGTTTAACCAAACCTCCTCCATGGTGTGCGCCATTACATGCTGGGGCCACGTCGCGTGTTGGTAAAACATGGCACATGAGGTTTTTCACATTATGATACTCACTGAAACGGCAGTTTTTATGCGATTTTCAAGCAGTTGATGAGGGCGCGGGTGACCCAACACCGAACACAAGGCGCGCATTATGACACCCTTATTTCCCGGGCCGTGTTCGATTCAATCCACAGGGCTGCGTGATCATCTTCTTAAGCAACTTCCTGGCGCTGCTGATCAAGGTGGACGCCGGGGAAGAGGAAAACCGTGCCGCTTTCGGGGTCCTCATGGTATTGGTCAACGTGCTCCTGGTCGTCGCGGTTATCGTCACCTCTTGGTTCGCCGTGCATCAAACCGTAAACGACTCTCGTGAGGACGAAACCTCCTTCGCCATTGCCAAGACCATGCTCACAGCCGAACAATTCGCCGCCAAAAGCGCCCGTCTCACACGCGAAAGAAGAATCGCGTAGTAGTCGGCGTCCATGCCCGTTTGTGTTCAGGAGTCATTGCCCTCCCTGTCACCCGACTGTGCCGAAGGGCACGATACACTCTCGTCCCGCAGACTCAAATGCAACGAGCCGGGTTAAAATGGCGTGATTACGGACGAGGGAGTAATATCGTTGGTGGTGAGAGGTCCCGGGCTGCCATGGTCAAGATGTTTTATGGCACCCCCCGAACAATACCCGATGGCTATCTTGGCACGACCAAGTGGGTGACCAAGTGGGTGTGCCTAGCCCAAACGTTGATTTCGGGGGTAGATTTGGGCTATTTGATTGCTGCAAAAGGTTTCAGCCGTTGCTCCATAAGTACGTAGTATATATGTGCCTTCAGCTTGTAAAATATGCGGAACGTTGCTGCTGACTGTGGTCGTCGGACCCTCACTTTTGTTTTTCTGTTTGGTCATTTTTGAATTTTGGTTTAAACTTCCGTTCAATGCATCCGGCTTTCGTAGGAGAAGAGCCGCCCGGCATTCGCAGAACGTTCGCGACAGCGTGTTTAGACTCGGAGGCATCTCGACAGTGCGCTATGTACCCCGTCTGCATACAGCGACGACACGCGATTGCGTACGACAGGTCTAGATAAATGTAAATAAATTATTTTGAGAGGAATCTAATGTCACACCTAACGTGTAGCGGACACAATCTCTCCATAGCGACTATGGTCCCGGGAAGAGTATATGTTGCTGGTTATGTGATGAACGGCTGCGATTTCGACTCCTCGACAGAAATTCTCTGTGAAACTGCAGCTAAGTGTCGACCATCTGACCTTTATTGAAGGATCACTCATGATGTTGGGCAGCAACTACAGTATGAATAGTTGGCTTAGCGTTTTTTTGGTGTTGTGTTGTACAATACTTCGAAGTGGTGGTGTGGCGTGTTGAAGCAAACGGTAGGACGGTGTTTTACCGCGGTTGGGGGGGGGGGGGCGCTAACGGGTGGAGTAATGGGTGGGTGAGGCATTGGTGTGTGCGGTAGGAACATGGGTGTTAACGTTCCTTCTCGTGTATGGGGCTCTTCCTGTTCTCACGGGTACGATACAAGCATCGATTGGTATCTAGCGCAACGGACGGTATCATCCTCCGTGTAAGCATTTGTTTTCGGGAATATTGCCCTTCATTATAACGTACAGAACTACACCTAGAAAGCTCTGTCTCTAGTATTTTCCTGGCGTTGCAGGGATCTTCCGTATGGTGTATTTACAGTTTTGGCATCCTTGTTATGAGCCGGTACTCTACCGCTTGATTAGTGGCTTAAAACCCAGTTTTCGCTTCGGATTATACGTATATGCACGTACCTGGAATATGTGTTGCACAGCCTGCGCACGGCGGGTTCATAGGTATTTATGTGCATAGATGTTTGGTAAGGGAGCAGTCATAGAGGGCAACGGCAAGCTTCGGAAGACCCCCGCGCAGAAACGAGGGTGGCATTGGTTTTGAGCACAGTAGTTAGCATCACACGTAGAACACACCCGTAGTTAATACTGCGGAAAGGGGTTGCTGTGTAGACAAGCCTGTAGAGGTATAGGCGGTATGGATGTAGTGTACTAAAGCCCGACTACTGCTGTAGTCGTATTAGCTTTGTGCAGGTTGTCTATGGCGTTTCTTGGAACCACTCATAAACATTCTTGATTTGTTGTATTTACTTCTTGCTTCGCCGGGGGTGCTTGTGGTGGAAGCCGCGAGACGGTGCTACTTCAAGGAGAACAAAGGATGCCTCCGTACGGAAGGGCAGACATACTGTATCTTCACAAGGACTGGCACACCATAGCAACACTGGTGTCAATGAGAAACCACCGTGAGTGGCCGTGTGTACAGATGCAAAGATAAAAACTCTGAAGGACTCCGAGAGTGAACCGAAGATACGGCGCTGTACAACCCAACCCCATGCCTTCAAAGTTGCAAGTCGATAATCTTTGGTTGGATGTGTACAAGCAAAATTACAGTAGTGGACCAAAACACACGTCTAACGACATCCACCCATACATGGAACATGCATCGGAGCCGATCGGCGCAATCTAAAATTGTCAGGAAAGGGAAGACGTAATTCCCCAGGTTTACCTGGGGTTCTCTGTATCGGAAACTCCAAACTTGTCTGTCTGTCTGTCTGTCTGCCTGTCTGCCTGTCTGTCTGTCTGCCTGTCTGTCTGTCTGCCTGTCTGTCTGTCTGCCTGTCTGTCTGCCTGCCTGTCTGTCTGTCTGTCTGCCTGTCTGTCTGTCTGTCTGTCTGTATGTCTGTCTGTCTGTCTGTCTGTCTGTCTGTCTGTCTGTCTGTCTGTCTGTCTGTCTGTCTGTCTGTTTGTCTGTCTGTCCGTCTGTCTGTCTGACTGACTGTCTGACTGACCCCGGGTCCGAAACGGGTCCAACCCAAGGCAATGTCTTCCCCAAAGCTAACGCGCATACCGCGTGTATACGGCGTGCAGGGAGAATCGATCGCCGACACACGTACAAGCAGTCTGGGCCAACTCTTGGCTTCAACGGAGCCCAGCGACTTGAGTTACGCGCCGCACCCGCACCTGGGCGAGCAAAACTCGCTCGCGCAAGAGTCGGTACGAGCAGCAAAATCGTTCGCAAAGTTCCTACGGCGCATCGCATGTAACAAAAGTGAGATTACATCGTCGAGCCACAGGTCGTCCAGCGGGAGTGGTTAACGGCGGTATTGAGGTCGTTGCCCGCCAATTGCAAAGGATCGTGCAAGGTCGCTTCAGGTTGCATACTCTTGACTCGACTTGACCCGAATGGGCGTTGCTAATATTATGTGGCCTTTTTCCCCAGGGTGGTTTCCAATGCTACAGTGAATCGAAGTACTTACGAAAAAAGCAACTGTAATTCCTACGTACGCTACGAGTCACTCGTGATGTCGACACGGGTTCGCAAATTGCGCACAGCCTATGGATCGAAACAGATTAAGGCTCTAACGGTAGGTATCTGTGTCCCCCAATGGGGTTCTCAGCGTGGGTGTCCCCTAATCGCTGTCGACCGCACAAGCTGGCGTTGCTGTCTCTTCGATCCGCAGGCCCACGAGCAGGCAGCTGTGTGGTGGAATTGGGGTTTAGAAGGGTCAATTCCACGTTGATCCGTGTTACGTAACATCTTAGTTCGTGTTTCTACTACATTGGCGTCGACGGCAGGACATGGTGCGTTCAGCAGGCGAGGTCGCTGGTTCGATCCTCGCCATCATTCCCCCAAAAAAGCAATTTTCCATGTTCAATACTGTAAAATCTCCCACTAAAACTAAGACAATAACGATGAGAGCAATGGGTTGCGTATACTGACTCCAATAATACCGAGAAATCGGGAGGAAAAATTGGAGGCAGAATCTCATTGGTGTTCCTGACATAGTCTACGAGACATATGTCAGGTTTAGTGTGGGAGAGTGTGGTGGAATTGGAGTTTAGAAGGGTCAATGCCACGTTGATCCGTGTTACGTAACATTTTAGTCCACGTTTCTACCACAGCTGCTCCAGGGCGTTGCGGGATATTACGTGGCGTTTTTGCCACGGTGGCTTCCAACCCTCCAGTGGTAGAGGGCACATACATGACATCGGACGGGAACCAAAACTCGACAACTTGAGCAACCCCGTAGCCCGTATCGAAAAAACCTCCGCAAGACTTGGAAATCTTTCTCTCTCTTTTTTTTTCTTTTTTCCCCAGGCCCCCTACTAAAAAAGTGCCAACTTACGTGGAATTTTCCTAAAGTTCGTGCAAACTTCACTACTACTACTGCTGTATTTCAAGTTACTTACGTACGTGCATCCTGCGTACTACGCTGCTGTATCTTCTGTACTCGCAAATACAATAAGAAGCTGTCCGTTGTTGCAGTTGTCGTAGCAGGTGGTAGTTGTTGTCGGCGAAAGGAGAATTCCCCCGACTGAAGCTTGGCTGAAGGATGCGGGTTTGTTCTTTCGGGGAGTCCGATGCTTCATGCTTCGCATGAACATTGAAACGGGTATTTTATTGTTGGACACCGTAGCATATCGGTGCTCAGGTTCTGGGCGGAGTGCGACATCGTGCGAGTGCGAGAACGAGCGCCAAGAGGGACGGCGTGCCGAACGCGTGGCAGGAGTCGAGGCACACAGAGGCGGGGTCGTGGCCTGCCGTGCGGTACTACAGCAGTGCTGCGCCGTGCTCTGTGCCGTGCTCTGCCTTCTCTTATTTCGTACTTCTACGTATACAGCAGCACGTAGTCGTACGTACTACGCGTAGCACTACCGTTTCTTCTCAGGATACATAGTATAGACTGACTTACTAATGCCTCGCTCAGGGATTGCCCATCCCTGCACTCTCAGAGCTCCCACTTCGACACCGCCTCCTTTCATTACTTGCTCCTTGCGCAGCTCTCTTTGTTCCCTATATACTTTAGTTAGCAATAGGCTTTTTCCTCTTTCAGTTTTGGGTTCGTGCGTGTGCCCAGAGAGCACGGCAGCGCGGGCGAGCTCGGCGCCATCGCGGGTATGGGAGGGCGCTGGCCAGTAGAGGGGGGGTCAGAAGGAGCGCGGTCGTCTTTTTCGTGGCTAGGCGTGGCGTGTCCACCGAGACACTAGGAAAGCATGAAAGGCCTTTGTCTGCGTTGCTGCTTGCTGTATCAATCCGTATGTCCGAAATTATAAGGTTCGTTTGAAATTATAAAATAGCATTTAAGCGGTGCTTATTTATCGGAACACATACTATTTCCAGAGAGACAACCAGGCGATTTGAACACCTCATGATGGAGCGGGCGAACGAGGGCCACGGTGAGCACCGGACTTCACGCGATGCGGGCCACGGGGCTCACTGGGGCAGAGAGGCAGTAACGCTCGACCCGGGCCGAATCGATGGCGAGGTGATCGCGGGGTGGCTGGAAGCGTCGAGGGTGACAGATTGCGACAGTCGTTTTAACTTTTATGTTTTTTGAGCGGCGCAATCACGATACGAGTATGGCATTCGAAGTGCTACTGCTGTTGTTGTTGCTTTTGTTCGTAAATTGCAAATCTGGATGCCCTGACTGCCCAGCAGTCTGATGAGATGTTTTAAGGTCGTTGCATTAGAGGACAGAGCGAGAGAGAGAGAGCGGAGAGAGAGCGGAGAGAGAGCGGAGTGCTCGAACCCTCCTCCCGCACGAGGCAAGAATTCCACAATAACGCCTGCGAATATATACGCAACCCTCTACAACTTTTGTAACCGTCGTTGCTGACACGATCCAAACGAACACCCTCCCTGGCTCTTGACAGCAATGACAAGACCGAAAGGACATTCAAGACAAGCTAGAACCTAACAGCCAACAACAGTCCCGCAGGAGGAAACCCGGCCACCGGGTCAAAACCCCTGTATAACTCATATTCTCCAAACCATTGCAGTTGAAACAACGGCCGCATTCCAAACGATGACCATGGCCAGAAAATAAGATGCCAAGTGGTGCCCTACTCACCCATGCCCCTCAAAGTAGCGCGGGGTGGCGACCTGACAAATATTCCTCGCATAACTCAAACATGGTACATCGGATAATGCTCATACCCCTTACTACCCTCCAACGGCAGATTCAACAAGAACCTACGGTGAAGCTTAAGGGGTCGCAGCAAGGGATTTCGTCAAAATATCCGCATGCTGGTTTTCGAAGCTACGAACTGAATGTCGATCTTCTTCGCACGAGCAGCTCCCTAACAAAATGAAAACGTACGTCGATATGCTTCTCCGAGCAGAACTAAGAGGTTTCTGAGCCAATGCTATGGCCCCCTGGTTATCTTCGAACCCGGACACATGATCCGCTTAGCTCTGGACAAATAAACGATAAGACCGCGCCCGTAAACAAAGCCTCCTTCACCCCTTCACCTAGGGCAACGTACTCTGCTTCTGCTGTGGACAAGTAACACACCTCGCGTGCTACTTGCCCAACTGCACGGCCGACCCCCCAGGGTAATTACCGTCCCCGATACCGAGCGCCTATCATTCGCTTTATCAGCATAATCGGCATCACATACGCATTCAAATCAAGTCCCGAACCCCGCACAAAAAGCCAAAAACCTTGTCCCGTGAAGGTACTCCATAATCTTCAAACCTGCTCTCCAGTGCCTCTCAGTAGGGTTGTGAGAGTGACGCGCCACAGCACGCACAGCGTTGGAGATGTCCGGCCTCGTCATGGTCGACAGCCACATCAAACTGCCCACAGCCTCCCTGTAAGGCCAGTCTCCACCAGGTTCGCCTTCCTCTCTTGGACCTAGTTCCACACAGAGGGTAGCGGGGATGTCAGAGGATGAGTTAACCCAAAACGATTCAACATGCTCTCAATAAACGCCTTCTGCGTAATCTCCAAAGTCCCCAATTCCCAGTCGCGTTTGAAAGCACACCCAGTGTACCATGTCAGTTCTCCGAGGTTATTCGTGGGGGATTTCGTTACTAACGCGGCATGAAAATCTCTGCATGACTCGTCCGAACCTGCAATCACGATGTCATCCACATGAACAGCCATGACCAGTTGTACCTTGCCGTCCACAACCATGCGAAAAACACAAGGATCAGTCCTACACTGCTCCATACCGTACTCTACCAAGGTTCCTACCAATAATCCGGCCCACTGTCGTCCACTCTGCTTCAGACATACAGCGATCGGTTCAGGCAACGATTTTGCCTGACATGTCACCACACCCACCGGGTAGTTTCATTATATCTCGGCGTCGAGTTTCGCGCGAACAAAAGCTGTGCGACGTCTAAATGAAATCTTCAGACCGTGTTCGTTGGCAACAGCTGCCAGAATTTTAACTGACGAGGGAGTTGGTGCAAATGTTTGAAAGTAATCATACATCCTGCACCTGGCTAAACCCCTTAGCCACAAGTCTAGCCTTTGTCTTTACTATCAGGCCATCCTTGTCCGTCTTGTAGGTAAACACCACTTCGATCCTACAGGTTTCCGCCCTTGCGGCGGTATCGCTGCTCAAACGTACCGGTCGTTTTGTGACTGTCCAATTCAATCTTCATGGCCTCTTGCCACGCCGCTTTGTACTGTGAACGCTCGACATCTGCTACGGACTGAGGGGGCGGTTCTACGTCTTCCGGGAATCCACTCGGCATGCGCACGCTTAATTCCCCTTTGTTATCTGCTGCAGGTCCTCCAGCCATCAGAGCCAGTGTGTCCTCCGTCGCCCAGGATGTGCTGTTCTGCCTTCTCCTAGACATCGTCAACTTGTACACTTCCGCAAGCAGCGCGTCCGCGACCTCAGGCCTCATCCTTAGCCGGCATTCAGCAGGCTCGCCCTCCAAGTGTTGGCTCTGACCCCGGGTTCGGCCCCTTACTGTCGCGGGGAGCCGTCCCCAGCTGCTAAGCTCGTGAGCTGGTCTCCACGACAGGACCGCGGGTAGATCCTCACCGTTCCCTTGGTCGATGTCGGAGGCTGATGCCTCGCCCAGGTCGCTTTCGGCCCTCCCTACCGGGATCGAGGAGGCGCCCACCGCGCCCCCTTTAGACGAGCCCGTCGTCTCGGCTGTTTCGGCCCTCCCTACCGGGGCCGAGGAGGCGCCCACCGCGCCGCCTTGAGACGAGCCCGTCGTCTCGGCTGTTTCGACCCTCTCTACCGGGGCCGAGAAGGCATCCACCGCGCCCCCTTCAGATAAACCCATCGTCTCTGAATTCCCGTCGCCGGCATCGCCGGCGGCAGGTGCCTGCTGGGCGCGCTCCTTCAAAAACGCGTCCAGATCGAACCCCCACGTCAAATCGAGGTCGTTCAGGCGAGTCAAACCCTCGTCCAGCTCATGCACCACCCCCCCACCACCTCGATCCGACCTGCTTCCGTCGTCTGCCTCGGACCCCCGCTCTTCCATAGACAGGGAGTCATTCATCTGGGCAGGTACAGGTGATGCAGGCGACACGCGCTGTCAGGTTATGTTGCTCGTGATCAGTACGGTACGGTGTCTGGTCAGCACTCGTACAGAGTCTCGGGGGTAGTCAGGTGCAGGGCCAAGGTAAAAACACTCCTGCGCTTTTGCCTGGGACTTGTTCTCCCTCTTCACCTTGCAGTAGCCAGGCTTGAGGAAAGGTAGAAGTACTACCGGGGGGGGTCTACCATACCACGTCTCGTATGGCGACTTGCTCTCGGGGTTAGTGGTGATTGCCGTACGGTGCAAAGCATCGCACGCCCAGTGCGACGCTTCAGCCCACAACGACTCAGTTGCGGGTAGTTGCCCGCTAGGGTACAGCTCGCGAGCCTGGAGTCTGCCCGCCATTTCGGCCGTCTCAATCAAGCCTAGCGCGCGCTCTGCTACCCCATTGAACTGGGGACTGTCTGCCGTCGTGAATTCCTGCTTGATCCCTCGTGTTCTACACAGGTCTCCAAACTTCCCCCCACGGAATTCACCACCCCCGTCCGATCGGACGATAACCACTTTCGAAGGGACATCGTCTGCGCGAGAATCCGCGAAGAACTGCTCGAGACATTCCGCGGCGTCCGACTTTTGGCGTATGAAATACACCCAAGTATACCGTGAAAAGTCATCGCGCACAATGAGAGTGTACCGCTTCCTGCCGAGAGACTCTACCACCTTGGGGCCACTCAAATCTACAAACACCCTCCCAAGCTTCTTACCTGCTCTTGTGTGAGTGGATTGCTTGATGCTCTTGCGAAGTCCCTTCGCCATGGAGCACCCCCTGCACTCCAGCAGGTTTCCCTCAAGGATTACTCCTTGCTGCTCCGCGGTCTTGCGGGGTAGAACCTCGTGGGAGTGTCCAGCCGCGCAGCGGTAGTCGTTGATGTCGATCGCGGGCTTACTGGGCTGTTGCCCTGGGGCGAGTACAGCACAGGCATTTTCCCCACTACTGCTGTCGGTAGCCGTAAAGGCTGTACAGGGTCCCACTCAGCGGGAACACGATCGAACGCTCTGACTTGAGCCGGACTACAATCCCCGAGGGGCGTCCTTAGAACGTATGGCCGTTCTTGACGAGGGTGGGCAGGAAAAATAAATGATAGCGGAGGTCTGGCACGTGCGCAACGTTAGTCAGCAACACTTGCACGGGACCGTTTCCGGACCGAAAGACAAAGCGAACATCACCGTATCCTTCGATGGAGCGAGTTGAACCATCGGCGATGCGCAGTTTTAGGCTGCATTCTCTGTAGTTGAGCATGCAATCTGCTGAGGGCGTCATGTGTGTAGACGCTCCACTATCGCAGATCCAGGCCTCGTCTCCTACCTGCCAAGCCGACTCTCCATCCCCCATTCCGCCCGAACCGTCACCGCACTCGCCTGTCTCTTCGACCTTAAAAGCTGAGGCCTGTGCCGAATCATCACCTTCGTCGTCCGTCGCCCCTGCCTCGGTCGATACCGCCAGCACAGCGTCTTCCTTCGACGAGGGGCAGACGTCTGCAGAGTGCCCCAATCCGTTGCATCGGCTGCATCGGTCCTCCTTAGACGTGGGGCAGGCATCGGCAGCGTGTCCCCGTCCTCGGCATCGGCTGCATATCTTCGTCGTACAATCGGGGCTGATATGGCCCTTCTTGCCACACCTGTAGCACCTCACCTAGGGGGCACTACCTTCGGCAACTTCGGCGCTGCTGCCATCGCCGTCGGAAGCCACGGCGCTTTTTCCGTGCTTCCCCTGCTTTCCGCCTTTCCCTTTACCGCCGTCTGCACCTTTTCCGCGTCGTCCGCCACTGCCGCCTTTCCCCCGGCCACCACCGCCGCCGCCGCCGCCGCCACCACCGGCGTACATAGCTTGGCCAGCATGGCTAGCGTTGGCCCCTCTCTTCCTGTTTCCAGAAAGTCGGTGGTGCCGCTCTCGAACAGCCTTGATGATGTCATCGCGGCCAATACTGTCACGAGATGCCAGGTTTCGTGCCTTCACCTCGTACTCGGCCGGCAGAGCGTCGATGAAGATGGTGTATAGCATGTGGTCGTCGAGTGTCAGATCTGCTGTACGCATCTCAGCTGCGAGATCCTCGATCCTACCCATCTCTTCTAGGGGGTTGCTCCCCGGCGCTATCTTGAAACTATTGAGTCGTCGAGATAGGTCGGATTTGGCCCCCGTAGTTTGAGGGCCGTACCACGCAAGGAGAGCGTCCCACGCTTCCCTCGGCGAGGTACACCTGTGCAGTATACTCTTATCGCTCTTGCTCTTGAGAGCCGTCGACAGGAAATTCCACGCCAGTGTATGTATGTGTACACTTTCGCGGCTATGCCCCCTTGCGACAAGAACCGAGTTTTCGGAGTCTAATTCCCCTACGGGAATGTACTGTGGTGCATCCGACACGAAAGCAGACAAGAACCCTACTCCTTTTGCGTAGTAACGAGCGTCCTTTGTCCAAGAAGTGAATTCCGGTTTCAGGCCACTAATTGTTGGTGCTGTGTTGTGCTTATATGCCAAATGGCGCGAGATAGGCAGATCAAAACCACCACCCAACTCACCGCCTGGGAATGCATCCCATTCGCCAGCCCTCCTTGGCTGGTCAGGCTGGCCCCTGGCTGGACCCACCTCGACAGGAACAGCAGCCTCTCTGCGTCCCGTCGCTCCGAGATTGCGTGAGACATCCCCACGCAAAGTTGTCTCTCTTCCAGCAGCTGTATCGTCTGCCACGCCTCCAGCAGCAGCAGAAGTTTCTCGTACAGCAGCAGAGGGTTCAGCCCCTCGTGAGCCTTCCCTTCCAGCAGCGCTGCTCCCAGCACTGCTGGACTCAGATCGGCCTTTGTTCCTCATGAACTCGGCCATCATGTCTCTCATGGCAAGCATCATCGACGCCTGCCCCTGCTCGACCACCAGCTGAAACTCACTTCTCAGCTGTTGTACCTCATCTTTGGGAAGGGCTTGCTCGCCTTGAGCCGACCCGGAAGCCATCTTTTGACTTCTCGTTCCAGACCTGACAACGTCAAGCTTTTGACAACCGACACTAGTGTGTTCGTAGATTGCAAATCTGGATGCCCTGACTGCCCAGCAGTCTGATGAGATGTTTTAAGGTCGTTGCATTAGAGGACAGAGCGAGAGAGAGAGAGCGGAGAGAGAGCGGAGTGCTCGAACCCTCCTCCCGCACGAGGCAAGAATTCCACAAATAACGCCTGCGAATATATACGTAACCCTCTACAACTTTTGTAACCGTCGTTGCTGACACGATCCAAACGAACAGCTTTCTGTTTTGTTCGAGTACAAGTACGATTAAGAATACGAGTACGAGTACGAGTCGAGTACGAGTACGAGTACGAGTACGTATGTACGTATTTCTCAGTTTGGTGGATTTTTTTTTTTGCATACTTCACAGCTTGGCGACCGTGCTGGTGCTGTGATTTTTCTCTTTCATACAATAAAGTATACACAAAGTACGAAGTACTAATAATAGTGTTGTTGTACGAAAAATGCACAACTCACACCCCCACAGCAGACAGTGCAGCGCCGTGCCGTGAGCCGTGTTGCTGTGCTTTCTCTTTCGAACGTACAGCTTTGCCGTCTTGGAGCATGGAGCTATTGTGCACCCCGAGCATGTTTTGCATTCATGTCAAGTCCGCCGTTTCTTTGCTGCACCATGAACCTCTTGGCATTTTCAAGTCGCGATGCCTGCTTTACATCATGTGGGCCTCTTCTGTACCCCTATCCTTGCGCGAGCGTAGCGGGCGGCGTCAGCCGCCCGCGAAGCGGAGCCCTTGTATTATGATACACAACAGGTGCAATAGATGAGCTTCGACGAAATCCTCGAGCTCACAGCTGTTGTTTTTTTAATTTTTTAATATGATGATACATACAAGGGGCTTCGCCGACGGCCTGGAAGGCCGCCGGTCGCAGCCTTGCGTGATGCCGAACATGTTAGCGGCATTGTGGCGAAGAATCGGGGTCAGACGTAATGCCAAGAGTTTAGAGTGCTCTACACACGTTAGCAGCATTGTGGCGAAGGATGAACATCGGGCTTACTGCGAAGAGTTGAGAGCGCTCCACGCACTGCCCACAGAGAATGACAATAATGACTGCCGTTATAGTGCAATATTACTGCTGTACATACGTGTGTACTCGTATGTACCTGGGATCTTTGTCGCAAACCTGGCACATGTAATATATGCTGTGCAGCTGTGCCTGCCGTACGAGCTCCCACACCTTTTCGACGCAGACGAACAACAACAGCAACACCAACAGCACTGTAGTAGCTAACTGTTGTGGGACAGCAGTACTGACACGTGTGTGTATCTTCGATACTGACTGGTCATACACCGTATACCACCCGCATACTTTGGACGGTTCACAGCTAGTGATACGTATCATAGGTACTGCTGTTGTGGTACAGATACATACGTGTATCTTCGATTCATATCCGACGCACGAATGCTATGCCGCTGCTGCTGCTGCATCTACACTCCTTCTCCGCGCGAGAGAACAATAAAAACAACAAATGACTAAACATCGTGCTTATATCCCGTTTGCAAACGCCATTTTGTATGCTGAAACCCTCCACAGTATGTGATGCGATGCACAGTGTAGCCCCGGTAGAAAGGTGCGACCACAGCTGCTGCTGTACATAGCATACGTAGCTCCACAGCAACGTCGACAGCACACACATGCGTAGCTCCATCTCAGCTGCTGCCCTACATATCACATGTGCTGGTTAAAATTACAATACATACGTATACGTACGTACAGCAGTACTCGTAGCTCTCTCCTCTCTTCTCCCGGCAGGATTTTGAGTTTTGAGAAATGGCAGTTCTCGACGAAGCCTGGGTGGCATGTATTGTCGGGGCGTTCCAGCTTTCTACCAGATCCGAACACGTAGCCTCCGGCGCAGGCCTCTACAATGGCGACGCCGGCCTGGTAGCCTACCCTCCCGACAGGTCGGAGGTCAGAGAACACGTACCGGAGAAAAGCACGCGAATATAAGTTGTGTGTAGACTATGGACCAGAACTCTCACAGGGCACGATTCTTGGTAGATCTCGCCGTAGATCTGGAGGTCAGGGCCTCGCGCATGCGCTACGGCGCTGAGCGAGCAGACCCGCGAAGCCGGCCGTTGCAGGCGAGGCGGGGCCACGCCTCAGCGAAGAAACCGCGTGGAGAGGTGGTCAGAGACAGAAGATATCCACAGACCAAAGGATATCCATACGTGGGAAAATAAACAGATATGTATATATATATATATTTCTTATACGTACATCAGGTGACATGTTCGTCTTGCATGTGGTACGCTTTGCGTGCACATGTCAAGTCCACAATGTATTCGCTGCACCACGAATTTCTTGGCATTTTCGAATCAATCCTTACACCACATCGTATACTGACGCCGCCCGCGGAGCGGAGCCCTTGTATTTTTTACACACATAAGTACCTGGTACGACATCTAGCAGTGTGTGCGTAGTACGTATATATGGGGTAGAGCTGTACCAACGACGGGCGGTCGAGCAAATGTACGGTCGACCGACGAGCGAACTAACTATCGACGGCAGCGAGGCACCTATACCTACCTGTGTGTGTATCGATATCTATAAAGTAATGAGCGACGTATCTCGTGCAAATGGAAAATTATTCCAAATCGTCTTGGCTCCAGACAAGATTCCGCTCGAAATACGTTCGGCGGCCCCGCGATCGGTTTCAGGCCCGCTCTTCTGGAGGGTCGCGTTCCTCAGCCTCCGCCCCGCCTATCCCCTGTGCGTGCACTCTTGGGTCGCGCGCCACCGCCGAGCGTGTCGACACCGAACTGGGCGGATCTTGCGGAGATGGAGAGACATTAATTATGTTTCGAGACAGAATTGTTGCACTTTTCGCTCCTGGGTATATTGGTTTCGAGTTGCTGCTGCTGTTGCTGCTGCTGGGTATCTACATTATTTACCTGGTGTTCCTGGGTGTGTTCATAAAATCGTTCGAAAAAACAAAACCTCGAAACCTCAAATAAAAAACGATCTACGTATTCCGGCAAGGATCGTTTTCTTGGTCTCGGGGTTGTCTGCGAGGTGGTGGTGCTGTTCTACTGCTGCTGCTCCGCTGCTACTGTGTTGTAATGTCACCGTGGTCATGCCGAACAACCCCAGAAGAGGCACCCCAATGGTGACGAGCCCCCATCACCGACTTCAACAGCGACTTCTCGTAGAAGTACCGGGTTCTTCGGCGTGTCGCGGTCAGATGCCGCCAGCGTTGTTTCTGGGTTAGCTCGACTAGATGTCACAGATTGGGGAAGACGCCGTACCTCGCTCAACACACTACAACAACAAACCTACGACTTGCTGCTCGCTGGGAAAAGTCTGCAAGGACGGAGGCCCGCGATACTGAGCCACGGGAGACGGAGGCACGGGCACAAAGAATGACTTCCGTCCCACCTTATCATAGTTGGTAACACCTAGGGAACAGCAGGGCATCGATTTCCCTGCTCTACAGTAACACTACTTGCTACAGTATCACTATCGCCTTTTGCAGTAGCTACCAAAACCTGTTGTGCCAATTTCGCAGCGCACCCGATAGATGCCCTGACGGAAGACTACCAAGATGTTATAGGGTCGACCCAACCGCGAATGAGTGGGAGTGTACTCATGCCATACATGGCCGTAGTCGCATGACGATAGACCCTCACGTCCCTACAACGCCGGGACGGGGCGCGTCGGGTTTTCGCCAACCAGGCACATACTGCGAGCGCCAAACGCGAAGCACCGTGGGGTGTTGGACGGGACGCACGAAGGATGAGCTGCATCCTAGTGAAAACCGATTTGAGGCGGGTTTTCTTGCATATGGGTGACAGCGTGGAATGTATTGATTGTTTCCTGGTGTGACCACCTCCAGAGGCAGCAATGTGTCCCTGTTCGTGTATGCGTTATAACATACACACTACGTTACACGATCAATCCCCTTGTGCAGAGTTAAGGTTCTCCACCCCGCACAGCTGATCTAACTCTGTCAATGGCAAAAAAAAGGGGGGGGGGGGGGGTTAATTCCAACATGTGAGTGCCCACCCGCTCTGGTACAAACAGAAGTGCTCGAAGGAGGAAATTCCTACCGCAGTATTCACCGAATGTGATGTGGCGTGTGGTGCCTGGGCCATCCTCGAATATCCTACAATATTGGGTTTCCTACCGACGATCCTGCTAAGTTCAGGCGTACAATAGCTGTGGCGATGTGGGTGGTCGCTTATTTGCGTACCCAATAACCCAAAAGATGTCGTCCATGCGACCGAGAGAAAAGCGCGCGGGCTTTCGATCTGCTGAGGGTGCCATAGTTGGCAGAAACGTAACAACACTTAGCGGGTACACTGTCGCATCGCACCGCCCCATTTGAGTCTCAAAATACCTACACTCTGCACAGCACCGCACGAAGGTTAAGATACGGCCAATTTGCAGTTTACAATAGACCCTGTTACTACTCTGTTACTACGTAGATCGTCTCTTATCGTAGAGTAGTATGCATGCATGCGAAGAGGTGTCATCCGTACCTCAGGAAGAGGTCAAATGCCCATTCATGTCTGAAAAGGTCAAATGGGTGACGATTATCCTTTCCAGCTCAAGGCATACGCATACCATGGTTCTCGGACTGGCCACCGTCTCGAAAGAGGCACAGCCTTGAAGATAAAGTGCAAGTGGCCCCTTTCTGGAGGTAGGACCGTCGCTGCCATGAACCTTCCGGGAAAAAATGATATTGAAAACACTTCCCACTTCACGGGTACACTGACTGTATCCGGTTGAACTTCCCGGCAAAGACGAAGTTTACTCCCTTCCCGTCAAAACCCCTCTCCTTCCTATATCTTTCCATCCAGACCGCATATTATGTATAGCCTTATCACCCCTTCCCGTCGAGGGCATAAATATGTACACCTTGTACAGATGATAATATGTCTGTCTACAGATAGGCCATCTAGTTCCTCGCCCGCCGTTGTGATAGGCTGTGCAGGATCTGTCTATATAGCACAGGCCTAGCCCCAAGGAAGTGCGTGTTAGAGCATCATGCGGATTGTACGAGGCCCACCCGGCAACATGAGCTAGATCATACAGATCGTACAGATCGTACAGATCATACAGATCATACAAGATCGGGAATATAGATCTGCCTTGGAAGGTCTACTGCGTATAGATCATGAAGTGGCAATCGATGATCTGCCCGAGGTGTAGTTGACCACTGCATGCCGGATGTTGTGGCATCACCCAACCCTTTCCGGCAAGAAACTATTTCCTGTCGATACATACCCCCTCTTCCTGTCAAGAAAAGATTTCTGGCCAGAAACTACGGTGCGTTACCCTTACTTCCCGTCAACAAGACCAAGGTCTTTCACAGAATGTTTATATCTGTCCCTTCCCGTCCCTTGCCGTCAAACTCTGGCAGCTTAAACACTATTATTATGTCCCACCCTACCCCATTCAATATCATCTGGTCCTCCATAACGACCCCCCCGCCCCCCCCCCGAGAAACAATGATAAACCCGTCCCGCCCTGTTCCGTCACGACGTTTTGGTACCACGTTAACTTGCAAAAAGGGTCGTGGTGGGGTGTGGTCCTACCGTGCCTCGCAACATGCCTCAGCGCCAAGTAAAGTACTGGCAACACTAAACAACCGATGCCAACAATACAAACGCACCTTCTACTACTACTACTGTACACACAGACGCAACGAAGACTACAACAGTTTAGCTGTACGAAGTAGAGAAATACCTGGTGTATCGTAAAACAAACACTAGTATGTACGTACAGTAGTGCCAAGGCCTACTGTGTCGGTAGCTCCATGTTCTACAACAGCAAGAGCACGACATGCGACAGTGTGTGAGCTCAACACAGAAGTGTGCTGGTCGCACCAACAGTAAGTACTGTGTGATGCTGCTAAAAACGGCCAGGAAACAGCCTATCACCGCTATAAACAAAACAAGAACAGGTGATGCATACACTGACCACTGCAAGCTACATGCCATACGTGATACAATAACGGCGTATGAGTTTTCCTATGGGTAGACGGGAGAACAACATATCAACAGCAAATGCGGCGCACTATGGCTATTTTAACCATATTTACAACACGCGCCATACACAATTATAACCAACCCCCGCCTCCCCCCGCCCGCATGCCTACAAACCTATTACCGCGAGGATATGTCACCCTACAAGTAACCGTGCGTTCTTCCTGAAGCGACCAAGTCAAACGTCGCAGACTGTGCACGTCTTTCGCCAACAATAGTTGGTGCAGAAGACTATCGACACACGGTTGCGACATCGAGAAAAAAAAACTGCTGGATGAGCTGATATCTCGCTCGTTGCTGCGGATACCCCATGCAACCTTGAGGGCGGGGGGTGTACTCATATCGTGCATGGTCGTAGTCGTATGGCCATAGAGGGGGTCTGCACGGGGTCAACATCGTCTGGTGAGATGAGATATGATAATGCCGCTAGATGCATCCTCCTACGAATGCCGGACTGCTGCACAAAACGACAGCGCCTAGCTCAAAACAAAATTGAACAAAAATTGACTCGATGGCCACAGCATAGAAATACCGTAGCGGCATAGACGAAGAAGCAGTTACTGTAGTCGTGTAAACGGCAGCGTCTAGCTCAAAACAAAATTGAACAAAAATTGACTCGACGGCCACAGCATAGTCATACCGTAGCGGCATTGACGAAGAAGCAGTTACTGTAGTCGTGTCGTGTCGAGCACCAAACGTGCGGTCCGGCAACGTTCTGCGGACCTTTCTCAGTAATAAGCACAGCATATATACCTGTAGCTCGACAACGCAACGGCTGCACTCTGTGCCCCAACCGAAAAACGTCCTACGAGCTGCGCTTAGCATCAATAGCATAACGGCTTACAAGGTTTTGCGCTGGGCATCAATGAACAGTTGGGGCACTCATTGGGACCAAGCTTCCCGACGAGTAACCTCCCCATGCGTCAGCCTCTCCGCCGTCGGCGCCCTGTCACTCCCACCGCGCGCCATACTCGGCTTGGTGTCCTTCCTACTATTAATAGTAGTAGCCTTGCCGCTTGCGCCGTCTCCTTCGAGTCCCTCCGAGGCATCGAGCCCGAACGCGGCACGACCAGCAGGATGAAAGTCGAGCCCGGCAGCGGAGGACGTCGACGACATCGTGGCACTCCCAACGCGCGTTAGCCGGGCGCTTCTGGCGGCGTATTGCTCAGCTGTAAGCATGGTTTTCGCTACGGTGAAAGCGTTTTCGTCCTCGCGAGAGTCGTCCACCGTCTGCTGCGTGGCGAACCAGGAAGTGACGAGAACGGCGAGGACCAGCATCACGTTGACCGCGATCAATAGGACTCCGAAAGCGGCACGGTTGCGCTCCTTTCCAGCGTCGACTTTTATTAGCAGCGCCAGAAAGTTGCTCAGAAAGATGATGACGCAACCCTGCCATGGAAATGAGATGGAAAATATATGAACGGTGAGTTGGTGAGATTGCAGTGGTGGAGCAAAACAAACGCCCAGTCTGAGCATGAAAACGTAGAGTTTACGTGCTCTGTTTGTGCCTTTGGTGCCACGAGGTATAACGCCAAATCTCCTCTCGTTGACGAAGAAATGAGTCCCGTCAATTTGTTCGTGTACAGTACATACCGGTGCGTATTTTTATTTGCATCTCCCGAATCTGAGCAGTTTGAACACACCACACCCCCTACAGTGGCTCAAGTGCAGCCAGCGGGGTCGCCGAGGGGTGTTCGCGCGGTATTACGATACCGCCATACGCCAAGGGCGCAAAGACAGGGGCAACTACTCATTCGTGCACTCGAAACCATGTCGGTGGTCGAAAGCGAGAATCCCTTGCTGTTCCTCAGAAGAACCGACAAGGCCATGGAACGACACCGACACATCCAAGGGGTCACGAGCGAAAACGAGACCACATAGCACATTGTCAAAATACCTAACCCCTTTATCGTGCTCGAACGAAACCGCTGTTCTCCCGAGCTGGCATCCCGCGTTTCGAGATTAAGCTTGTAGGTTCAATAGTGTGAAGCGTTGACTTGAAATTGGAGATTGCGTATGACAGTATATACTGTACCTATTGGGACGGAAATGTACTGGCCTTGCAGTAGAGGTATACGTATGAATGCCACAACGGTATATACACTTCCATGCGGAGTGTTGCGCTGTAGTGCCGAAAGCTGTAGCGGTACATGGCTGCGGTAGAGGTGCTAAGACATGCACCCGTGACGTTACATTGGACTATCTGTGTTGGCCGTTCGTGGGCCTGCTACCGGTGGATTTTAGCTGGAGGTGATCGCTGATGCAGAGTATGCTGGCGCGGCCACTTCAGGAATGCCTGCTACAATGATACGAGTACGCTGACGCTCTCACCAAATTTCCAAAGCTCAAATGTGATAGCACGAATACAGCAGAGCGTCACAGTTCTCAAGCTCACCAGGCGGTAGAGCCACGAGTCCGATGGATCCATATGCGGCCGCAATAGCTCGAACCCCAGTAGACTCGCGAAGGCGAAGATGCAAGCCATGGCTGCTTGAGTCGCGCCTTGCGGGGTAATGAAAATTAGCACTCCCGTCAAAAGCATCCTCCGGCCGCACTCGATCACCTCGTAGTAGTACAGGTCGGGACCTGGGTACGAAACAATGATGTTAAGGTAAGCAATGGCGACGCGGCTCGAGACATGAAAAACTTAAAAAAAAAAAAAAAAAAACATCATTAGCCTGGCTAAGAGGTCGCAAACTCATATCGATATACTGCAGATGAAACCTACAACTCCGCCCGTATATAGCAAGATCGAAGGGTGTGTTTAGCATACAAGAACGATCCTTACATTTTGGGGGAAAGTGGTATTAGTAGGTGGAATTGGGCACTCTGCTACACACCCCTCCCCTTGCGCAATTTGGGAGTAAAAAAGAACATATCCGTGGAGACGTTGAACAATGCGCATACAGTAGCAAACCCCACAAGGTGCCGACAACGGACCTCTCAATGCGGTACGCGTAATGGTTGACTACGCTGTTCAGTGTCTCCACAAGGATGCCTGTACGTCTATATTGTGCACCCGGCCACCTGTGTATGTTTTCCAACCAGCTTATGACGTGTGCGACGGCAAAGGCAGCTCCTAATGTTCCTGGTGTTATGACAATATCACTTGATTATAGCATAGCACCTGTCTTCCCTACCCAATCCGAAAATGAAAGAAATCAAGATGAGAACATCCCCACGGCCTACGTACGTATACAACGAAAAATATAGAAAACAATAGGAATTGAGATTCGAACAATATGAGTGTTATTAATAGGTACAGTAGTTTCTGAACTAAGGAGCCCCGTTTTCCATAAATATTTTCGCAAAAAAAGGGTACAGTGTGATAAGACTGGGTGAGACACAGAGTATCCCCTTGCAGGTTTGTCTATTAAGCATCCTTGGTGTTACTCGCTTTTCGTAGAATCAAGCGTAGAAGAGAAGCAGCTCATATTAATCCCCGAGAAAGATGACATCTGACCTCGGGCGGGCTTCAAGTATGGCCCTCATACCTTATAAATACCCCGAATACGAATGCCATCCAAGTTATACGAAAACGGACCAATTACCTATACAGAGGTAATTACCGGCCTTCCTAGCCCGTACCATTACAACCGTACCTCCATCACAACAGACCCTCCGAGAACGAGGGCTAACATGTCCACGCCGACAACGGCCTCCTCGCCTCACGACGAGACGAACGGCAGAGTAGGTTAAGCTCCTCCCAAACCAACACAAAAGTTAAACATCTTCGTCGCCTACTTCAAACGAAACGTTTTCAGGTGCCAGATGCCCTTGCAAATCTCACCGAAATCCTTCCACAAGAACATCGAGGGGATCAGTTCCGGGTGCTTCCTACGCGCCTTCACTTTTTCCTCAAGCTGCAGCAACTCCTCAGGGGAATATTTCTTGGTCTGAACCTTTGACGTAGTAGAGGGTGTCGCTGCAGGGTTGTCGTCTCCTGCCGTTGGGTCATCCGGCGTGGCCGCCTCGTCGACTCCTTTGGGCTCAGTGTGGATGCGAGGGTTGAGCAATTCTCGGTTTTTCCAGAGAATAACGGCGTACAGAACGGGGATGCCGACCGGGTACACCTGACAAGCGACAACAAACAGGTCAAGACAGTTCGGCCGAAACAACAAAACCGATGAAGGGCGAAAACAGCATGCCAATTAAATTAAACAACTTAACGGAAACTGCCAATACCCGCAGGCATCGAGAATTAGACTGTCAGGAAAACAGCAAAGATGCCAGATGCCCATCGCCACCCTCTCTACTACTGTAGCTGGCCTGCTCACCAGGATCATGACAGCCGCGTAGAATCGGAACAAAATGTGCGAGTTCGTTTGACATGATAGGCTGTAATCTGCCCTTAGGTAGCTCTCCCCCTCCACAGCCTCATCATCGCAAGCGAAGGTTTTGAAGGCCACCGTAGAGGTCGACGTAAACACCTGCGATAAGTACCAAAGGGAGGGATATGTCACCGGGGGCTTGGACAAACTGGCTGGCCTCCATGCAAACTACTGTAGACGGACACGACACTACAGTCGACCACCGTTATTATTCGTAAAAAACGAAACGTTCAAGTTTATTTTGCAAGGTTTTAGCCACTGTCGCCTACCCTCGTCCTGCACGTAGTGTTACAGAAAAGGGTGTGTGTGTAAACTAGGTGTATTGGGTGGCAAAGCAAGCAATTGTGGAGGCATACGTAGTTGAAATGAACGCCAAGAAGGGCTGATCCAAGCTTTCCCACCGATTTTCCGACGCGTGGCTGGAGATCCTCCGGCCTGCCGCTACATCCACATCCCGGGGAGTATACTACGTAAACCCTCCACGTTTCCCCTCGCCACATGAACACCCCACCAGGCTCCAGGCTCTTGCGTGACTTACGTAGAAGCTGGACGATCAAAAGTCACCAAGAACGCGAGAAGCCAGACCAACACGACCGCATTCCCTAGCCTGAATTAGCTACGCAGCCGTCACACGATGTACCCCCTGCCATGAAACGTACTTCCGACTTTTCCTACGCAGAGATACAGCAGTAAAAGCTAAATATTCAGTCCTCACCAAAAAAGTTAGAAGCAACCCTGCCGCCACGTGTCTCGACCACGCAGCCCTTCTTGCGATCACCCCGGCCGACCCAATCGCCGTCTGCTTCTGCGCCGTCTTGTACGTTAACACCAGCACAGCCCCAAGAACCAAAGGCGTCAGTGTCGTCACCAGAAGGTTTGCGTAGAAATTCACAGACGGAAGGATACACGTGGCCGAGAAGATGCTTCCTATGTCGAGGTTGACGACGCTGATCCACGACAGGAACGTTGCGTAGGACGCCGGGAACTCCACCCCCGTGATGCTCGAGAAGACAGCGAGAATCTGCCACACCACAACCAGGATCTTGAGCTTGTCCAGTGGCAACCTTGAAACGTAGCGCTTAAGCTTGTCACCGAGCCCACAGCACCCTGCTTTCCCGCCGCGACCGGCACTCGCCTGCCCGCTCCTGTTAGCTTGTGCTCTGCCTACGCCATTCGGTTGTGCTTCACCCACGCCAAAGTGAGAGACGGCCGTAAGCCGAGCTTGTCGACCGCCAGAGACCCTCGCGTTCCTAGGAGGGCATTCACTTGCGACGCCCGTCGACTCAACACCAACCCCGGAACTGACATTGGTGCTGAGAGCCCGGGCAAACGTTCGCTCGTTTTCCTCTGTGTCAGAATATGTCGTCGGGAAGACCTTGGGACCGCTTCTGCTCTCGCTAACCCTACCACCATCTTGTTTTAGCGCTGGTGCGCAAGAAAAGGCAGGAGCAGCAGCACCCTCCAAGGAATCTACGTTACTGCTTGTTTCGGACCTATTTCGTTCTTGTAACTTGGCCTCCGATATGGGGGGCCCAGTGCTTGATGCGTTGCTCCCTACAGAGAATTTTCGGGCAACTGTCTCGCGGACGATGTCGATGGCGTCAAGTCCTCCGATGAGGAACACCACGGCAAGGAACAGCAGAAGAAGCACCACCAAGCAGAACAGCGCAGCCATCGCGATGAGCAGATGGGCCTTGGTGTCGTCGCAGGCGTGGCAGCTATGGCCGACCCCGCCTCCGTACCCATCGGAACACACGGCACAATCTGAAGTAAGAGCGATACCGTGGGGTCGTGGAAGATGATACATGAGAAGGAGAAGCATGCGGCATCTACTGTAGAGGCTGTCACATCCATTCCAGGGAAGGCGGAGGCATACGAATAACACTACTGTAGATGAGGTCAACATTTCGTTGATCCAGCCCCGAGCGATCCCAAGACGCAGCCCGACAGAGGTCGTACATCAACATGGAAATTCAGTATCACATACACCACACCCATCAGTTTCACATCAAAACTAACCGCCATCTACAAAAACAAAAAGAAGATATTTCCAGGCAGCATGCACCTATGTATCTAATCGACGCAGATGAATGAACACCTTGGCGAAGAATGTACTGACCGAGCTTGCAGTACTATTTGGGTGCGCGTGGACTCACATGGACCGTTGTACCCATCTGCGCAGTAATCGTCCGAAGTCGATATCGCCGTCCCGCCCTTGCATGCGTTCAAGTGCAGGCATGCGTGAACCACCACAGCTTTATGGTTCGACCGCCAGTAGCCCGGCTTGATAGGTAGCGAGGTCAGCGTTGCCCCCGGGCTCGTGCAATTCACCCCCTCCTCACCCTTGATGGAAGCACACTGCTCGCACGAGAAACCACCGTTGTCAGCGGCCGCGACGTCGGTCGTCCGTGGGTCGACGTACTCGTACGCTTGGCAAAGGTAGAACGCCGAGTTCACCTCTTGACTAGCGACGGCGACAGATCTCGAGCTGGCGCTGCCTACCGACGTCAAGGAGAAATTACTGGCCAGGTTCCCGCCGACGTCCGGGTTGACAGAGGTACCCGTAACCGACACAATAACACTACCCCCAGGAGACAAAGCACCACTGGACGGGACTACTTCCAAGTCAAGACCATCAGATTCGACGTCGAGGTCCCAAATGGCGCTTGTCGTCCCGGTCAGCGCCGCCGAGACAACAAGTTTATACGACACTGCATTCGGGCTGAAGGTCTCTGCATCCGGGCGTGTTTTGACGCTGAGGGATAGCTCGCCGCCGTCGTCGAGACATTCGCCGCCCTCGAGACACACGCACAGTACTCCGAGCGCGCTGTCCACGCACTCCCCGTCCCCGCACGCATTGGGATCGCTGCAGTCCAAAGCACGGTCCACCAGCGCCAGGGAGCCATCCACAGTGTCGGCGACGGCATTGTCGAACGTGAAGCTGGTGACAACGGCGTTGCGGATGTGGGCGTCCGAGTTGGGTGATATTACCGCCTTCGTCGCGGAGCTCCCACTAAAGTCGCAGCTGTCGAGGACGAGCGAGCCGTTTGCCGAGTTTGCGTTGAAGATAACGGCGTCACCTAGCCAGCCATCGAACACGCATCCCTCTGCGTCGAGAGCGCTATCGCCGTCTAACTGTACTGCGCGGTTGAATGAATACTCCTGGATATCGTCGCTCGCTGTGAACTTGACGCTTTTGACAACGACGGAGCTCGCGGCCACATACACCACGCTGCCGCCCGAAGCGAGATTGTTGGTGACGTAGTGGTTTTCGAACGTCGCATTTTTCACGTTTGTGAGGTAGATGGCCGCTGCCTGAGGCGACTCGTTGGAAATCAAGTGGCAACTAGAGTTCACCCACGCGGCTTGTCGGGCATAGATAGCGCCGCCTTGATCACCGGCAGAGTTGCCCGTGATATTGGCCCCCTCGCAAACGATGCTAGCGCCTTCTTCCGTGTAAATGAAGCCGCCAAAATAACTGGGAAAAGGTGAAAAGGGAAATGAGAAGGAGCATAATCAAGTATCAGCGCGATGAGCATGCTCCCAAGCGGCAACCAGCATGGAGCTCACCTAGACGAACTACCCGATGAGGCAGACGGGTAACATTCTACGACAGCATAGACACAAGGCACCACAATGGTTGTGCCAACTGTCGAGGTCAATCGTGCATCGAGAAGCCACTACCAAAATCTTCTGCCTCCCAAAATACACGCTCGAGATTCAACTACAAAGCGAATAACGAGAGTTACAAGGGTATGCGTTGGTATTCTCACGCTGCGGTGTTGTGTATGAACGTTCCTCCAGTCATCGTCACCACCACATCCGTTCCCGACAATGAGATCGCGCCCCCAGACGCCTGTGCCTTGTTGTTCCTGAACGTGCCTCCCTCGATCAAAATATCTGCTTCTTCACCAGCTCGGCCGCAATGGACCGCCCCACCGTTCATACCCGAAAAGTTGTCTTGGAACAATCCTGCCCTGATCCTCACACGAGTACCGCCCTCAACAAAGAGAAAACCCCCTTGCCCGAAGCTCTCACACGTATACTCCCCACCGGCGACAGTAGCATTGCTTCCCTCGAACGCGACTGCTCGACACGCGTCGGGAGCACAAGGGGGGGGCAGTTCGCGTGGCAGCTCAAGCCAATCAAGTTCCCGGCAGGTCAACGACGTGTTAGGTATGCCGTGGGGGGTATGGTCCGGGGGTTGAGAAACCATTCATAGAGGACCCACTGCTGTGCGTCCTTGACCAAGCCGGGCTGTTCTGAGCTAAACCCGCAACTCTGAACATGTTTACTTGACAGTTTGCTGTCTTACGTTACACGGAGGACCAACATCCAGGCGAACGTACACCAAAGATATACGTATCCCTGGCGAGAATGACGTTGGCTCCGGCTGTCGTCTTCCGGACGGTCTGAGTCCGTCGAGATCTGCCCCCTTCGGCTATGGGCTTATGGCTATGGTAATGGCTATGGGTATGGCTATGGGTATGGCTATGGCCGTGGTTGTGGCTATGGCTATGGCTATGGCTATGGCTATGGCTGTGGCTATGACTGTGGCTATTGATATCAGGACTCGTGATACGATAGAGGCACAGCAGTGGCACTTTGTGGCGAAAACATTTCCGTCCGGTGGGTCTTCTTGACTGAGGAACTACCCGATATACTGTAGGTGAAATTCCCCTATAATATATTCAAGATAATTGAATGAGAATCCTCAGAAACATTAGGGGCTACCCCTAGCGATACTACCAGATACCACTACTGCTGCTGTACAGAGCTGTCGCGGCGTTCTGCAGCACCCGAAAATGAACTTCGAAAATGACGCACGGCGATGGTTGCAGTCGTGCCAGAGCCCCTACCAAGAAACCCAAAAACGATGCATGTTGTACTCACATAAGCAGCCTCCTCGTTCCGCCTTGTTGCCAAGCATAACCACACCATCGTTGAAGACGTTGCTTCCTGCACCGTAGAAGCAGCCACCGTCGTTCGATGCAACATTCTCCGAGCAATTAACGTCGTTAAACGTGACCGTGGCAGATGTATCCCACCCATACACCTGCATTACAGCACAGAGCGATAGTCAGTTGAAGTTGCAGCATCGGTATGATCTCCTCAAGTGACACAGTAGTAAGCATGTTGTACGATAACCGTCGGCCTTGAAGACAGCGGCGTTTTCCTTAGCATAGAGGATTACGGACTCAGAAACATCTCCATACTTTGTACTACAAAGTACCGTATGCCTGGTGCGCAACAACTATACACTGACCACAACAAACATATGCGTGGTGTGTATGGTGTGTATTGTGCACCTCGTCTTTCTCCACGGCTGGAGGGGGTACGGTTTGAGCGCTTCGGTTTTAACAGCGTCGAAGTGCTCCGTTTCTCTTGCGTATTGCAACGTCGTGCTCGCCGGCGGTGGCTATGCCTGGGGCGGCCTCGGATCCACTCACGACATTCCCCGACGCGGCTCGTGCGGTTGGCGGTATGAGGTGAGATAAGGGCCAAGTCTATTGTTAGTTTTGTTCCGGCCACCGTTCGCTACCCGCCCTAAAACGACCACGCCCAGTCGATTGGCGAGGAGTTCAGAGGGACGCAACTTCAGGAAGGCGTCGGATTTTGTTGTTCAAAGCATTCTGATACTATTTCGTTATACGATTTTTTTCATTGCCGTTTTTGGGCGTTTCAGACCGATCCAGAAGAAAAAAAAAATCCTACATTTTTGTTTCCACCTCTGAAGGAACAAACACGGCTTACCGTAGATGGCGCCTGTACTGTTCACAATTAATAGTCCAATCGGAATTGCGTAGAGGTCGCGAGGGCCTGCTGCTGTACGTAGGATACGTGAATAGTTTTGTGGGCTCCTCCTGTTTTTATCGGGTCTGTTTCTTCTTGCGCATTTGCTGTGTATCATTTGGCCTTTGGTGGGCCCTACGAAGCCTCATCCAGGCTAGGTTAATGGCACTGCCTTGGCGCGCCATGGAGGCTCATGCCAATATCATGGCGTGCCATGGAGGCTCGTGGCAAGGCGTGCCATGGAGGCCCATGGGAATGCCATGGTGGCCCACGGCAGGACCATGGCGAAGTCATGGCATGCCATGAAAAAAAACAAATAATGTAGAGATATTGTATCCAATGATGCCGCTGCCATGGTGTATGCCGTGGTGTACGACTGCTCGTATGCCGCGGAAAGTGTCATGGCACCGCCACAGCATTATTACTAGCATTGCCATGTTGCCATGTGACGTTTTGCGATGGCAATGCCATGGCAATGCCACAGCATGCCATGCCATACCACGACAATGCCATGTTGGTAAATGCCAATGCCATGGTGGCCCAAGGCATGCCATGAAAAAGTCAAATAATGTACGTAGACCTTTTGGGGATTGTGTGCGGAGAAAGGAGGGGGGAGACAAAACGAGGGGTGATGACCCAGACGGGTTACGTTCGCGATAAAGTTCGGCGAGGAGAATTTGGCATCAAGCCGAGACTATCGAAGAACTGGCACCATGTCTACTAATAGTCTATATATCTAGTCCACGACGTCCAAGTGGTTCGAGATACCGTCGTACCGAAGGGAAGCGCGCTACGGTAGGTGTACTACAGTAGACTACAGCAGTATAGCCAAGGTATAGCTCCAAACGTTTTTTTCTTATGGGGGTGGTCACTTGATTTTGGTATGAAATATCTACGACCTTATCCAAAAACTGACGAACTACACAGTAGATAAACCACTCATGGTCTACAAGTAAGTACTTCTAGGTATGCAACGAAATGTAGTGTGAACCATGAATGAATGGGATTGTCAAAAAAGGTACTACGTACTCGTACCTCAAGGGCAATCACGTAGTACGTACCAGGTATACACTGCGAGTAGGTAATATTACTGCTGCTGTGTCGCTGCCGACGAAGAATCCTATGATATGTACCGCTATGATACAATTTGGGTGAAATAATTTTCGGAATTTTACGCATAAATACTACACGTACTGTAAACCAGTTATTTTCGTCTTTCGCTTGCCCAATCAAATTGCTCGCGTCTCTCGTCCATCGTGAATGGCTGAAGCCCGGCTCGGCTGTCGGGGTCAGGGCTGGGCTGGCGCCAGCTTACTTACTTGCGGTGTTCGGAAGACAAAAATACAACATTTGTTCATACAAGATACCTACCAGGTATTTACGAACCCAGTGGTATGAACGACGGGTAAATCACTTACAGCAACAGTTTCAGTTTTGAAATTTTGAATTTTGAATGTTCCAAGAGCAATATTAGTTGCACATCAGCTTTACAGCACGTACAGCTAGGATTTCTACGGTACTGCTGTACAACAGCAGAGCAGTGGAAGTGGAGCTTTGCCTCTATTAATAGACAATAACCAGGTGTTGCCTATATTAATAGACAACAATTGTACTGAGTATGCGGGGTGCCTGGTGAGCGCAAGTCGTACGACTCGGCAGTACCCGTACGATACAGCAGTAGTACAGCAGGCGGCAGCACTACTATTAACAGTGCAAAATTGAAGTGAACAGCAGTACAGCACAGTTATGTGTACAGTAAATAGTTTACGCTCGTACCTTGTCGTACCAGGTAGTATTTAAGAGTGTACAAACAGTACGGCAGTGGAGTGTACAACAACACTACTACGTACAGCCAGCAGTGATACCTAAAACACCACTATACGACAGGTACAGCAGTGGTGAGCACAGACAGTCACAACAGGTATAGCGCGTCGTGCAGCGGTCGGTCGCGATCGCTCAGTACAGTAATTGTTTTGGGTGCCGTCCTTGGCCGCCCTTGGTCGGTCACGCCCTCGCTTGGCCGCCCTCCCATCGCATCGTACCATCGCTCGATACAATGCACGTACTGCTGGTCTGCTGGTGTTATTGTACATACAGTCGTACTTCTACGAACTCGGACCACTCACTGCATACCAAAGTACTGCTGAATACACACATGAATATATAGAACCACATAATAAGTTACGCACCGCACCGCCATCTTCCCCGGCTTCGTTGCCCATGAAGTGCGTGCCTCCTCCGAGGGTCATGTAAGAAGCGGTAATCGCTCCGCCGAACTTCTCCGAGGTGTTGTTAACAAACGTACACCCGTCCACCGTCAAGGTGCTTCGAGCGCCCCCATGCAAAGCCCCGCCCGCAAGCCGAGCCGTGTTTCCGTCAAAAACCGAATCCGTGATATCGACAATGGCAAACATGAACGCCGCAGCTCCGCCTCCGTCGTAGTAGGAAAAATCCTCGACATTGTCGTTGTTGTCGCGGACATCAGAGTTGGACACGAACTCCGCGTTTGCGATGGAGCATGAAACCAGCGGCGTGCTCTCCCTCACGTCCCCCCCCCAGCCACAGAATAACCCACCGCCCACGACGGCCTTGTTGCCCTCGAACCTGGACCCTTCTTTAACCACCAGCCTGCCTTCGACAGCATACACGGCACCTCCGTATCGCGTCGCATTGTTGGCCAAGAACTCCCCGCCCACGATCGTGACGTTTCCACCCTCGGCCCAAACCGCACCCCCGTTCCCCACGGTGGCGACGTTGCCTTCAAAGGTGCAGTTGTCCAGCGTCAAGTTTGCAGAAGACGAGTATATCGCGCCGCCCCCCTCGGCAGCAGTACCTCCGGACAGCTTCAGCCCAGTCAGGGCCAGACCCCCGCCCTCAGAAACCTCGAACAGACGGGTCCCGTTGGTCTGCAAGCTGTCGCCGTGCGCCTCGGCCAGATGATCCTCTCCCGTCACGGACAGGAAGGTACCCTCTGCAACCACGATTGGCTCAAAGAGCGTGATGTTGCCAGCCCAGGTGGCCTCCACTGCACCGCCGGTGCAGCTTAGTATAGCCGCTCGGAGTGCATCCACTCCAGTCGCGTCTTCGACTCGAACTGGCGTGGAATCCGCCCCGCCGCACACACCAGTAGCACTAGTAGTTTGCGCCGAGGACAGCGAACCCAGATGCATAGCCGAGCCAAGCAGCAACGCAAACAGCGTGGCCCACACTCTACGGAACGGGGATTTTCGACGAAAGCCACGGAGATTCCCCAAGTTCAACATCGGTAAGCCAAGACCAACGAGGGGGTAGACCAGCATGGACTCTTGCAACCGCTGCAGCACTGCAGTTGCCCACGGTGATGGTGACAGCAGCAGCAACAGCAGCAGAAGAAGAAGAAGTAATGGTGCTGTAGTGCTCCGCAGTGCTCTGGACGGAGCAAGTCATGAGAGGGATGGATGGTACTACTCGTAGCATCGGTAGTGCGTAGGAATCATCCGAGCGTTTTATTTGTCGTATGTCTGTACGTAACTCGTATTCAGAATAAACATCTCCATGTAGACGAACAAATTACTAACTTGAAGAGAGTACTCGTACCACCAACTTGTTCCGCACCGACGCACGTGTATACGGATATACATGTCACATACACCACTGGCAATACAGAACAATATACGGACCCACCCGTAAAGGAGCAGAACAGGCCGCACGGTATTTTGTTGCTGTCCTGTGCTGCTGTACGCACAGCAAGCAGTACGAGTGTCGGCGAAAAAAACGGCGATGTCGGTCGGGCCCGACGGTCGTTCGTCGCCAGCACGAGAGAGACTGGATGAGGTCGAGGTGAGACGGTTCGGATTGGGGTCAGATCGATGATCGATTCGGCCGTGCACGCGTATTATTACAACGTACCAACCTGGTCAGAATCTGTTCCTGCAACCAAGTAATTATTTGTGATCGGCATAGATTCGAATACGAACGCAAGACTTTTTCTCTTTAATTTATTGCGGGAAAACGCGCAAAGCAAAACTGCCAAGCGCGATCTTACCTGTGTGAGCGTGCACTACAGCAGCAGTAGTCTACACAACTTTTAAAATAGGGTCAATCTGCTTTCTCTGGATGCGGCAAACCATCAACAAAATTGACTGCTGACGGTTATTCAACGGCACAGCAATGAGCGTAGGTACCCCCTCCCCCTTTCCCTGAACTTTATTTTTAAAAAACAAACGTTGATATCAGACGTAGATATGTACGCACGAGTATGATGTCGTACGAGTACTGTGTACGAGTACTCGTAGTGTCTGTATGCGCGGAGTGGAGTATGAGCGCTGTTGCCCAAATCCTTGAGGTGTGATACGTTTCCCACCTCATAATCAGTGTTGTTGGATTGTAGCTCGGACTGCTTCGGATACAAACAAAAAACGTCTCTTTTTACGTCTCTATACTTATGCTGATGATGATGATGCTGCTGTTGTGAACAAATTTCGAATGTTCGCTTCGCGCAAGAATTCTACTGGTACACACTTGCACACACACACGTTGAACGCCAGACTTTTTCTCTTTATTTTCTTGCGGACAAAAACACCAAAACAAGCAAAGCAAAACTGCCAAAAGCGTGACCTTCGCCAGAAGTACCTGTAGATACCTGGTATGTATGCATTACTCGTATACGAGTGTCTGTAGTCTGTATGCACCGAGTGGAGGAGCATGGACGCTGATACCGAAATCCTTGAGGCGTGATATGTTTCCCAGCTCCTCGTTGTTGGGCAGCTCGGGCTGCCTCGCGTGGCGGTGGTGCATGTAGGGATACAAACAAACTTATTTTTTACGTCGCGATATCGTGTGCCCGAACGCCGAAAATAATTAATTGACTCTACTCATCAAGCAAGCTCTACTCGTATATCTGGTACAAAATAATAAAATTGGAAATGTGATCAATTTATTTTATTGTTTTGCCCATAATATCGTAATATTGCTTCATCATTCACCATTCATCATTTGTGTCATCACTATTGTATTGCATATATACGAAATACGAAGGTATTTATTATGCTGATCAGATGATTGATGCTGTTGTCGTGGACAAAATCTGATCGCTCGCTTCGCGCAATAATGCGGCACACTTGCACACGCCCTTCGTGTGTACCATACGTATTCATGCTGCGTTACTGTAGTAGTACCCAATGGAGACTGAAACACATGGCGTGAGTTAAACAGCAGTGCATACCAGTATTACTACTACTACTACTGCTGTTGTTCTGACGTACACCGCCTGCTTGTTTTGAGGTGTCCTCTTGACCGCATCTTCGAGCGCAATGCAACCACCAAATTGACCGCATGCCCAGCACGCTGTCTGTCTCTTCTTTCGTGCACTACTATTATTATAAATAGTACTGCCTATACAGTAGATCGTTGAACAACCCAATGCGGTACTCCCATATATCAGACAGATCATAGATTCCCAATTTACGATTTAGATCCCTCAGGGCAGATATATTCCTGAAGTATTATCTACAGGTACAGTAATACTGCTGTAGTAGTAGTGGTAGCCTATGTTGCGGTGTGGGAGCCGTATGATCTGCATGACATATTACACTTCTTGGATTGTGGGCCTGATCGTCACTGTAATGGTGTAATGGCGTAACGCCGAAAGGTGTGAGAACCAGGGAGCCGCGTTCCTAATGTGTTGGGAGGGGGGAGGGGAGGGGAGGGGGGTATGCTATAGGTATGGAGGCGGTGGCGATTTAGTTTCGGGGGAGATGCTCGAGGCGTTCTAGGGGAAGGAGAGGTGGCGGAAGGAGCGCAGCTGATTGTATTTTGGAGAAGAAAGTGGAGGGTATGGACCTGGGAGGCATCGAAAACTTCTTCAGGAGTGTCATACGAGCAGCAGTCTAGCGTTCAGAAGAACAAAGCGGTGCAAGAACGGTAGGTGGGAAGGGGGGACATGGGGCTAGTCCCAGGATATCAGCCGCGTGCAGGGCAGATGCACGCCGGTCCCAGTGACGTAATTCCGGGGAGGCTATGGCACAAGGCGGACTACTCACGAGCAAAGATGTCTGTCTGTTGACGATCATGAGTGAAGTTTGTCAAGCGTCAAGGCTGTCTGTCAAACTATTTTTGCGTGGGTTGAGAAAACAAATAATGCATGAAGCAGTATTTCCTCGAGTATCTCCTGTTCCGCAGTGTACCTATAAATGGCGCAAAGTGCGCAGGTATACCTATTTTTGGCAAATTCCCAAAACGAAAGCGTTGAACCATCCCCTCCTGAAAAAACAAAGATCTGCATCACACCGAATCACACACGCAATCAAAGAACAGGGACAACGCTCGTTGTGCTCATAGAAGAAGTTACGGTAAGTTATTTCACAGCAGCCACAGCAGCAGCAGCAGCAGCAGCAGCGACTCTGCACAGCGAATCGATCTTTGCGACCTGCTTGCGTAGTGATAATAAGAGCGACGAGACCGCACAGCAGCTCGCACAGCGAATCGATCCGCACGGCTGGCTTGTGTCGCGATGTGGCTGGCTTGCATCGTGATAACAGTAGGTTGTAAAGCGTCGTTATAACGGCGACGATACTGCACAGCAGCAGCAGGAGCTCGTTGTGCAATACTTGGTAGAAAAGTGACTATTTTTTTTTTCACAGCGGCAGCAGCAGCAGCTGCAGCGGCTCTGCACAGCGAATCAATCTTTGTGACCTGCTTGCTGTTGCGTAGTGATAACAGCGACGATACCGCACAGCAGCTCGTACAGCGAATCGATCCTCACGGCTGGCTTGCGTCGCGATGGCTGGCTTGCGTCGTGGTAACAGCTTGTTGTTGTTGTCAAGAGCTGGCACAGCAGCAGGTAGGTGTTCGTGGAAGGGTGACGGTGTGCTCATAGAATAGCGGCGATATTCCACAGCCGCAGCTGCACCTTCCTCTGCACAGACAGCGAATCGATCCTTGCGACCGTCGTGATAACAGGCTGTCACATCAACAGCAAGTTTAGCACAGCAGCAGCAGCAGCAGCTCACAGCGACTCGATTCTTGAGACTTGCTCGCTGCGTCGTGACAACAGGCTGTCAACAACAGCGGGCACAACAACAGCGCACCTGCACGCATGTTGTGTATGTATGTATGTGGACAACGGTCACAGCAGGTGTTCGTGACAAGACAAAAGACACGGGCACGCACTCGTCCTCACAGCAGCAGCAGCAGCAGCAGCAGCAGCAGCTCACAGCGAATCGATTATTGCGAATTGCTTGCTGCGTCTTGATAACAGGATGTCAACAACAGCGGGCACAACAACAGGGCACCTGTACGCATGTGCATGTGGGGTGCTGCTGCTGCAAGCAGCTCAGGTGTCGGATATTTCCTGCAGTGGACAGCGGGTGCTCGTGGAAGGTTCAGATCTTGCACGTCGTTGGAGAACCAAATGATCCTCATAAAATGTCTGATTTTCAGTACACAACTGGGCGATAAAGGTCTGAATAGAGCAGTTTTAAGGCCGCTCGGGAAGGTTCGGATTTTGAAAACCGTCAGTAAACAAGATACGCAAAAAATGTACTGGTGTAAGTGCACAACTGGCTACAACGGGCTGGTCAGGGGGGGGACAGGCTTCAGAGCCGAAATAAGTTACTTGGATAAAGTAGGAAAAACGGGGGGATGATAGGAAAAAGTTTCATTTGCCTGACATAACCCAGCTCCTAAAGTCACTGGGAATAGCGTGCCATCATTTTGGGAGTTACTACTGTAAGCTTGTGGCAAGCGCGGGGGGGGGGGGGGCAGGGAGCGACCTTCCCGCCGGCGAGCGGCAAGAACGTTGCCGTCACTCAGAGGCAGGGATGGTGCGTCTCGACTCCGTTAATGAGATACGTCCGGGTGAACAAGAAGCACGCAGTTTGGGCTACGGAAGTCATGGAAGGGTGGGGGGGTACGTATGGCAGCAGGGAAAGCGAGTATATATGAGGAAGGGAGAACGAGGAGGGGGGGGGTAGGGGGGTGGTAGGGGAGGAGAGAGAGAGGGGAGAGAAAGAGAGGGGCGGGGGAGGGTGTGCTTCATATTCATGCATGGCCGTAGTCGTATGGTGACCATAGGCCCTCGCATCCCTGAAATGCCGGCACGGGGCATGTCGGGTTTTCACCGACGAAGCAGACACTGCTACTATCACCAAGCACGAAGCGCGTGAGGTGTTGGGTGAGTCGCATGAAGGGTGAGCTGCATACTACTAAGAAGCGCTTGTGAGGCTGACTTGCATATGGATGACAGGTTCTATGAGTGAGGGGGGGGGGGAGTAGAAGGCAGGCGGATGATAAAATTCAATTGAAGATCATAATATGACCAGGAAAGAGCGGCACGTTGGTAGAAGCCCACGCCACCTGCATGTTGTTGCAGTCGAGACGGATAAGTTGCGTTTTTGCTGAAGCCGTATGTAGAACGACGCACGGGACGCGGGGCTGTGTGCCCCTCACCCCCCCCCCCTCCCCCCCGGGAAACGGGTTCCATAGTGCCAGAATATGCTGCGTGCAGCAAAGGCCAAAGGGTAGTAGCGATAAAATTGTAGTAGCACTGGTATTAATAGTACAATATTGTTATTATAGAAATAATATTTGGAGTCCAGTCCAAATAATGATTCGTTAAATTCGTGATATGTTACGGGTGGTCCGTGCCCTCCTCATTTGGTCTGAGGTCGTGTCCGCACAGTCACGGGGTCGACTTGCCGTTAGTCAACGGCGATACGTCTCTGTCTGGTCGGATAGACGCCCAGACGAGGCTATGGCGCGCACTTTTCCTTCACTTGAACTGCACCCCCCACCCTCTCCTATCGGCTGTACCCCAACACCTTGCACCGGCATCCTGTCCCACCCACCCACCCACCACCCACCCTTACCCCCCTTCTATGGCCGCCCTCAATCCGGCTCCCGGTCCATGTCTCGCCTTCTACTACTCCCTCCCCCACTCCCAACTACCGGGGATATGGCCCGGGGTAACCCGACTCCCACCAAACGCTTGGACGGCACGTTCACAAGAAACTATGCCACCACCAACACACATATTATGTTGTAGGAACTCCCGGGGGGGGTACGACAACAGATGGGTTGACACGATAACAGATGGATTGATACCTGACACGAGGTTTAGTGTCATTTTCAGGACGTTTACAGTAAAACCATCGCATCCCAATCGAGGTCTGCTTGAAAGACGTACCGGTACAGAATAGTATCACACGTAGCTTGCCATTGTTTGCTTCTTCCCTCTAGGCCTTGGCTATTTATCGTGCCCTTCTTTCGGCGTTACGCAGATATATCTTAGGGGCTCAGAGCCCCCCACCGCCCCCCACCCCCCCTTCCCGGCTATATATGACACACGCTTTTGTTTGTGTGGCGAATTGGGGTCGGCGGCTCTTTCGAACCACCAACTCTGGTTGGAATATGGTGCTGCCCACTGCCCACGTCAGAGACACAAAAATGCTACTACAGTAACTGTCGGGCAGCGCCAATGCCGATATAAAGTGCTTTCTGTGTGGCGGGTTTCCCCCTGTATCATACCGCCAACACACCCGACAAATACCCCCCGGTGTACCGTTTTCTGGCAAAACGACATTGGGACAAGAAAAGTCGTTCCGACTGGTGCTGCGGTGGGGGGGGTAGCCTAATTTCACTACCACGTGTACTCCACTCGGGCGAGTGACTCTGCACCTCACTCTAACCTGGAGTCAGGAATGGCAGGAATGTCTTCTTGTCGCAGAGTAGCAAGCATATCATGGTGGTGCACATCTCGAAAACGACGCATGCTACGATAGAGGTGCACCATGTACTTTCTGAGCTCCTCACTTAAGGAGCGTCATACCTCACCGAAAAAACGATTTTGGAGGAAAATAAAAGTGCTGCCGAATGCGAAATCTCATGACCGAAGTATAGTCTGAAACAGTATTCGTCACAAAAACGAAAATCCCACGAATTTGGGTTAAGGAGTCCGATCGTTCAGAAAACGATTCAGCCAAAATAAGGTATACCTCCTCCACCGTAGCACGCGTCAAGCGTAAAGCGTTACGACGTCGTAACACAAAAACAAACTGCGAAGAAATATGGTGGCCACACGGCGGAGTGGCTCTCACCCGCTGAAAATAATGGGGCTTAAAAGCGACCCCCCTACCGTAGCACCAGTCTTCCCGAGAAAACGGCCCTAGGTTAACTCCTACCAGTTTCTGGTAAGAAATGGAAAACGAAAAAAAAAAGCGCGTTTTCCGATCGGCGGCGCCCACAAACTAGAAACTATGTAGCCTGGAAATCGAGCTCAAAACCTACTTCGCTCAGGTGATCATGTTGCCCCACCATTGCATCCACCACCGGGTTGGCTAGGTTGGTTTTTCATTGCGTTACTTTTCACTTCACTTCACTTCACTTCACTTTTCAGCCCAGCTTGCGAGAGCTTTCACGCTCTGCGGCCGTCTGAGCAACCCGTGGCGACCAGCAGCAAGCGCAGGCGATGTCTGCTGCGCGAGCACGTTCGTGAGAAGAACACCATCATCCATCACAGGTGTCTATCTTCCCCCAGCTCACCCTCCATGCGACTCGTCCAACATCTCACGGATCGTCGCGCTTTTGGTACAAGCAATGTCTGCCGGGTCGGTGAAACACCCGACGTGCTCCGTCCCGGCATTATGAGGATGCGACGGCCTGTGGTCGTACGACTACGGGCATGCATGACATGAGTACACCCCCCCCCCCGCCCCCCGCGATACGTCGATCACATGTAACACGTTTGCCTTGCTCTTAATCGCGCATGTGTTCGGCATGCCCGCGACCCGTCGACGTCCATCCAAGAGTTGCTCGCTCGCGCCTTTCGCTTTTTCCACGACAAAAATAAATATATAAATATATGTCGTAACTTAATACGTTTTATTTACCAGCCATAATATATTAATATGTAGGTTACCTGGGTTAGACTCTTCAATCTTCCGGCCACAGAGCGAAGATGACGAGTACATCTAACGCACCTCAAACTCACCACCAGGTAGATGCGAATTCGAACACATAATTCAAAAATGTGGTAATGGGTAGCTGTCGACTTGGGCTCTACAGCCAGTGAAGCTCTAGGCTCCATAGTATACATCATACCTGGTATATATATTCATGTATATATATATTATATACCATCGACCCGTTACTGCTCAAAGTATTGCACAAAAACATGCAATGCGACGAGGCGCCTGCTACTGCCCTAAAGGCATACACGGTAATATACGTTGTATACACGCAAACGCCAATACTACTGTTCTTGTGACTGTACCTTACGGTAGAAAGTACGGCAACGCCTGAAACTATTTAGATGCATGCTACGATAGAGGTGCACCATGTTTTTTTCTGAGCTCCTCACTTCAGGAGCGTCATACCTCACCCAAAAAAAAAATGGAGGGAAATTAAAGTGCTGCCCGATGCGAAATCCCATGACCCAAGTATACTCGGAAACGTTTTTCGTCACAAAAATGAAAGTCCGACGATTTCGGGTTAAGGGCCCGAATTAACGAATGTAAAATAAATTCAATTTGTTAAAAAATAAAATTCAAATTCGCTTTTCATTGGTCAACACACGCACCAGCACCGAATATTATGCCCCAAGATCCTAATCTTTGGTGCTGGTGCGTGTGTTGACCAATGAAAAGCGGATTTGAATATTTTTATTTTCCAAATTGAATTTTTTTCTTCTTCGTTAAAACGGGCCCTAAGGAGCCCGATCGTTCAGAAAACGATTCAGCCAAAAAGTGCTACCTCTACCGTAGCACGCGTCTATATATATAGAAGAAAAAAAACACCACCAACTGTACAAACGTCACGTAGAATATACAGAGTAAAACAAACATACGCATCAGGTAAAACACATTTGAAGCATGTTACTCGTGGAGTGCTAGACAGATTACTTCGTACTTCGTATACGATTAATGTAAGGACCGTCTGCTCTTCATATCAGCGTACAAACGACCCTTATATTTCCGTTCAAAGTCGTTGACTACTACCGGTAAGCTATAAAACAAAAAGAGCGTACCATTTGGCGCCCAAACCAAAAAGATGTCCTCCATACCTGCTTATCTCAGGGCTATATGCTCTAAACGTACCGCCTATAGAGGCTGTGCGGCATGAAGGACACGTCCCGTCTCACGCCCGCTACACACCCCAACACAACCAAAAACAAAACGCATGAGACCACCACCGACAACACTACACGTCACAAATGGATGCTGACAGCACCTTGACGGATAGCCGCCCAGGACATCCGTCGAGGACACCCGTCAAGGACATCCGTCAAGGATATCCGCCAAGGAAATCCCAACACCGAAATCAATAAGTTACGTCTAAAGAGTCATTGACGGGTCAACCTTACTGCTTGACCGTCAACCGGCAACAACACTATATGTACGTCGTTTTTCGACGGCTTGACGGGAAAACGCCAAAGGCACTACCTGCTGCGTGTCATGGCTGTTTCGAGTCCCGTCGCGGCTCGCACTATGTAAGCAAGCAAACCACGTTTGGTCATCTGCCGTCTGCCATCAACCCCCCCACCACAAGCACATCCAAGCAAACCGTGTGTCATCTGTCGTCTGCCATCACACACACCTCCCAGGGTCGTGGGGGTGCGAGGGCCTATGGGCACACGACTACGGCCATGCATGACATGAGCATGTGAGTACACACCCCAAGTACTATGCAGGCAAACCATTTACGTACCACCTTTCGTAACCCCCATCCCCTCCCCCCGCCCCAAGACATGCACTCAAACGTGGGAAAGGTCGCACCCGCGTCGTCTGTTTTTTGTGTGAATCAGTCAAACGTGACACAACACGCACTTCCAACACCGAGATTTGCAGAAGATAGTCGACACACGGGTACAACACTCGGTTACAACATCGCCAAAGGGGTTTGCCAGTGAAGCAGGCATTTCGTTGATCAGGGTGGGTGATACATCGCACAATATCTAGATGGGGAACAACCCGCCCGGGGCCAACACCCTAACGCGATTTCCGCGAATGACTGTCGCTCGAGTTGCTCTTTTACAAAAGCCAGACTGAGCAAAACGACAAGCAAAACGACAGAGCTAAAAAAGGTGGAAAACCAATCACAAAAAAAAAAAACTCCGGCTGCCAAATCACAGTAGCAGCGACCGCAGCCGAAAAAATACAACTCGATCGCCGAACCGTGCAGACCAGCTAGCTACATGCCATACATTCTCCGAACCACAAAACACGCGCAGCTCTACAAAAAAGCAGTGGTTGTATGTAACCAACCGAACAACCTCCTGTACCGGCTTCGCTCCCTCCTTCTTGCTTCGCTTGGTAGCTGCAAGGTTTGCGGTGGGCGTGAACTTTCAACTCATCCGTGCCAAGGCACCCCGCGAGTATCGCCCGGTTGCCGCAGTCTTTCCACTGCGGGTACTTCAACACTACCAGCCTGGCGCCCATGAGTCAGTATGGCATCCTCGCTTTTAGCCGCGCCGATTGCGCCGCCTCGTAGCGGTCTGCGGGTCGACGGGGCAATGAGCCCCCCAGCCGAGCGCTTATAAGTCGGTACGGCGTCCTCACTTGTGCTCACGCCGCGTGTGCCACCTAATTGCAGCCTGCGGGCCGGCGGTGCACCGAGCCCCCCAGCCGCGCGCTCGTACGTCGGTATGGCGTCCTCGCTTATCGCGTCGCCTCTCTGCAGTCTTCTGGACGGCGGAGCAAAGAGCCCCCCAGTCGGGCGCTCGTACGTCGGCATGGCATCGCCGCTTGTCGTCGCACCGACTGCGCCGCCTAGTTGCAGTCTGCCCGAGGGCGGTGCACCGAGGCCTCCAGCCGCGCGCTCATAAGTCCGCATCGTGCCCTGGCCTATTGCGCCGCCTCTCAGCAGCGTGCGGGACGGCGGAGCAAAGAGTCCCCCAGCCGCGGGCTCAAACGTTGACATGGTATCCTCACTTCTTGCGCCGCCTCTTTGCAGGCTGTGGGGCTGAGGAGCAAATGGCCCCCCAGCCGAGCGCTCGTAAGTCGATACGACGTCCTCGCTCGTACTCACCCCGATGATGCCGCCTAATTGCAGTCTGCGGGGAGGCGGTACGCCAAGGCTCCCAGCCTCACGCCCGTCGATCGGCACGGCATCCTGGCTTGTAGCCAAGACGATTGCGCCTCCTCTAGGGGGCGAAGGTGCCAAGAGCCCCCTAGCCGTTCGCTCATACGTCGGTATGGCATCCTCGCTTGTTGCACCGCCTCTTTGCAATCTGCGTGACGGAGGAGCAAAGATCCCCCCGCCCGACCGCTTATAAGTCGGTACGACGTCCTCGCTTGTACTCACGCCCCTTGCATCGCCTAACTGCAGTCTGTGGGAAGGCGGTACGCCGTCGAGGCCCCCAGCCGCACGCCTGTCGGTCGGCACGGCATCCTGACTTGTAGCTACGCTGATTACGCCTCCTCTTTGGGGTGACCGTGCCAAGAGCCCTCCAGCCGTTCGCTCATACGTCGGTATGGCATCCTCGCTTGTTGCACCGCCGTCTCTTCGCAGTCTGCGGGACGGAGGAGCAAAGAGCCCCCCGCCCGACCGCTCATAGGTCGGTACCGCGACGTCCTCGCTTGTACTCACGCCCCTTGCATCGCCTAATTGCAGTCTGTGGGGAAGCGGTGCGCCGTCGAGGCCCCCAGTCGCACGCTCATAACTCGGTATGGTATATTCGCTAGTAGTCACGCCGCTTGCGCCTCGTCTTTGAGGCGACGGTGCCAGGAGCCCCCCAGGCGTGCGCTCATAGGTCGGTATGGCATCCTCGCTCGTCGCGCCGCCGTCTCTCCCGAGTCTGCGCGACGGAGGAGCAAAGAGCCCTCCCCCCGCCGAGCGCACATAGGTCGATACAGCGCCCTCGCTCGTTGAGACGCGTCTGTGCGGCCTTCGGGACGGCGGAGCAGAGAGCCCCCCAGTGGCGCGCTCATACGTCGGTGCCACATCCTCGCTCACTGCGCCGCCTCTCCGCAGCCTGCTGGACGGCGGCGCGCCTAGCTCCCCAGGCGCGGCACCCCCGCCCGGTGGGGTGTCAGGCCTGGCCGACAGTGACGTCGAGGGCAAAACACCCCTGTTTCCGCTCTCGCGTGTGAGCCGGGCGCTGGTGGCGGCGTGCTGCTCGGCTGTGAGCATGGTCTTTGCCAAGGTAAACGCATTCTCTTCTTCGCGGGAGTCGTCGACGGACTGCTGCGTGGCGAACCAGGAGGTGATGAGGACGGCTAGGACGAGGAGCACGTTGACCAGGACCAGAACGCCTGCGAAAGCGGCGCGGTTTTCCTCTCCCGCGGCGTCCACCTTGATTAGCAGCGCCAGGAAATTGCTGAGAAATATCACCACGCAGCCCTGTTTGCGCGCGTGGGTTGCAAAATAAAAGCGAAGAAAGCAATGGTGCGCGCAATAGGGAGGGCGGCAAGGAGGGATGAAGGGAGGGAGGGAGGGAGGGAGGGAGGGAGGGAGGGAGGGAGGGAGGGAGGGAGGGAGGGAGGGAGGGAGGGAGGGAGGGAGGGAGGGAAGGAGGGAAGGATGGAGGGAGGGTGGGAGGGAGAGAGGGAGTGTTAGCGATCACGAACGACGCATGTTGTTAACTTACAGGACGGCCTAAAATGTACGGCATGTCTTGGTAGGGCATTTCTTAATAGGGCATGAAATAGTTTCGAGCTGTGTGAAGCCGGACATTTGTACAGAAAGCCTTAAGCCGAGGATCCACGCCATCCGACCGACAATCTCCTATTTTTGATATATTTTTTATGATTTTCGGCAGCGTATTTTTGGGTAATCTCCTATCTTGTTGACGAAAGTTATAAATATCCACTAGAGTGAGCTACCCTATCACTATTAGCCTCGCCCACGACGTCGTAGCGTTGCGAGGGCCTATGGTCGTACGAAGACGGCCATGCGTGACATGTGGCCTAATTAGTACGACCCCCACACACATCACGCTCAGACGCGGGCGATCCGCCGAACAACTAAGTCACGAGATCATGCAGGCTAGTGGCGAGTGCTATAATATATAACCCAAGGATGTGTGGATGATCTCTATTAACAGTCGATAGTTGGTCTCAAAGCGCAGTGGTGCCCTCGGCCGTTGGGAACAGACACCAACACGCCTTTCAAGCTCGTGTCTCTGCTTGAAAAAGGGTATGCTATTCTGGTTCAGGCGTATCACCCCAAATTTCGTTAGCCACGAATGCCGCATGCAATAGCAACTCCGATGTCACATGTTTTGTATCATACTGACCGCCATAACAGTGGAAGAGGGTGACATAGCCAATTTTGTAATTGAGGACCGGACTGGTGCTGCCCTCGAAAATGCGGCCCGACCAATCACAAGCCTTCACCCCCCCTTTTTCCGAACGAGCCGCTCCCAGGTGGTCCAAGGCATGTTTGTACACAGTTTCACGCAAATACTTCAAGATCTGACAGCGTTTGATCAAGAATTAAGTCATATTTAAGGCCAAAAATCGATTATATACTGAAACTAAGCAATTACGAGGCAACGCCGAATTTTGCACTTTTTCCTGCACAAAGGTCCAAACGTTCACGCCGCTTTCATGAATAGAACCCTGAACTTTTGCACACGTGTCGTGTTTATACATATGTCCCTGCTGAACCATTGACGAATGGGGGGTTTTTGAGGGGGGTTCGTCGCCGAAAAATCGCCACACCTTAACACCCAAATCTCCCCCAAAAAAAAAAAAAACGAAACATCTGGCGGATAAAAACCAACAACAACGATAAGGGGCCCCTTCGGGCAAAAAATATAAGAGCACTGCAGTCTTTAAAAAAACAAGTCCGTTTTTTCAGTTGTAGCACTATTTCTGGTATAATAACTTCGACCTATTCCAGTTCTAATGCTCAGACCTACTCCATGGACTAGGTCATGGGCAATATTTTTGTGTCAGGCGCCGGTTCGATCTAACGCCTTTTTCATTCATAAATTTTGTTTTACTCAAATTGCTCAGCAGCAATAATTTGTATAATTCCGGAGCTCCTGCTTGGTATCTACACTCTGCTGTGGCCGCGTAGGACGCTGCGGACGGTCCAACTAGATTTTTTTTTTTTTCAATCCTCCGGCGGATGGGTAAAAATAAGGCTTACGCCCTCCACACTTCCACGTATCACTGCGTGTCGTGTGTCAATTCACTCCATGCCCCCTCGGAAGTATCAGCCCTTGCTGCCTACGACTCCGGAAACTTGAGCATGTTGACCCGACCTGACCCCCGAAGGGGCCCGGTGTGGTGGGGATAGCCACCCGAAGGGTAAACTCTCCGGGCGAACTAGAGACCCAGGTAGGTTCGCCTACTAGTGCCCGGAGTCTTCATTGAACACCTGAGTTAAAGCAGTACCAGTAGCCTGCGAAAATTCTATTTTTTCAAACTCGTCAATATGGGTACCAAAGGTAAGGGGAGTCGTTTTTGAGTACGAGGCCCTTTTCGTGGTGACAAGGGCGTCGGGTCGATCCAGCGCCAAACACCAAAAGGTCATTAACTAGTTCAATCCACTCTTCCCCCTGTTTGTGTTATTGGCTACTATACTGCACCATGACGTCCTGTTAATAGCAGTACGCACATTTTCACCCCCCTGCAAAACATCCCAAACCACACTACGTAGAAAACCACGGCGGATTAGGGCTTACCATGCGGTAGAGCCACGCGTCAGCCGGGTCCAGGTGAGGCCGCATTAGCTCGAATCCCAGCAGACTCGCGAAGGCGAAAATGCAAGCCGTGGATGTCTGCGTCGGGCTTTGAGGCGCGATGAAGATGAGCACTCCCGTCAAAAGCATCCTCCGGCCGCACTCCACCACCTCGTAGTAGTAGAGATCGGGACCTGGGTACGAAATACCGGCGGCGTGTTGTGGGATGCGTTAGCGGTGGCCGTATGATACTCCCAGGGACTAATGGATGCTCGGGAAAAGAGGTAACGTTGTTGGTCATACTACGAAGTATGTATGTGATGTATGCTGCAAAGCGCAACGAAGGAAGGAGTATCCGCTATCCCGCTACACTTGTTTTCCCGCTATGATGTGCTATGCTATGCTAGCAGTATTGCTAGCAAAATATTCGCATCCACATCGATATATTCCCGGCTGGTTACAGCAGTGTGGCATCAAATCTCTTCGGGGGACTTCCAAGACAACTTTTTTACTATCACCAGCGACAACTTGTCAAAAAGGATCAAACAAACAATGCATCTGGTATGCATCTGGTATATATATATACCAGGCACAGCCTCGTGGCGTGCGGGCAACTTCCTGGGCTGCGAAGGTGGCGCTGACACATTCATCTATTACGGGCAAGGAGCATAGTAAATACTAGTAAATATGACCTACGGAACACACTAAAACCTATATGTTTACCTATTTTTACTAACACTATATGGTCCTATTTACTATGGCCGTCCGTAACAGTGTCGACTGAAATAGGTACGTACAGAAGGGAGCCAGACTTTGCGTACGTCGTATAGGTGTCCATATTATTAGTAGTAATAGTAGTATTGCCATCCGATGATCAGTGTGTAGCATGAAAAAGCTTCAACGCTGATCAGTCAAAAGCACAGCGAAAGAACAAAACCACGGGAAACAAAAAGATCCCTCTGAACAAAGGGTACTTACTCCCTCACGTGTAAGGGCCATTATCATCGAAGCCATGGAAATCCAAAATTTCCAAAAAAAACATTTCGTGCAATTTTCTGCATTTCCATTTCTTCCATCTTTTTTTTCCAAATATCTATATCGGAATGCGAAGCCTTCCAAACCTTTTTTCGCTCTGAAGAATTTCCAAACTTTGGAAAATGTTTTGCTGTGTTTTTCTTGTTTGTCCTGTTTTTCTTGGAAACAAATATTGGAAAATTTGGGGGGGGGAAAGTTGCTCGATAAGAATATTCCCCCAAGTGCTGTGTCCATAAAAACAAAAGTGGGCGCAGTTTTCAAGCCAGTGTATCGAAGTTTGTGCTTGCGAAGCCTCTCACCGAAATCCTTCCAGAGAAACATTGAGGGGACCAGCTCCGGAAGTTCCCGCCGTGCCTTCACCAACTCCTCCAGTTTCTCCAACTCCTCACGGGAATAGGCGTTCTTCGTCTGTCCCTTTGACCTCTTTGACCCGGCACCGAGCGTCTCAGCAGGGGGGCTGTTGTCGTCACCCCAGTCGCCGTTCGTCGCTGTCCCATCCAGGCCATCGGGCCCGGGCTTGGCGCCGCCCTGGACGCGAGGGTTAAGCAATTCCCGGTTTTTCCAGAGAATGGAGGCGTACAGGGCGGGGATGCCGATCGGGTACACCTGACAAAAGGCGGCAAAGAAAAAAGTGGGGACAGCAGTCCAGCCGATGGGTGGGATACACCTGAGACGAGGGACCAAAAAGGGCGGCATAACTCGGCCGAAAAGGTAGGGTAAATGACCCAGCGGATGGGGTTACACCCGACAAGCGGCTAGGGAAAAGGCTATATATGTAGGTCGGTTCAGACAAGCGGGTACGCCTGGCAAGCGGCGGGAGAAAAAAGGTTGGGAAGGTTCAATCGATCGGGTACACCTGTCAAGCGTTCGAGAGAAGGGGTTGGGACAGCTCGAACGGTCGGGTACACGTGACACGCAGCTAGCAAATGGTCGGGACAGTTGAAACGATCGGGTGCACCTGACAAGCGGCAGCCGATCGGGTACATTCTGCGGAGCGGCAAGAAAAAAGTTGGGAGAGCTTGATGCGATAACGAAGAGGTTACCGCGTCGATCAGATCATGTACAGATAGATCATCTACAAATAGGTAATCTATATCCTAGCCTGACGTATAGAGATGTGCGGGATCTATTGAGTACAGATCCAACCCAGGAAACCTGTCCTAGACCATGCAGGTTACACGGCTCCCATGCGGAAACTTGAGTTACATCATACAGGTCAGGAATATATCTGCCCTGGAGGGTCTAAATCATCAAAGGAGAATCAAGTATCTGTCTGATCTGTAGATGATCTATCTGTAGATTATATATATATGTAGATGATCTATCTGTAGATAATATATCTGTAGATCATCTATCTGTAGATCATATATCTGTAGATCATCTATCTGTAGATCATATACTTCGTATCCGTAGGTCATCTATCTGTCCTTGAAAAATCTAGATTATATATCTGTCGATGATTTATCTGTAGATGATATATCTGATCTGTAAATGATATATCTGATCTGTAGATGATATATCTGATCTGTAGATTATCTGTCCGAGGTGTGAAAGATTAGGGCAATCCAAACGATCGGGTACACCTGACAAGCGGCAGGGGAAAAATCATATTAATAAAACCCTTCAGCCGATCGGATAGTATTCGGATACTATGTATTGATACACGTCACCAGCGGCAAGGAAACGGTTCGGAAAAGTCAATGTACTGTATCCGTTTACGGCAAGAAAAGGTTGGGGCAGTTCAGCCAAAACGGCATATGAATAGTATTGTCCTAAAAAATAAGTGCCGCTTGTGTACAAAAAACAAATACAAAAGGGCTTTTCTTTAGCCAACTGGACCTTCGAGTTTGGGTGGGAAACTATTAATAGTTGGAATTTGAGAGTGGTCTTGTTCTCTGCAGTGGCGAATGGGTAGTAAACTAACCCCTTATAAGGTATATAAGGGATATAAGGCATATAAGGGGTATAAGGGATTTAAGGGACTTAAGGGATATAAGGGATATAAGGGATATATGACCTATGCCAATGGGAACGCGATCTTAAATCTTAATCTTTGAATTGTTGTTTTTTTACACCATTTCAGCGTCTTTAGCTCGCGGGGAACATAAAAAGAGACTTTCTACCGTCAGGGCTATGTCATTATTTTTGCGAGAGCTTTCCAATGCAGGTGGTAGGTCATACAGGGTATGGCTTCAAATATTTTAGAGGAACTAAGATTTCGAAAAAAAAAAAAAAATGGCTCAAAACTGGCACACATTCCAATCTCGTCAAAAATTGGGCCAATCTTTGGAAGCTCAGCGAAATCTTGCTCCCTCGCAAGCATTTCTTCACATTTGTTATTTATACCCTTCGCGTTCCCATTGGCATCGGGGATACAAGGGATAGTAGGGACATAAGGAGTAGAAGGAACATATGGAGTAGAAGGGACACAAGGGGTAGAAGGGATGGAAGGGATATATATGGGATAGAATGGATATAAGGAATATAAGGGGTATAAGGAACATAAGGGATAGAAGGGAAAAAAGGGATATCATATAAGGGACATAAGGGCTATAAGAGATAGAAGGAATAGGAAGAATAGCGGCCAACGCAATGTAAACTTTGGTGTTGGCGACCGTCTGCGAGCAGCGTCAGCGCCTATGACAGCACTACGGGTACTGCTGCAGGGTCGTGTTCCTTGCCCCCCGTATCGCGGGACCCCTTGCGTTGCAACTGGTCCATCGTTACCCAGACACCAATGTGTGTCAAATCCCCCAATCGACGCGTGTGCTAGGATAGAGATAATGTGCCGTTTTTTGGCTGAAATAGTTTCTGGCTGATCGGGCTCCTTAACCCAAATTCGTCTGACTTTCATTCATTCTTGTGTTCTCCATGTGTTTCGTTGTGTTTTTGGCCCATGGGGTGGTTTGTCGGAAACGTATCCCTTCTATTTGCCTCCAAAATCATTTTTTAGACTACTGCAGGTATAGAGGTCCCCAAGCGACCGCCCTCAGAAGGCTAAACCTTATCATGGTGGGGCACCTCTACCGTAGCATGCGTCAAATGTCATCCATTGGGCGTTGCTGTAATCTTCATCATCTTGTTTTTTTTTCATATTTTCACTACAAAATCTTCCATTTTTTTGTTTTCGACAGTTTTCCACTACAAAGACCCAAAAGAGGCCGTACGCCCGCTCGCTCACCAGGATCATGAAGCCCGCGTACACCTTGAAGAACATGTGCGTGCTCGATGTACACGATATACTGTAGTCTGCCCTGAGGTAGCTCTCCCCCTCCACAGCGTCGTGGTCGCAAGCGAAGGTCTTGAAGGTCACAGTAGAGGCCGAAGTGAACACCTGCAACTCGGCAAAACAGTGAAATGGGGGGAAAGCATCAGCTACCCCGTTCATTTTCCTGAACGACTTCCCTGTGGCATGCAGGGTTGTAGAATATAGAATGGGACCACCGACAATAAACACCTGGCTGGGGAAAAGGCTTGGTTGACACCTTAGTGGGACACCAACAATGACCACCCTTGACCATAATAGGCTAACTCACGCACAGGGGGCTTGTGTAACGTTTGTGTAACGCTCGCTGCCACCGCTCAAAATTATATTTTATCTTACCCCCCCCCCCTATAAATATATGATATATTTATAGGTTGGGTTGGCGTCGGTTGGCAACGACGCTGTAAAACACGCCACTCGCTGCGTGAGCTAGACAACCAGGGTGCCGTTTTTTTTTTGTTATTTTTTTTTTTGGCGGTCACCAAAGCTGGCGGTCGAGTAGATCATTTGTGCGGGGTGAGAGAACCTTTGTTCCGCACAAGGGGAATGGTCGTTTCACGTAGTGTTAATATGGTAAGGCGTCCGCGAGGCAGTTACATAGTAAAACCCATTGCTGTCTCCGGAAGTGGTCCACACCAGAAATTAAATTAACTCATGAAGCTGTCGTCCATATGCAAGTCCGCCTCAGAGGTGGTTCTTAGCAGGATGCAGCTCACCCTCCATGCGACTCGCCCAATACCTCCACGGCGTTTCGCGCTTGGTGCAAGCAATGTCTGCCTGGTTGGTGAAAACCCAACGTGCTCCGTCCGGCATTGTAGGGATGCGAGGGTCTATGGTCATATGACTACGGCCGTGCACAACATGAGTACACCCCCCCCTCATTCGGATGAGCGCATGAGTTATGTACCGAACCTGGAGGAGGCACTAGACATAGTGGGTTCAAGAGTCGTGGGCTATAAAAGTAGTGGTGGATGCATGATGCCTATTGATAATTTAGTAGCCGATATCGAAATATAAACATTGAAACATTGCCTCTTTTCCGCTGTCCGTAATAGTACATGTCTAGAAGTAATGCGCTCTGTGCACCGCGGGGGCGGGGGTGGGTGCAGTTATCTCTATTGTTCGCTTTGCCTTGTCACTCTGATGACCAATTGACACGCAGTCCCTTTCGACCGCCGGGGGTCATGGGGGGGGGCACCTGAGACCACGGCTTGTCCAGAGAGCCGGAACGTAAAAGTAATGGTAAAACAAATAAAAATAATGTAGAGCAGGGAGTGTTTTTCCCCCTCAGCCAAGGACATACATCCACAAAAAAACGACTAAACTCGCTGTATGTTGAACTCCATCCACGATGTTGGGGACAAACTACTTGGGACCAGACTACAGTAAGATACCAGTAACAAAAGGGTAAGTGGTAAAAAAATGATACCTGGACTGTGAAAAAAAACTCTCACCAAGAACGTTAGAAGCAACCACGCCGCCACATGCCTCGACCAGGCAGCCCTCCTCGCGAGCACTCCAGCACGCCCAATCCCCGCCCTTCCCTTCGCAAAGTGGTGCGTGAGCACCAGCACGGCCGCCAACACCAATGGCGACAGCGTCGTCACCAGGAGCCTCACGTAGAAGTTCGCGGTCGGCAGGAGGCACGAGGCGGAGAAGATGTTCCCTATGTCGAGATTGACGAAGTTGATCCACGACAGGAAAGCCGAGTAGGAAGCCGGGAACTCCACCCCCGCGATGCTCGAAAACACCGTGAGGATCTGCCAGACCACCACCAGGATCTTGAGCTTGTCCAGCGGCAGCCTCGACAAGAAGCGCTTCACCTTGTCGCCAAACCCACAGCACTTTCCCCTCCCACCCTCGCCGGCCTCCGCCCCCCCCTCCTCTCCCCTGACTGCTGCACCTCCGCCTACGCCCGCCCCTACGCCAACCCCAGCGCCTGTGCTGGTTACGGGTGCCCCACTTTCGCTAGGGTATGGGTCAACACCAACCCCTTCACCGGTGCCGGCATCAGCGACGGCAGATGGTCGAGCATGTCTACGGCCTGACACCCCCACGTCCTCAGCAGCATACCCACCCGGCGTGCCTGCCTCCGTGTCGGCCGGGGGGCCCCCATAAGCCGCCAAGTACTCTGACACGTCCACATCTCCCTCAACCCCACCATCTGGCGCCACTTCTGACTCATCTACGTCGGCAAGGACTTCATCGTCTGGCTCGCTGTAAATCGAGGGGCGTATGCGCCTGCGGCTCGCAGAACTCCTACGCTTGTGACGAGTTATGCCACTAGAGCCCCACCCCCCCCCGGCGGCGGCGGCAGCAGCAGCAGCATACCGGCTGTCCTCCACTGGAAAGTCGTAGGCAGGAGCAATCGTGGTGTCTAGTGAGTCAATCCTGGGGCCCAGCCGAGGCAATGGCCGTCCCTGCAGGCTTGATTCAGGGGCGAAAAAATTGGATGCGCTGCTCTTCCCTAGCAATAATTTTTGGTTGAAGGTCTGGCGAACGCTGTCGATGGCGTCGAGCCCTCCGACCAGGAAGACCACCGCGAGGGCCAGCAGCATGAGCAGCAAGAGGGAGAAGACCGCGCCCGCCGTGATGAGCAACCGGGCCTTGGCGTCGTTGCAGTAGTGGCAGGAGATGCTGACCCCTCTCCCGTACCCTTCGGAGCACACCGCGCAATCTGACAGAACAGCCGTACCGTCGGGGGAGTGTTAACAGGACAAGGGAGAATCAGGAGGTCGGTACAACGTGGGAAGAGAAGACGCATATCGTGGGATTGTGGAAGACGATGAATGAGCAGGATGACATGCAACGACGCTAATCACCCCGAGGGGGGCAGGATTAGTATGTTACATGCAACGACGACTATCACCCCTTAGGGAAAGGCCAAGCCGTGCGAAGGGGAAAAAAAAAAAAACGCGTAGGTCCAGTTGCGGGATAATGTTCCGGGCCAGTTGTTAATCGGCGTGGTGCGATTCAGAAGCACACATGCACAAAAAAAAACACATCCACGAACCCACTTGAAACAAGAAACTTCTGTTGTTGTTCTTAGTATTCCTTCACACATATAATAGAACAAACCAGAACGACCGAAACATCCTCAAACCATGACCAAGGCAGTCCCGCTGTACAGATAATACGTGCACTCACATGGACCTTCGTACCCTTCCGCACAGTAGTCGTCCGAACTCGAAACCGTTGTCGCCCCCGCGCACGCTTCCGAGTGCAAGCATTCGTGGATCGTCAACGACTCCAGGCTCGCCCGCCAGAACCCCTCCTTGATCGGCAGCGAGGCCAGCGTTGCCCCCGGGCTGTCGCAGTCCACCCCCGCCCCACCCTCGATGGTAGCACACTGCTCGCACGAAATTTCACCGAAGCCACCACCACCACTGCCGCCGCCGCCTCCGTCGTCGTCGCTATCGTCGTCTCCACCCAGCGGCAGCGGCTTTGCGTACGCGTAAGCGAAGCAGAGGTAGAACATCGAGCTCACTTCCAGCTGGACGCCGCCGGCCGATTCCGATGATCCGGCGGCGGCGTTGCTTACGGATGTCAGGACGAAACGGCTGGTCATGGTGCCGCCCACGTCCTGCGTCGAGGGGGTCCCGGTGACCGCAACGGTAACGTTGCCCCCAGGAGGCAGAACTCCGCTGGGCGGAACCACCCTCAAATCGAGGCCGTCAGCCTCATACTCCAGCTTCCAGAGAGCGTTCGTCGTCCCGTCCTCCGCTGCCGATACCAAGAGCTCGTACGACACCGGATCGGGGCTGTAGGTCACGTTATCTGGGCGCGTTTTGAGGCGGAGGGATAGCTCGCCGCCCCCGTCCAGACACTGACCGCCCTCGAGACACTCGCAGAGCACTCCGAGTAAACTGTTCGCGCAACCCCCGCGTCCGCACAGGTTATCGTCACCGTCGCTGCATCCCAGCGCCCGGTCCACGAGCGCCAGCGAGGCGTTGTTCGGCGTGCTGGCGACGGCGCTCGCGACCATTCGACCGCCGACAACGGCATTGCGGATCTCGGCGTCCGACTGGGGCGAGATGACCGCCATGGCCGCGGAGCTCCCGCGAAAGTCACAGCTATCGAGGACGAGCGATCGGTTCGCCGAGTTGGTGTGGTGGATGACCGTATCGCCCAGCCAGCCATCGAACACGCACCTCTCCGCCGTGAGAGTGCTGCGGCCATCCAGCTGTATCGCGCGGTTGGACGAATCCTCCTGGAGACCGATGCCAGACTCGAACTTCACGTCTCTCGCGACGACGGAGCTCGCGGCCACAAACACCACGCTACCGCCTGATGCCAGGTTGTCGGTGACCGTGTGGTTTTCGAACGTGGCACCCTTCACGTTCGTCAGGTAGATCGCCGCCCCTTGAGGGGATTCGCTGGCGACCAAGTCGCAGCTGGAGTTGACCCACGTGGCTTCTCGGGCGTATATACCCCCGCCCTGGTCGCCGGCGAAGTTACCCGTGATGTTAGCCCCCTGGCAGACGAGGCTGGCTCCTTCCTCGAGAAAAATGAAGCCGCCGTAGAATCTGGGAACGAGAGGGTGGCGGGGCAACGAGGGGGAAAGGGCCGATACAGCCATAAGAAAAACCAGTACAAGAATGAAGCAAGGCGAGGCAAGGCGAAGCACAGCGAAGCACAGCGAAGCACAGCGATTTAAGCCAAGTCAAGCGAAGAAAAACGAAGCGAGGCGAGGCGAGCCAAGTCCAAGTAAAGCAAAACCTAAGCCGAGCAAAGCCAGACAAGGCGAGGCCAAGCAAAAACCAAGCAAAAACCAAGCAAAGTTAAACCATCAATAAGTCAAGCACAGCCAAGCAACGCAACGCAAAAGCGACGCAAACGCCAAGCAAAGCCAAGCCAAATAAAAACCAAAGCAAAGCAAACCCGATCAAGTTTCAGCCCGGCATACAGACATTCTTCCAAACACAAAGCCTCGTCGTGCAAGCCCATCCAGAGACGCGGTATATACTCCTTTACGAGGCAACCGTGGGCACTACAATACTTACACATCAGGGCTGCACTGTATATAGGCATTGGCCCAGCTTTAAAAAGTTGGTTAAAATATGACGGAAGCTACCTTAAGGCTCAAGGGGGTAGCACCAAAACAACTAGGAGACTCCTCGTGTAGCCCCCTTTACTATTACTACTACTACTGTTACTACTACTACTACTACTACAACAACTATTTACTAGTGCTGCTGCTGCTACTACTACTACTACTACTACTGCACTCTTATTCCAAGATAAACATACTGTAAGTCTGACTCTAATCCCACGTGTGTTGTCCCCAGATCGGGAGTGCACCTCCTAAAGGTGCATACACATGTTAACGGACTGTTTGCCTCGCTCAAAATCTCCTCGCGACGCACCATGTTAACATGTTATTACGGAGGACCATAGTAAATAGGACCAAATGTTGTTAGCAAAAATAGGGAAATGTATAGGTTTTTGTGTGTACCGTTGGTCCTATTTACTAGTGTTTACTATGGCCCCCCGTAATAATAAGCTTTTGCCTTTTGAGGGTGGTCACTTGGTTCTCTTGATTGTAGTATAGGACCTCTATACCTCACCCAAAAACTGATTTCGGAGGAACAAATAAAAGGGCTACCAGTATACCCGAACAGTAACCATGGCCTAAAGTATACAGCGAACAATATTGCAACACAACAACTTGGGGTTAACCGTTTCAGAACTGCAAAACTGACTCCACACTAATTCCAAGTATTTTGTCTCCAAAAACGGGGGACCAGTTCGTAAGGGGTTAAGGAGGGCTCGATAATTCAGAAACGGTTTCAGCCAAAAAACGGTATACCGTAAACCTCTCTATATCATAGCACGGGCCTCGCCTAAAAAAACGACCGGCCTTGAAAAATCAATTCAAGCTTGACCCGAAGAATAATCAATCCCAAGGGTTATATTAAGCCTGCCTTATTGGCTTCATTCCTTAGGTTAGGTGGTTAGTAATACTGCACGTAGTCAGTCATAAATATTACGGCCAAAAATCAGTAACCCTACGTATAGTGGTAGGCGTCTAACCCTATCTAACCCTACCCCTACTGTACCCCTGTTACGGCGGGCCTTACAGAATATAGGACCCACAGTACACACAGTTCCCTGCTTTTACGCACACTATTTGGTCCTATTTACCCATACTACACCAGGTCCTCAGTGATAACGTACTAAGAGTAGAGCTTGCCGCTCATTCGAGACTGCTATGATTGAGGTACACTGCGGACAAGACAAAAGGGAATAACACTGACCGACGGTCGATTTGATCTGATTGGCTTAGGGGTCCGGGTCATATATACTTCGTTTAGGGTTAGGGTTAGTTTATGTTCTCGTACAGTACACAGCGACCCTCGAAAATATTTTCTCGGAAAGGTGGTAAGCAGCCCCTCCAACCCTCACCCCTACCGCCTATCGCCTGGGAAAAATCTCAGAATGGAGGTAAAATGAGTACTGAAGAGCTTTGTAGTGTGGACTGTCAACCATGTTGTCCAAGCTTCTCCTGGGAAAATTCTCGGAATGGAGGTGTAAGAAATGGTGAGGATTTTTGTAGTGTGGACTGTCAACCATGTTGCCCAAGCTCCGCCTGGGAAATTTCTCCGAATGAAGGGTGTAAGGAAATTTCTCGGACTGAAGATGTAAGGAAATTTCTCGGAATGAAGATGTAAGGAAATTTCTCGGAATGAAGATGTAAGGAGTAATGAGGAGATTTATAGTGTGGACTGCCAACCATGTTGTTCAAGCTTCGCCTGGGAAATTTCTCGGAATGGAGGTGAAATGAGTGGCGAGGAGTTTTAAGTTGTATAGTGTGAACTGTCAACCATGTTGTCCAAGCTTCGCCTGGGAAATTTCTCGGAAAGAAGGTGTAAGGAGTAGTGAGGAATTTTATAGTGTGAACTGTCAGCCATGTTGTCCAAGCGGGGTATATCACAAGTCGTGAACGCTACTGCACAAGACGGCAGCATGAAGGGCGCAGCGGTGCTTGCATCACACGTCGGGGTTCATCGCTCACCGATACTCTTGTACTGCAACAACGCCGCCTCCCTGTTCTGTGCTCCAAGTCATGGCCCGACAGAAACCGCGAGGCAACGGCAATAGTCATGACGAGACCCGAAAAAGTTTTTTGTTGTAACCGGGGTAGCTTCCAGGGGAATACGCTACCCATACTACCTGTTCTATAATAACGTGATAACACCACCGTGACAATCATATAAAATCGACAGCATCAGAATAATCATAATTCCTCATCATCATCATCATCATCATAATCATCACCACCATCATCATCATCATCATCACCACCACCACCACCATCACCATCATCATCATCATCACCATCACCATCACCATAATCGTCATCATCATCACCATCATCATCATCATCATCATCATTCCCATCATCATCATTTCCATCGTAATCATCATCACCATCATCATCACCATCACCATCACCATCACCATCGTAAGCATCACCATCATTACCATCACCACCATCACCACCATCATCATCATCATCAACAGCATCACCATCAGCATCACCATCACCATCACCATCACCATCAGCATCAGCATCACCATCATCACCATCATCATCAGAATCATAGGGTTAGCATTATCATCGCAGTGTCTAGTGACAGGCTCACTTTGCGGTGTTGTTGAAAAAGTCTCCTCCGGTAACGTTCACCACCGTCTTAACTCCCCACGCTACGATCGCTCCTCCGAACTCAAGCGCCCGGTTATCTCTGAACGTCCCGCCTTCGATCGTTATCGTTGACACCCCATCACCATTGCAATATACCTTTTTTAACACACAACATTCAAGGAAGCAGGGCAGGGCAGGGCAGGGCAGGGCAAGGCAGGGCAGGGGGGACGGGGCGGGGCGGGGGGGGGCAGGGGAGGGGAAGGGCAGGAGCAGCCACATGAGTGAAAAACATGCTGCGTGTCGATGTCTTGTCTCTCTGTGATACGAGCTTCGGGGGTGGCACCAAGCAGCTGTGAAGAACACCTAATTTGTGATGATGAAAAAGAGATTGGAAGAAAAGCAGACGCTTTTATGTGGGCAACATAAGGAAACGAGGAGATATGGACTTCGGACCCCAAAATTCAACAACGAGGACATTCCAATAGGCGATTTCGTAGCAAGCTACCCGCACATACAAGGCTATTGGATCGAGAGAAGTCAGCGAACCCAGGAAAGTCTCTGGGCAATAATGGCCTTTTGGGTCAACATACACAAAGGCATGCAAATATGATGGAAACCCGTTCCTCGCCATGGATAGCCCTTCTGCTCTCATGTGCAGCACTCACTGGTTCCAAGTCCATGTGAGGTGAAGCAACGTTCAGCCTCGACGGTACATAGATACCACAAAGCGACGCGCTACGCTCGTACCATACAGTACACCGAGACGGGTTTAGAAGAGTGCTCTAGAAACGAAACGCGCGGTGAAGTTTTTCGTGGCATTACTACTGTGGATGGCCGAGCAAAAAATACCAGTACAACTGTCTGGCGGCCCCAGGCTCCAGTAGTTACCAAAGTTAGCACAACACCGGACAGATCATCTACAGATAGATCATCTAGATCATCAGCTCCTAGGCTGCCATCATGATATGTCGTGCGGGATCTGTATAGTACAGATCCAACCCAGGAAATATGTGCTAGACCACGCAGGCTATACGGGCTCCTGCCCGGCAACATGACCTAAATCGCACAGATCATACAGATCAGGACCGGGTAGGTCCTGAAAAGATCTAGATCATCCAGTAAAGAAGCAATCATCTGTTTGAGGCGTAGTACTACAGCCCTAGGAATCGCTTTATCGAAAAAAAACTGCTTGGAATAATGACCGAAATACAAGGTTATCATAGGTTTCGATACGAGAGTGGTAGCCGTCTCCGAGTTTGTTTGGTGTACGAACGCATGGGATACTGCTGTCGTGTAAGTCAGTTTCAATGCGGTCGAGCATTTTCGTGGAGGACAAAAAAAAATCGCCCGAAATTTCGCCGGGGCTTAGGGTTCACGGTAGAGTTTAGGGCGTGTTTAAAAACAGTGTACAATATATTGTCTCAAAATACTGGAAACACACGGGGGGGGGCATAAAACATTCCCCGAATCCCGTACTACAATCATACAACTTCTATAATATTTTTGGATAAAGCGGTTGCGCTACGAACTCGCGCTGGTTGTAACGTTGTAACTGTTAATGTAACCGTCAATGTAACTGTCAATCTAACTGTCAACTGAAGACTGATGTATGCCTTGGTGGAAGGCGTACAACAGTACAAAAAAAACGGAGATTTTCGATCTGACCGTGCGGATCTCCGGCATATACTGGAGATGGGGGGTATGGGTGGCTAAAAATAGTTAATTAAGGTCTTGAACATATAATATGAAGGGGGGGGGGGTGTGGGGGTAGAATTAAGTTATCAGTGTCTTCAGTTATGTATTATACTGCAGTAGTATCATACGTGTGGGAGAACCTGAGTCCGTACTCATATGCATACTGCTATGAATTAATATATATATATATATTATATGTTCAGGGGACGCTTGGGGGACGATATGATAATGTTTTCAGTAGTATACGTATATCTCGCCTAAGCTCCTCCGTGCGTACTTCGAAAATAAACTAAGAAACAGTTGCACATATAGCCGTTTCGAAGAACCACGAAGGCATTACAAGTAGAAGGAGAGGCGTCACGGCAGTCCCGCCTGTACGGGTTCAGCGCTGACTAAAGGACTAAAGGACGAAAGGGCTGAAGGGCTCGGTCGAATGCACCCCTAGGGGAAAACTAAGATCTAGGCTTAACAGCCACACGTACCGCAGATTGTTCTTGTGTTAAATATACACAATAATCACTGAGCTGAGTTATTATATATAGCAGTCAGCTTAACAACAATATGGACTCCATCATGTGCTTGTGTTTCTAGTATATATACACCATAACGATTGAGCTATTAATGGCAGTCAGCGCTGGCTGCTATTGTCAATAGTAGCTCAGAGACTATGCTGCATCATCAGTAGACTATTCTTAGAATATACGATTAATAGACGACTAGTTTCACGAGGTTGACTGCTAGCTCAGTGAGTGCGGCGTGTATTTAGTACATGTATGCTGCATGATCAGTAGACTACAGGTATTATCGACTATTAGTAGACGAGCTGACTGCTAGTTCAGTGGCTACGGCGTTTATCTGCCATGCTGCATCATCAGTAGACTGTTGATGGTCTATTAATAGACGACAATGCTGACTGCTATCAATAGCTCAGTGATTATGGTATCTCTAGCACCCCACGTCATCAGTACGTAGTCTATTCATAGGCGAGCTGGCTACAAGCTCAGTGATTATGCTGTATCCGTAACACCCTGCATCGTCAATAGACTATCAACAGACTATCAATAGACGAGCTGACTGCTAGCTCAGTGGTTCTGGTTGTATATCTAGCACGCTATATAATCAGTAGACTATCAATAGACTAGTAAAAGACGACGTACTGACTGCTATGAATAGCTCAGTGGTTATGGTGTCTCTAACACACTGCATCACCAGTAGACCAGAAATAGGTTATGAAGTAGACGACAAGCGCCACTAGGCTGAATACTCGCTCGGTGGTTATGGTATCACGCTCCATCATTATTAATAGTTGACTATTGATAGACTAATAATAGACGACGAGTGTCACTAGGCTGACTACTAGCTCAGTGGGTATGATGCATGTTTAGCACACTGCATCATCAGTGGAAGATTAATAGACTAGTAATGGACGATGGGTGTCACTAGCTCAGTAGCCGTGGGGTACCTCTAGCACGCTGCATCATAAACAGATTATTCACGGACTATAGATAGACAAGCTGATTGTTAGCTCAGTGGGGGTGGTGCTTCTCTAGCGACAGACTATCAATAGACGATAAGTGTCACTAGGTTGACTACTAGCTCAGTGGTGACGGTGTACCTCTCGAACACCATGCATCACCACCAGTGGACTATTAACAGACTATCAATAGACGGCATGCTGACTGCTACCTCAGTATACGTGGTGTAGCTCTAGCACGCTGCATCGTAAACCGATTATTCACAGACTATTCGTAGACGAGCTGACTGTTAGCCCAGTGCGAGTGGTGTATCTCTAGAAGTAGACTATAAATAGACGACAAGTGTCACTACTAAATACACTGACTAATAGCTCAGTGCTTGTGATGTCTCTAACAACCCTGCATCATCAGTAGGTAGACTAGCTAATAGACGGCATGCTGACTGCTACCTCAGTCGTTGTGGTGTATCTCTAGCATGCTGTATCATCAGTAGACTATTAACAAACTATTTAATAGACGTCATGCTGACTGCTACCTCCGTGCCTACGGCGTTTATCTAGCATGCTGCATCATCAGTAGATTATTCCTAGACTAATAATAGACGACATGACTGCTAGATCAGCGGTCATGGCGTCTCTCTAACACCCTGCACCATTCATAGACTACTACCACACTGTTAATATAGCATCAATATACGACGAGTGCCGCTATGATAGCGTGTTGTCGCAAAATACGGTCATTTCCACGGCAGCTACCAAAACCGCCGCCGAGCCGCTCCTCACCACGCCTGCCCTCCTGGTCGACAGGTTATTCGCGAACATCCCCCCGGTGATCTTCAGCCTCACGTCGTCCCCGACGAAAATAAAACCGCCTCTTTCGGCGGACTGGCACATGAAGTCTCCGCCATCGATGCTGATATCGCTACCGATGTAAGCGTCTGATAGCCCCATAGTCGCCGTCGGGTCGAGAGTTGGGGACAGCAAGGAGATCGGTTGCAAGAAAAAGACGTCAGGGGACGGGTCAGTCAGGGGAAAAGCGTGCATCGGTCGGTCTAAGGGCGTGGACTCGATTGTTCCACACCAAAATCTAGTAGTTTGGCGTCAGTCAAGTCATGTCGAGGCTAAATTGCCGTCAACGAGGTGAAAGGTTCAGGCAAGGTAAACGTGCATCGGTCGGTCTTAAGGGTGTGGACCCGAGTGCTCCACACTAAAACCTAGTAATTTGGCGTCAGTCAAGGCATGTCAAGGAAAAAATTGTCGTCAGTTAAGGAGGTGCAAGAAAGAAAGAAAGAAAATGCTGTCTCCTGACGTCTTTGGTTGCAAAGTTACGGTTGCATCGCGTAAACCTGATACTAAAAGCTTGGGTCGTACATATGCGGGATATTCGGCATACACTCCCCGGGGACGATTTTCGACGCCGAACGCCTCCAAAACCAGGGAGGGAACACCCGACGAAAGCAACGAAAGCAATCCCTATGGGATGAACTTGAGCTGGTATGAACTTATTATCTCTAAAAACCGAAAACGGTGGTTTTGGTAGAAACGTCGTGCCGCGTTTGTATTGACCTCTCCCCCCGGTGCGGAGACAATCAGCTTGGACATTCGTCAGAGGGGGGGGGGCGTACTCATTTGTTGCTTGCCTTCGTCATTTGGCCATTGACCACGCATCCCTTGCGAGACGGAGCACCGTTCCTACTTCTAATAGAGACACCTCGGGGGGGCGTTATCTTGCGTGTTACCGTGTCGTGAGAGTAATGGACATGGAGGTTCGGAAGCCATCGACAGATAATCTATACAGTACCGACTTCTCTAATCATAAGCCGGGACAGTGGCCCAGGCTCGATTGCTCGATTTCTTATTTAACCCTTTTAGGACTGCAGACCCGTTTTGGGGACAAACCACTCTAATTATAAGTGATTTGTCCCCAAAACGGGACTCCAGTCCTAGAAGGGGTGTGTTCCACACTAAATCTACAGTAGTAATTTCTTATTTCCCCTAAAATCTCAATCAAGCCGGGCTACTTCTGGGGTTATTTCTTAAACCGCTCTGGGCGATAACATAATCATCGTTTGGTCTTCATATCAGACTATACACGTGGATTGTATTATCGGACACATCAGAGTCTACACGGGTATTCTACTCCCGGTTTGGTGTTTTCAAATCAGAGCCTACACGGGTATATAATGACAATAATAATTTCATTATAGGGCTATATATTGTCTTCACAAACGGAGTGGTATATAACAGGGCCGGTAGTGTACAGTAGCAGTGTACAACAACTTACGCGGACGATTGCTGACATCCTGGTGGATATTAGATAAAATCGAAAAAAAAACGAAAAAAAAACGACAGCTGTGAGATCGAGGATCTTGTCGAAACTCCTATTTGCCAGCCGTGTGGGATACTTATACTTCCATCGCGCGAGCTACGGGGTTTGAGGGGAACAAAATCTGACAGTGGTGGAACTCAAGGGAGGTCACAAAAACACGGTGCACTCCCTGAATGTGTTGCAGTAGACCAGCAGAGATCCCGCCCAGTCCTGGTATATATATACACTGTACACGTACGTGCTTGCGCTATTAATAGACTCGGGCACAAGCAGCCAAATCATGCAACTGCTGCTGTGGCTCACGGAACAGGCCCGTATTATGCGATCAGGTCGTGGTCTAAGGTACACGGGGGCCATACACAAGACCCACGCTTCCCGACCAAAGAAAACGTTACTCGTCGGAGATCGTGGTTTCCCCCCTCCACCGTCCACCACCACACACTAAAACTGTCGTACACCTTAAAACACGATTGATACGATAACACCCACCCCCTGGAACGAAAATTCAGAGGCTCTAAAACTTGAGGGGCACACACGGCGAAACTCGCGGCTTTGGAAAGATCGCGTCGATATATAGTTCCATAGCCTTTGGCCGTTTGATGTTATAGTTAATGTTCACATCAGAGTCTAAACGTAGGTTGCATTGATGCAGTTGTGGTGTATGGGAGGGCAGGTACTCGTAGTGTACAGCAACCCACGTGGGCTGTTGCTGACAGACTGGCACATATATACGCGTACTGGTATGTCCTTGCGTTAGACTCGGGCACATCGAGGTAAAATATGCAACCTTGCTGCTGTGGTTCACGGGGCAGCTCCCGAGGATGCGATCAGTTTGTGGCCAACACTACACGGAGACTAAATGCAAAACCAGGGGTCTGGACCAAAGATGCTATCACAGATCGTAGGAGACCGCGGTTTCTCCCCTCAACTGACTGCCTCCATACACTACATCTACCGTATATGTATACCCGTTTCACACGTGTGATACTATTGGTATACTATAGTCAATAAAATAAGACAACACACACCCTCGGATGATTGTTTTAAGCTGATTCCTCTTAAGCTGATTGCTTTGTTTTTAAGATGATTGCTTCTAAGGTGGTTATTTTTAGGGCAGCGGCCAAAAAAAGGTACACCTGGTCCGTTCGGGGCCAAAAACAGGTACATACTAAAATCAAGTTTAAAACGCACCCCACAAACCTGCCGTTCCTTGCAACGCAAAGTAGAGTTTTTTCATGTTCTTCGTGCTCGCCCGGTCGCTACGTACACGAGTAGCTGCTATTAATAGTACGAGGAACGAACGCCTGCTGCTGTATTCTCCCTTCTCAGCTTGCGACACCCCTGGTATTCCAAGCCAACCACAATCCCGAAGGGGAGCCTTCTATGTCGTATTAGTTCGGCGGAGTTGTGCAGGCAGATATATATGTGTGTCGCTCGAGTGGCGTGTGGTGCGAGGAGCGAAGGGAGGAGGGGGTCTCCGCGTACATCGGCATTAGTATAGAGGGGGCATAGAGTGGAACTATGAAGGGCTTAAAAACGACAAAAAAAAGGTCAAAGTCAAGCACAGTAGACGAAATCAGGTGTACCTGGGCTTTAGGCAAAAACAGGTACAGCGAGTTTTGGACCAATGGCAGGGCACGTAAAGTGCGTTTTTGACTTGAGTTTAAGTATGTACCTGTTTTTGGCCGCAAACGGACCAGGTATACCTTTTTTTGGCCGCTGCCCTCATTTTTAAGCTGGTGGCTTTTAAGCTGGTTGTTTCAAGCTGATGGCTTTTACGCTGATTGTTTGTAAGCTGACTGTTTTTAAGCGGATTGCTGTTAGCTGATTGTTTTTAAGCTGGTTGCGTTTAACCTAGTTAACAGTTGTTTTTAAGCTGATTGGTTTTAGGGCCCATCTTAACGAAGACAGCAAAAATTAAATTTGGAAAATAAAATCATATTTGAATGTGATTTCGCAAAAAAAAAGTGGTTTGCGTCCTATGGGGAATAGTGAATTGCTCGTTCAAATATTTATGAAATCGAGAAAACGCAGCATGCGTCACAGCGCCCAGGTGAAAAAAATCGACGAGAGGAGACGAGAGGGAAAGCATGCGTCGACGCGTGCGCGCCGCCTCCAGCATACTTTTGCTTTTGACCGCCCAGGCTAGGAAGCTATCGCTCTCAGGGTCTCCTGGGTGGGCGTAGGGATCCCTGGAACGCCACGGGCGAGACAGGGGCGGCGATGGTGTTATCGAAGTCTTGAGCGTATCATGCTGTTTTTGGGTCGATCGCTCGGTTTTTTATCGGGTTGGAGCATCGAGCTGGTTGAAAAGTTGGGATTGCGACCGCCATGATTGGTTTTGAGGCGCCACCGCCGGGGTACGCTGTGCTATGGTCTATAAGCGTGGGCGCGGCTGTTGTCCCGGTGGCCTCGGGTTGTGGTTCACGTGTTGTCGCCTCGGTCGTGGTCATCTATCCTACCAATAAATGACCAGATTGTACCGGGGGCGTTTGCCCACCGTGGACATGCCGGTCCAAGTCGGGCCAACTCCTCAATTTGATTTGAATTCTTTGGAAAAGAAGGTCCTGGGACCTTCTTGGTTTTTTCGTCCAATTCAAATTGATTAGACCCCAAGATCCTAATATTTGATGCTGGTGCGTATGTTGACCAATGAAAAGCGTATTTGAGTTTTATTTTTTCCAAATCGAATTTATTTCATACTCGTTAAAACGGGCCCTTAAGCTGATTGATTTTAAGCTGATTGGTTTTAAGCGCAAGGGTATGCGCGGATCTGAATCCCAGATACCCCACTACCCCCCCCCCTATATTGGAGGGAAGAACCGGGCCGTTGTGATCCCAGAAAACAATAAGTCATTTTTTTTTTTCAATTCCCCCCCCCCCCCCAGCGAAAAAAAAATAGGGGGGGTCTCTAAAACCAAGTTGAAAAAAAGGGAACAAAAAACGATTAAAAAATGGTTTTCGCTCATTTCGTCCTGTGATCACAGCGATCCGGTTTGTTTTTCATTCTGACCTTCCTACAAGTGTGGTGTCGGTTTCTTTTTTTTTTTACGCCCTTGTTAAGCGTGTTGTTTTTAAGCTGATTACTTTTAAGCTGCTAGCTTTTGCATTGGGGAGGGTGCAAAGGCCGACCGGTGTGTCTACGGAAATACCTCGTATCTCAATGAGATCTTCCCAACGCCGCCATTTTGGTTACATATGCATACCCCCCTATTTTCGCAGACACTCGTCTATTAATACCACTATTAAAATCACTATTGATATATACCACTACTGTATTTGTATATACCACTATTAAATAGTAATACCACTACTCTGTTGACACCACTACTGTACTGTACTAAACCACTGCTTATAACACCGCCATTAACACCACTTATTGATAGAAGCGTAAAAGGACAAATCACCCCAGGGGGTGCACTATCTAATCACTTGAATACAGTATACGGCAACACGGGTGATAAGTGATAATATAATCACATCTCCTGGGACGAATTTCGAATTTCGGAGCCGATTTTCTCCAAAACATGTCTTAAGCCTTATTATAGGGGCGCACACACAACGAAAACTGTGCCTTTGGAAATATCTGTTAAATTACAATATATAGTCGAGATATTTCCATAGGCGCGTCGCTCGGCTTAAAAACAATCATCCTGTTTTTTTTCTCTTTCTCCTTCCTTTTTCCTTTGGATTCGGGTTGATTTCATTTTTTCTTGCCTGAGGTGCACGATGTGCCACAGCAGTTTGTGATGTATATATCGTTGCGTTGTACTTCGTATGTTGTGTATTCTGTTTTTTCCCTGAGGTATTCTTCCACTGCGGAGTGTTTCGGAGCCTGGCCTGTGACCTGTGACCTGTGACCACCGACTATCTTTTTCACGATCACTCAAGTTGAGAAAACAACAACAAGTAGGGGCTGTGCGATAAGTATTATCACAATAATAGAACGAGCATAGATACTAATATTAAATAGTATAGTATACAAATATAATATAATGGTATGCTACTGCTGTACTATCACGGAGGACCATAGTAAATAGGACCAACGATTGTTCGTGAAAACAGGGAATTATATAGGTTTGTGTGTGTGCACCGTAGGTCCTATTTACTAGTATTACTAGTATTACTAGTATTTACTATGGTGTCCTGTAATGGTAGCACAACTGCGAGTCGCCTTTACCGCAATCCTGAATTATTATATAGGATAAAGTATAGAAATCGGGGACTTGGTTGTGGCCCGCGTGTGGTTCCAGTGTTATGACAACTGCTGTTACACGGCGCGGTATGATGGTATGATGGTATATACGTACATACCATACCTTTCGGCCTAAATACTAAATACCGTATCACGCGGGTGATAAGAATACGAGATAACAAGATAACGCACTAATGCGCCCCCTGGCACCAATTCCCTATCAATAGTTAATAGTTCCAAACGACTTTCACCCGAAACTACGGGGGTTACTACAAAAGTGATGTCATGATGTCATGCAGCTACAAACAGCACTAACTACTGTTTTGATATATTATATGCCTATATGATACACACGATACACAATCAAAATGGCGGCATTGGGAAGATCTCGCCGAGATATATCCCCATAAGCGCGTCGCTCGGAATATGCTGAATATGTATTTCAAGTATATACACACTCTCCCCGCCGTCGGATAAACGAGCTGAAAAACAGCTTAAAAATGGCGCTTTCGTCCTACTACCGAAAATGACAGCAGTGAATACCACACCCCATCTTGTATACCACACCCCCATCTTGTTATTCTAAAGTCCTAAACGACCACCCGAGTTATCACCCGGGGTACGGTATATACCACACCCCCTGAGGTAATGCCTCATTATCATTTTGACACCCCCAAGTTATCACCGCGGGTGAAAGCGTGCCGATCAACAAAGCGAGTACCGGTACCAGAACAGCACAGCAGCGGCAGCAGCGCACCAGGTGTGCGAGAGTACCACAGCTTACCGTATGTAGACTACAGTTACAGCAGCACCATGGAGGTGGAGGAGGTACAGAGCCGGAGTGCAAGCGTGGTGCATCGCAACGAGCAAAACATGTCTGCGGCTCAGACAACTGCTGCTGCGGTTCCAGGCTCGATCGCGTCATTTTTTGGCCGTCTGCCTAGAATATTGCAGCAAGACTCGTTTGAAACCACTGTCAGCACCCCCCATTATGTTAGGGTGGTGAATAATCTAAAATCCCAAACGACCGCCCACTTAATCACCGGGGGTACGGTGTATACCGTATACCACCACGGGTGATAAAATTCCAAAACCCAAATATTATCACCGGGGGTGTGGTATACACTGCCATATACGGTTAATAGAGGGAGGAGTGTTATCTTGCCAAGTTACCAGGCCGTTACGGTATACGGTATACGGTAGTGCATTCAGGCCTGTGATATCCCACGGTATACCACCCCGGGTGATAAAACTCCAAAACCCAAATATTATCACCGGGGGTGTGGTATACACTGCCATATACGGTTAATAGAGGGAGGAGTGTTATCTTGCCAAGTTACCAGGCCGTTACGGTATACGGTATACGGTAGTGCATTCAGGCCTGTGATATCCCACGGTATACCACCCCGGGTGATAAAACTCCAAAACCCAAATATTAATAGTATCACCGGGGGTGTGGTATACACTGTTTTCATATACGGTAATAGAGGGTAATAGAAGGGGTACGCAGTGTTATCTTGCCATGCTACCAGGCCGTTACGGTATACGGTATACGGTAGTGCATTCAGGCCTGTGATATCTTGCGTGTTAAACTCGTACTGCTGTAGTACATATATAATACATATTATCATATGATATGATATCATATCATATTGTGTATGTACGTTCAGGCCGAAAGAGGGGTAGGCGCGCCTACTGCTGTACAGAGACCGGTGTCCTTATCCAACATAATACGGGGGGACATACACAACAAACACAGCAGTGAAAATAGCAATAATAGTGTTTAAGAACCAAACTATGGCGTGCAAGCAAACATTAGGGATATGATACTACAGTAGAGGTGTAGAGGTGTAGAGGTGTAGAGGTGCTATGAGGGTGGAGATATAACACCCGCAGTTCGCAGTACACACGATGCAACTAGAAGTATCATAACATATATACGAGATTCGACGAAATCCTCCATCTCACAGCAGCAGTTTTTAACTTGTTTTTAACTTGTTTTTAACTTGTTTTTAACTTGTTTTTAACTTGTTTTTAACTTGTTTTTAACTTGTTTTTAACTTGTTTTAACTTGTTTTTAACTTGTTTTTAATTTTTCAATATATGCGCAGCTTGCAAAGACGAGATTCGAAGAAATCCTCCATGTCACAGCAGCTGTTTTTTTGAATTTTACTAAAAATATCGACCAAGGTGTACATAAAGTATATGGTCGTATATATTTCGCCAGGTATGTTTTATTGGCATCGGTATACGATCGTTTCGAAGTCGGTTATCATCCGATACCCATCAAAAGCGCTCTATGATTAGTATACCAAACAACAAGGTATGGCATCTATAGCGACCCCACTGAAGAACACTCGGGACACGCACGACACACGCTGCTCTCACATATACAGCCCCCCTGTTCTGCGTGGTTGTTGTGCATGACCGTTCCGTTGGTGGCGGTGCCCGTCCCCTCGGCGTGGAAGCACCCGCCGTTTTTTCCCGCCGAGTTTAGCGAGCAGACAACGTCGTTGAACACGACAGTGCCCTCCGCATCCCACCCGAACACCTGCATGCACAACATGCACAACACACGCGCACAAAAATGTCAGGCAATTAATGGCCGAAAGAAATCGGTACAGGGGGGGGGGTGTACTCATGTCGTGCACGGCCGTAGTCATATGACCATAGACCCTCGCATCCCTACAATGCCGGGACGGAGCACGTTGGGTTTTCACCAACCAGGCAGACATTGCTTGCACCAAGCGCGAAGCGCCGTGAGGTATTGGGCGAGTCGCATGGAGGGTGAGCTGCATCCTGCTAAGAACCGCCTCTGAGGCGGACTTGCATATGGACGACAGCTTCAATGAGTTAATTTAATTTCTGGTGTGGCCACTTCCGGAGACAGCAATGGGTTTTACTATGTAACTGCCTCGCGGAGCCTTACCATATTAACACTACGTGATACGACCATTCCCCTTGTGCGGACAAAGGTTCTCCACCCCGCACAAATGATCTACTCGACCGCCAGCTTTGGTGACCGCCAAAAAAAAAACAAAAAACGGCACCCTGGTTGTCTAGCTCACGCAGCGAGTGGCGTGTTTTACAGCGTCGTTGCCAACCGACGCCAACCCAACCTATAAATATAATATATTTATGGGGGAGGGGGGGGTGTACTCATGTCGTGCACGGCCGTAGTCGTATGACCATAGACCCTCGCACCCCTACAATGCCGGGACGGAGCCCGTTGGGTTTTCACCAACCAGGCAGACACAGGGGGGGGAGGGGTGACCATATATACCCACATACCTGGTACGCATGCTGCCTTGAGGTAGGGCTGTGTTGCACCATGATACAGATTTTTTTCCTGGGGCTAAACACTTGAGGAGCTCTTAACCCATTCAGAACTCAAAAACAAATCCCTCACTAATTCCAAGTACTTTGTCCCCCAAAATGTGGGACCAGTTCTTAAGGGGTTAACCCATTCAGAACTGCAAAAAACTTGCACCACTCTAATTCCGAGTAATTTGTCCCCAAATACACGAGATCAGTTCAGAAATGAAAAGGCTTGCACCAGTCTAATTCCGAATAATTTGTCCCCAAATACACGAGATCGGTTCAGAACTGAAAAAGCTTGCACTACTCGAATTCCGAGTAATTTATCCCCAAATACACGAGACCAGTTCAGAACTGAAAAAGCTTGCACTACTCTAATTCCGAGTAATTTGTCCCCAAATACGCCAGACCAGTTATTAAGGGGTTAAATATCCCCCAGTAGCGGCCTTGACCCTTTTATTAATAGTAGTGAACTCTAATTCCAAGATAAACCTGCATCTGACTCTAATTCCAAGTGTTTTGTCCCCACAACGGGACTGCAGGCCTTAAGGAGTTAAGGTAGAAACGCGCCCAAAGGGGTCGAGAAAACAAGTGTACACGCCTCACCCGATGAGCAACTCCATGGCCTATTAATAGGTGTAGATGGAAAAGTATGGAAAAAAACGAACGACAAGGCATGCCTTCTTGGGCAGTTCCTCGTCGAGCAGTACACTGATAGTCAGTAATAGTCAGTAGTAGCAGTAGTACGTAGACACTAGTAGTCAGAAATAGTCAGTAATAGTCAGTAATAGTCAGTAATAGTCAGTGACGGTAATTAATAGTCAGAAATAGTCAGTAATAATCATAAATAGTCAGTAATAGTCAGTAATATTCAGTAATAGTCGGTAATAGTCAGTGACAGATATTGCCTCAGAAGGCAAAAAAGTGCTGCCCCCATCGAAACCCCACGGTGTGTCCAGAAGGTCGATAAGGGAGCGAATCTTCGCGGCTCACATGATCTAGATCATCTGTATCATACAGATCATCTGCATCATATAGATCATATGTATCATGTAGATCATTTGTACCATATATATCATCTGTATCAAACACTCGTAGATCATCTGTAGCGTGTAGATCATCCGTATCATGTAGATAATAAATGTCACACAGATCATACAGAGATCATGTAGATCTAGATAATTCAGGGCAGATAGGCTATTGTATGATCTGTATGATCTGTATGATCTGTATGATCTGTATGATCTGTATGATCTGTATGATCTACTACTATTATTAGTAGTGTAGGTCATGTGGTTTTAGGGTGGGACCCGTATAATGTGTCTAGTGTGCACCATAGATATCTATATATATATAAAGTACATATTTCCTTGGGGTTCGATCTGTGCTATATATGCAGATCCGCACAACTTCCACGCAGTGAGGAACTAGATATCCTGTAGATAGTAGAATAGATAGATAGATAGATAGATAGATAGATAGATAGATAGATATGATAGATAGATAGATAGATAGATAGATAGATAGATAGATAGATGATAGATAGATAGATATGTAGATAGATAGATAGATAGATAGATAGATAGATAGATAGATAGATAGATAGATAGATAGATAGATAGATAGATAGATAGATAATAGATAGATAGATAGATAGATAGATAGATAGATAGATAGATAGATAGATAGATAGATAGATAGATAGATAGATAGATAGATAGATAGATAGATAGATAGATAGATAGATAGATAGATAGATAGATAGATAGATAGATAGATAGATAGATAGATAGATAGATAGGATAGATAGATAGATGATAGATAGATAGATAGATAGATAGATAGATAGATAGATAGATAGATAGATAGATAGATAGATAGATGGATAGATCATCATCTGTACGAGGTGAGAAAATGTCCTATCTAACAAGAGCCCGAAAGTATAAGTGAGACGAAAAAAACAAATGCACAAAATCGACACGATAAACTTCATGCCTATATACACGTGTACCACGGGCCTACTGCAGTTTACATATTGTCATATCGAGTTGAGATGCATCGTCCCTGCCTTTGATTATGCCGACGTCATACACGAGTGGTTCCACTCCAACAAATTAATCGATTGACGGGCATATACTCACTGAGCGGTATATCAAATTGCATAACGCGCGTTTTTGGCAGGGAAAAGACGGACGAATGCATCGGCGGGGGGGGGTAAACTCTGTAGATAGTGTTGCACGCCGCATCATGGCAGCTGAGCTCATCGATCGGCAAATAATCGAGAGTCACGTACTACAGCAGCAGCATACGCGGTTTACTATTACGAGGGACCATAGTAAATAGGACCGAACAATCTTGGTAAAAATAGGTATATATAATAGGTTGTTGTTTGTACCGTAGGTCCTATTTACTAGTATTTACTATGGCCCCCCGTGATAATAAACAACAGACAGTGCAGGACAGTGTAACATAAAACATAAAACCAGAACTACTCTGTAGTGGCTCTTACGTGCCCGGAAGGTGATTGGCCGCACTACCGTTGTAATAAGCGCCAATGGCCGCCGAGATCGCTCAAAGTACCGCTAGTTGGAACGTATGCAGTCTGGTGCATGCGCCGTTGGGACACTTCGTGTATTGAGCACCGGTCGGTGTGTATGTATACCCCGAGAGAGCGGCCGGACAAAGCAATGATAACGATGATAACGATGACCATTTTGGTGTTGTCAGCCTTGTCAGCCTTGTCAGCTGTCTACGAGGAGCGGCGTAGGCGCCCAGCAGTACGCAGTACGTAGGAGTACAGGCAGTAATAGGATTGCGTTGAGCCCGTACCGAGCGACCGAGCGACCGAGCGACTCCTTGCATTGTAACATTGTACGTAACCGTTGTAAGTCGGACAGACACTGGTTCGTATCATCGTATCATCGTTGCGCCAATCACGCAGTGGCCGTTACTACTGCTGTTGCAATCGCCACTTTTTAGTTTTTAGCGGCGATTTTTCCCCGTCTGAAATTCCAAATCTTGAATATGTTAATATGGTGATATGTTAATATGTGTAATATGTTGATAATATGTGAAATATGTTAATATGGTGATATGTTAATAATATATGTAGTATGTTATTATGGTGATATGTTAATAATATGTGTAATATGTTAATATGGTGACATGTTATACTTGTATTATGTTAATATATTACTATGTGTAATATATTAGTATATCGATATATTAATATGGTAATATGGTACTATACTGCTGTGTTATACCTGGTGCATGTGCGTGCGTTCTTCACATTAAACCGTTCTTTATATACGACTATACCTGTCGACATCCAGCACACCCAGTGTCCGTGCCGACCCTTCATCCTAGACTAGACTGTAGAGACGAGTTATTATGTGGTCACAAAACCACGACACAAGAGCTACTTCGTTGTAACGCAGTGAAGCAGAGCACATACGAGAGGCACGACCTACCCTGTTAGCAATCCAGACACGTTCAAATAGAGATTTTTGTATGAATAAGTTGTACGAACAGTTACTTACTGCTTCTGACTGTCGGCGACTATTAATCGTGATTTATGTCAGGTGCACTCCCATACCGCATTCCGCTCTACTCCCATTAATATTGAAAAATGATTCCACTGATTCCACTGTAGCAGTAGAGTATACTTCAGCTTCTGCATGCACAGATAGATAAACAGAGCACCGCGGGCAGAATCACCACACACTGCCAGTTAAGACGAGCAGACAACACTCGCAACTTCGTATTAATAATACTATACGAGGTACATCTGAATGAATATGCAGCTGGCCACGAGTGCCATAGGGCAGGGACGAGGGATGCTTGTGCCTGCTCAAGATAAAATCAAGTATGAACATTCGAGTACAAAAAACATGTACCGGTATAATATATACATCGAAATGTTTGCCCTGCCGCAGAAGCAGCTGTACGAGTATGCATCGGCACCGAGCACAGCACGGCACGGCGCAACTACTGCTGTACAGCAATAAGAAGTATAGATTGCAGTATGTTGTACATACTAGTAATAGTATGTTGTACATACTAGTAATAGTATAGTGTATGAAACATTCGTTGACAAGATGCCTCGAGCCAACCCCACCTCTCCATAACCTCTCGATTGCACGGCCGCAGGGTAAAGATACATTGTTGTTAGTACATGAACATAAGTGCACATCGTCACCAAGTGTAAAGAACCCCCTCTATGATGCCCGCTTCGAATCATGTTCAGATGTTGAAGCTTAAACTACTGCTGTAGTATTGTGATGTCATAGACAATATATGAAGCACTTTGTGCGGATATACTACAGTAGTAGTATCCAAGTTCGGTATCATAGGTAGGTATTCATAGTTTCGCGGGTATGGTATTGGGGTCAATACCAAGAGTACTTTCTACAAGGGTATATTCTCAAAAATTCCACGTTACTGCACGTACGTAATATGAGACGGGTATGTATAGTATTGGAGGGATGTACTACATACAGTACAGGTAATAGGCGAGGCATTAACTGGATCCCGACGACTCGAATTGGCCTTTCTCATTTGTTTTGGAGATACGTTTTTAACGGAGAAAACAAAAATGCACTGAAAACGTGTTTTCTTTTTAGTCTGGCCTTTTGGCTCAGTACTCGCGAGAACTCAGCCATTTCAGCCCCCAGGTACTCTTGGGAGTACCGAGACTCAGTCCTCACAGCACCCAGATACCCTGGAGACTGGATCCTCCCAAACGACTGGTACTGGGTAGGTACCGATCGTTCCAAGGTCCTTCAAGGCGATGAATAAATGCCACAACAACTGGCGGAGCTCAGTCATTTCAGCCCCCCCCGAGATAAAAATGCAAGGCACGAACCGTACTGGGGGGGGGGAGGGAGAAGAGTCTACTTTGTGACCCCAGATCTGAGTTACGACTGTCACGGGGGACCATAGTAAATAGGACTTACGGTATACTCCAAAACCTATATATTTATCTATTTTTAGTAAAAATATTTGGTCCTATTTACTAGTGTTTACTATGGTCCCCCGTAGTAGGAAGGAGAGAGAAAAGAAGGGCGAAGATAACAAATGGGATGGGGGAAAAAAAAATACAAAGATAAAACAGCGACCTAAACAATGATAACTTTTGGTGCTGTCAATCGTCTACGAGCATCATTCGCCCAGCAGTACAGACAGATCATGTCGCAGCCGGGGCCGCATTACTCCTTGCATTGTGACTAGGACCCCAACGACACAGTGACCCTTGCTGCTGTAATCGTTAGTTTTACCGTCAAGTTTTCCCTCTGCCAACTTGACGGAGGGACACACGCCCCGATTGTCTCTATGATACCGGCAGAGGTTAATCTCGAATGCTAATCAGGACAGACACTGAGTCTACTGGTGTAGTTGGGTAGAAAGAACGGGTTTAATGTGAAGACAACACACACAACACACACACTACTAGCGTTGGTGTCGGGGGTCTCAGCGGCTCGATTCTCCGTACGTCGTATATATGCACGAATGGAGTTTTTTTTTCTCAAGTTACACCAGCTACTGTCGAGAGCACCTATGCATACTATAGCATGAGTACTAATGAGTAGGCGTATTTCGACGCGAGTTGACGAGGGAAGAAAGCGCTGAACCCTCCTCGCGACAAAAATGCAAGACAAGTACCGTAGTGGGGAGGGAGAAGAAGGGCCTGCTTAGTGGTCCCGTATCTGAGTTACGACCATTATTATTATTACGGGACACCATAGTAAATACTAGTAAATAGGACCAAATACTGGAAGCAAAAAAAGGTAACTATATAGTATTTTTGTGTACCGTAGGTTCTATATAATAATATTGATACGAGTTTTTGTTTTTCTCTCTCCCTCTTTAGTCATAACTCAGATCCGGGGTCACTATTAATAAGTAGGCTCTTCTCCCCTCTCCCCACTACGGTACGTGCCTTGCATTTTTATCGCGAGAAGATTTCAGCACTTTCTTCCCTCTCGACTTGCGTCGGAGTAGGAGGGAGCAGAAGCAAGAAGGGCGAAGGCAGTGACTAATAAACGGGATGGAAAAAAGAAAAAGAAAAACCGTTATTGTGGGCATCATGTATCAATACCAGTATGCACCATGTATGCACCATGTATGCACCACCGCTGCCGTTCAACTGTTACAGGCTGCTCTGCGTGCTGTATGATACCAGGTATGCACGTATGATATAGCTTGGTCACGGAGTTCGCTGTTTCGCTGTGATCCCCGCCAGGTAATATTGCGACTGAACAAGCAATGAAGCAATTGCTGTCACGGTCCTCCAGTCCGGGGGTAGAAAGAGAGAACTAAGTACTGTTTGTACATGTCTTGTAATTCTCGTTTTTGTACTTTTCAACGTAAGCCGTTTTTTTGTGTTGAAACTTACGTGGATCCACATACATACGCATCATATAATACATACTGAAGTATGTACGTAGGCCACACTCGTAGCGCTTTCTTTTGTGTAAAATGAAGCCAAATAGCGTAATATTTCGCCTCCCGCGGCCCCCTTTAAATTGGATCCTACGGGTGGCCGCCCTCCGGAGGGCGCTCCGGAGGCGTCTCCAGCGGGCCCCCCTCGGCCGGGGGGGGTCTTTTTCGGCTCTCTTGTTTAGTCGGCAAGTCGCCTGGCCGACTAAAGTCAAGTACAAACAGTAGTGGCTTCACCGACTAGCGACTTACCTGGTAGTTATTAGGCATTACTAATAATAGTCGTTAAAATGCTGCCGAGTCGCGACCCTAATTTGTGAACATACGGTATTCGGGACAGGCTTTCCAAGACTCTGTACCACAGGTAACAGATTCATAGAAGAGGTACGACAGTATACCAGTTATATGACCAAAACCGGAATAGCGCAAAACGGTATTGTGGATATGTACCAGGTCCCCTTGCCCCAGATAATACGGCCTCAATATACGTAGACAAGTTCACGCTCACACCCAAGGTATGTCACTCCATTCCGTATAGACCCGAGGTACCGATCCACCCTGGTGTATCTCCAATAGAGGTGGGCACCGGATGGCATATTCGAAAAACCGAAAACCGGATAGGAGGCGTTGTTCTCAAAAACAAAAAACAAAAAACGATTTCGGGTTGACCGTTTTGTTTCGGCCGGCTTCAACCGGTTAACCGAAAACCGGTTTATAAGCGGTTTTGACACGTTAAAGCATCCATAATATGGAAAACCATAGTCTTTTTTTTCTTTGATTTGCCCTCTTGTTTGCTTACTCTTGAGTGCGGGATTAGTCCTGTTCGCAAATGAAACCCTTCGAGATAGAATACCACGGGTATTGATGTTGATCAACTGGAAATATATTGTTTAAAAAAGCACGACGTCAATTGCCAGCGAAGACATAAACCACTACGATCAGACCCGCACGCTTCACGTGCCCGAAGCTCCACAAACCACCAGGACTAGCGTCGTGCGACGAGTNATAAGACGCATGCCTCGCTCGGCGTTTTCACCTTCCTCCGTTGTCAACAGAGAAAAATCTGCTTCGTACTTTCTCATGAGGGGGTGTGATATGATATCACCCAGTGTGATATAATATCACCCGGTGTGGTATACGGTATGTTTATGTAACCCGAAACAACATTCCCCACACCGGTACACACCAGTAGAAACGTGTTTTGGACACTGGGGTCGATTTGCGCGCGCGCGGGGAGGGGGAGGGTGTACTCACATCGTGCACGGCCGTAGTCGTATGACCATAGACCCTCGCACCCCTACAATGCCGGGACGGAGCCCGTTGGGTTTTCACCAACCAGGCAGACACAGGGGGGGGAGGGGTGACCATATATACCCACATACCTGGTACGCATGCTGCCTTGAGGTAGGGCTGTGTTGCACCATGATACAGATTTTTTTCCTGGGGCTAAACACTTGAGGAGCTCTTAACCCATTCAGAACTCAAAAACAAATCCCTCACTAATTCCAAGTACTTTGTCCCCCAAAATGTGGGACCAGTTCTTAAGGGGTTAACCCATTCAGAACTGCAAAAAACTTGCACCACTCTAATTCCGAGTAATTTGTCCCCAAATACACGAGATCAGTTCAGAAATGAAAAGGCTTGCACCAGTCTAATTCCGAATAATTTGTCCCCAAATACACGAGATCGGTTCAGAACTGAAAAAGCTTGCACTACTCGAATTCCGAGTAATTTATCCCCAAATACACGAGACCAGTTCAGAACTGAAAAAGCTTGCACTACTCTAATTCCGAGTAATTTGTCCCCAAATACGCCAGACCAGTTATTAAGGGGTTAAATATCCCCCAGTAGCGGCCTTGACCCTTTTATTAATAGTAGTGAACTCTAATTCCAAGATAAACCTGCATCTGACTCTAATTCCAAGTGTTTTGTCCCCACAACGGGACTGCAGGCCTTAAGGAGTTAAGGTAGAAACGCGCCCAAAGGGGTCGAGAAAACAAGTGTACACGCCTCACCCGATGAGCAACTCCATGGCCTATTAATAGGTGTAGATGGAAAAGTATGGAAAAAAACGAACGACAAGGCATGCCTTCTTGGGCAGTTCCTCGTCGAGCAGTACACTGATAGTCAGTAATAGTCAGTAGTAGCAGTAGTACGTAGACACTAGTAGTCAGAAATAGTCAGTAATAGTCAGTAATAGTCAGTAATAGTCAGTGACGGTAATTAATAGTCAGAAATAGTCAGTAATAATCATAAATAGTCAGTAATAGTCAGTAATATTCAGTAATAGTCGGTAATAGTCAGTGACAGATATTGCCTCAGAAGGCAAAAAAGTGCTGCCCCCATCGAAACCCCACGGTGTGTCCAGAAGGTCGATAAGGGAGCGAATCTTCGCGGCTCACATGATCTAGATCATCTGTATCATACAGATCATCTGCATCATATAGATCATATGTATCATGTAGATCATTTGTACCATATATATCATCTGTATCAAACACTCGTAGATCATCTGTAGCGTGTAGATCATCCGTATCATGTAGATAATAAATGTCACACAGATCATACAGAGATCATGTAGATCTAGATAATTCAGGGCAGATAGGCTATTGTATGATCTGTATGATCTGTATGATCTGTATGATCTGTATGATCTGTATGATCTGTATGATCTACTACTATTATTAGTAGTGTAGGTCATGTGGTTTTAGGGTGGGACCCGTATAATGTGTCTAGTGTGCACCATAGATATCTATATATATATAAAGTACATATTTCCTTGGGGTTCGATCTGTGCTATATATGCACATCCTGCACAACCTCTCACAACGGCAGGTGACACACTATTCTAAACATAGATAGATAGATTGATAGATTGATAGATAGATAGATAGATAGATAGATAGATAGATAGATAGATAGATAGATAGATAGATAGATAGATCATCATCTGTACGAGGTGAGAAAATGTCCTATCTAACAAGAGCCCGAAAGTATAAGTGAGACGAAAAAAACAAATGCACAAAATCGACACGATAAACTTCATGCCTATATACACGTGTACCACGGGCCTACTGCAGTTTACATATTGTCATATCGAGTTGAGATGCATCGTCCCTGCCTTTGATTATGCCGACGTCATACACGAGTGGTTCCACTCCAACAAATTAATCGATTGACGGGCATATACTCACTGAGCGGTATATCAAATTGCATAACGCGCGTTATTGGCAGGGAAAAGACGGACGAATGCATCGGCGGGGGGGGGTAAACTCTGTAGATAGTGTTGCACGCCGCATCATGGCAGCTGAGCTCATCGATCGGCAAATAATCGATAGTCACGTACTACGCGGTTTACTATTACGAGGGACCATAGTAAATAGGACCGAACAATCTTGGTAAAAATAGGTATATATAATAGGTTGTTGTTTGTACCGTAGGTCCTATTTACTAGTATTTACTATGGCCCCCCGTGATAATAAACAACAGACAGTGCAGGACAGTGTAACATAAAACATAAAACCAGAACTACTCTGTAGTGGCTCTTACGTGCCCGGAAGGTGATTGGCCGCACTACCGTTGTAATAAGCGCCAATGGTCGCCGAGATCGCTCAAAGTACCGCTAGTTGGAACGTATGCAGTCTGGTGCATGCGCCGTTGGGACACTTCGTGTATTGAGCACCGGTCGGTGTGTATGTATACCCCGAGAGAGCGGCCGGACAAAGCAATGATAACGATGATAACGATGACCATTTTGGTGTTGTCAGCCTTGTCAGCCTTGTCAGCTGTCTACGAGGAGCGGCGTAGGCGCCCAGCAGTACGCAGTACGTAGGAGTACAGGCAGTAATAGGATTGCGTTGAGCCCGTACCGAGCGACCGAGCGACCGAGCGACTCCTTGCATTGTAACATTGTACGTAACCGTTGTAAGTCGGACAGACACTGGTTCGTATCATCGTATCATCGTTGCGCCAATCACGCAGTGGCCGTTACTACTGCTGTTGCAATCGCCACTTTTTAGTTTTTAGCGGCGATTTTTCCCCGTCTGAAATTCCAAATCTTGAATATGTTAATATGGTGATATGTTAATATGTGTAATATGTTGATAATATGTGAAATATGTTAATATGGTGATATGTTAATAATATATGTAGTATGTTATTATGGTGATATGTTAATAATATGTGTAATATGTTAATATGGTGACATGTTATACTTGTATTATGTTAATATATTACTATGTGTAATATATTAGTATATCGATATATTAATATGGTAATATGGTACTATACTGCTGTGTTATACCTGGTGCATGTGCGTGCGTTCTTCACATTAAACCGTTCTTTATATACGACTATACCTGTCGACATCCAGCACACCCAGTGTCCGTGCCGACCCTTCATCCTAGACTAGACTGTAGAGACGAGTTATTATGTGGTCACAAAACCACGACACAAGAGCTACTTCGTTGTAACGCAGTGAAGCAGAGCACATACGAGAGGCACGACCTACCCTGTTAGCAATCCAGACACGTTCAAATAGAGATTTTTGTATGAATAAGTTGTACGAACAGTTACTTACTGCTTCTGACTGTCGGCGACTATTAATCGTGATTTATGTCAGGTGCACTCCCATACCGCATTCCGCTCTACTCCCATTAATATTGAAAAATGATTCCACTGATTCCACTGTAGCAGTAGAGTATACTTCAGCTTCTGCATGCACAGATAGATAAACAGAGCACCGCGGGCAGAATCACCACACACTGCCAGTTAAGACGAGCAGACAACACTCGCAACTTCGTATTAATAATACTATACGAGGTACATCTGAATGAATATGCAGCTGGCCACGAGTGCCATAGGGCAGGGACGAGGGATGCTTGTGCCTGCTCAAGATAAAATCAAGTATGAACATTCGAGTACAAAAAACATGTACCGGTATAATATATACATCGAAATGTTTGCCCTGCCGCAGAAGCAGCTGTACGAGTATGCATCGGCACCGAGCACAGCACGGCACGGCGCAACTACTGCTGTACAGCAATAAGAAGTATAGATTGCAGTATGTTGTACATACTAGTAATAGTATGTTGTACATACTAGTAATAGTATAGTGTATGAAACATTCGTTGACAAGATGCCTCGAGCCAACCCCACCTCTCCATAACCTCTCGATTGCACGGCCGCAAGGTAAAGATACATTGTTGTTAGTACATGAACATAAGTGCACATCGTCACCAAGTGTAAAGAACCCCCTCTATGATGCCCGCTTCGAATCATGTTCAGATGTTGAAGCTTAAACTACTGCTGTAGTATTGTGATGTCATAGACAATATATGAAGCACTTTGTGCGGATATACTACAGTAGTAGTATCCAAGTTCGGTATCATAGGTAGGTATTCATAGTTTCGCGGGTATGGTATTGGGGTCAATACCAAGAGTACTTTCTACAAGGGTATATTCTCAAAAATTCCACGTTACTGCACGTACGTAATATGAGACGGGTATGTATAGTATTGGAGGGATGTACTACATACAGTACAGGTAATAGGCGAGGCATTAACTGGATCCCGACGACTCGAATTGGCCTTTCTCATTTGTTTTGGAGATACGTTTTTAACGGAGAAAACAAAAATGCACTGAAAACGTGTTTTCTTTTTAGTCTGGCCTTTTGGCTCAGTACTCGCGAGAACTCAGCCATTTCAGCCCCCAGGTACTCTTGGGAGTACCGAGACTCAGTCCTCACAGCACCCAGATACCCTGGAGACTGGATCCTCCCAAACGACTGGTACTGGGTAGGTACCGATCGTTCCAAGGTCCTTCAAGGCGATGAATAAATGCCACAACAACTGGCGGAGCTCAGTCATTTCAGCCCCCCCCGAGATAAAAATGCAAGGCACGACCCGTACTGGGGGGGGGGAGGGAGAAGAGTCTACTTTGTGACCCCAGATCTGAGTTACGACTGTCACGGGGGACCATAGTAAATAGGACTTACGGTATACTCCAAAACCTATATATTTATCTATTTTTAGTAAAAATATTTGGTCCTATTTACTAGTGTTTACTATGGTCCCCCGTAGTAGGAAGGAGAGAGAAAAGAAGGGCGAAGATAACAAATGGGATGGGGGAAAAAAAAATACAAAGATAAAACAGCGACCTAAACAATGATAACTTTTGGTGCTGTCAATCGTCTACGAGCATCATTCGCCCAGCAGTACAGACAGATCATGTCGCAGCCGGGGCCGCATTACTCCTTGCATTGTGACTAGGACCCCAACGACACAGTGACCCTTGCTGCTATAATCGTTAGTTTTACCGTCAAGTTTTCCCTCTGCCAACTTGACGGAGGGACACACGCCCCGATTGTCTCTATGATACCGGCAGAGGTTAATCTCGAATGCTAATCAGGACAGACACTGAGTCTACTGGTGTAGTTGGGTAGAAAGAACGGGTTTAATGTGAAGACAACACACACAACACACACACTACTAGCGTTGGTGTCGGGGGTCTCAGCGGCTCGATTCTCCGTACGTCGTATATATGCACGAATGGAGTTTTTTTTTCTCAAGTTACACCAGCTACTGTCGAGAGCACCTATGCATACTATAGCATGAGTACTAATGAGTAGGCGTATTTCGACGCGAGTTGACGAGGGAAGAAAGCGCTGAACCCTCCTCGCGACAAAAATGCAAGACAAGTACCGTAGTGGGGAGGGAGAAGAAGGGCCTGCTTAGTGGTCCCGTATCTGAGTTACGACCATTATTATTATTACGGGACACCATAGTAAATACTAGTAAATAGGACCAAATACTGGAAGCAAAAAAAGGTAACTATATACGTATTTTTGTGTACCGTAGGTTCTATATAATAATATTGATACGAGTTTTTGTTTTTCTCTCCCTCTTTAGTCATAACTCAGATCCGGGGTCACTATTAATAAGTAGGCTCTTCTCCCCTCTCCCCACTACGGTACGTGCCTTGCATTTTTATCGCGAGAAGATTTCAGCACTTTCTTCCCTCATCGACTTGCGTCGGAGTAGGAGGGAGCAGAAGCAAGAAGGGCGAAGGCAGTGACTAATAAACGGGATGGAAAAAAGAAAAAGAAAAACCGTTATTGTGGGCATCATGTATCAATACCAGTATGCACCATGTATGCACCATGTATGCACCACCGCTGCCGTTCAACTGTTACAGGCTGCTCTGCGTGCTGTATGATACCAGGTATGCACGTATGATATAGCTTGGTCACGGAGTTCGCTGTTTCGCTGTGATCCCCGCCAGGTAATATTGCGACTGAACAAGCAATGAAGCAATTGCTGTCACGGTCCTCCAGTCCGGGGGTAGAAAGAGAGAACTAAGTACTGTTTGTACATGTCTTGTAATTCTCGTTTTTGTACTTTTCAACGTAAGCCGTTTTTTTGTGTTGAAACTTACGTGGATCCACATACATACGCATCATATAATACATACTGAAGTATGTACGTAGGCCACACTCGTAGCGCTTTCTTTTGTGTAAAATGAAGCCAAATAGCGTAATATTTCGCCTCCCGCGGCCCCCTTTAAATTGGATCCTACGGGTGGCCGCCCTCCGGAGGGCGCTCCGGAGGCGTCTCCAGCGGGCCCCCCTCGGCCGGGGGGGGTCTTTTTCGGCTCTCTTGTTTAGTCGGCAAGTCGCCTGGCCGACTAAAGTCAAGTACAAACAGTAGTTGGCTTCACCGACTAGCGACTTACCTGGTAGTTATTAGGCATTACTAATAATAGTCGTTAAAATGCTGCCGAGTCGCGACCCTAATTTGTGAACATACGGTATTCGGGACAGGCTTTCCAAGACTCTGTACCACAGGTAACAGATTCATAGAAGAGGTACGACAGTATACCAGTTATATGACCAAAACCGGAATAGCACAAAACGGTATTGTGGATATGTACCAGGTCCCCTTGCCCCAGATAATACCGCCTCAATATACGTAGACAAGTTCACGCTCACACCCAAGGTATGTCACTCCATTCCGTATAGACCCGAGGTACCGATCCACCCTGGTGTATCTCCAATAGAGGTGGGCACCGGATGGCATATTCGAAAAACCGAAAACCGGATAGGAGGCGTTGTTCTCAAAAACAAAAAACAAAAAACGATTTCGGGTTGACCGTTTTGTTTCGGCCGGCTTCAACCGGTTAACCGAAAACCGGTTTATAAGCGGTTTTGACACGTTAAAGCATCCATAATATGGAAAACCATAGTCTTTTTTTTCTTTGATTTGCCCTCTTGTTTGCTTACTCTTGAGTGCGGGATTAGTCCTGTTCGCAAATGAAACCCTTCGAGATAGAATACCACGGGTATTGATGTTGATCAACTGGAAATATATTGTTTAAAAAAGCACGACGTCAATTGCCAGCGAAGACATAAACCACTACGATCAGACCCGCACGCTTCACGTGCCCGAAGCTCCACAAACCACCAGGACTAGCGTCGTGCGACGAGTACAAGTAACAGCTGCCCTGCTCGTTAGTCTACCTGGCACGACTTGAAACCTCTCCAAATCAAAATTTCCCAACCCGAATTCTGTAACCAACGCCATGAACCGGTGGGTAAAAGGGACCGGGGGGTCAAGGAAGACACCTGTGAACACGGCTTTTGTCCGGAAGGCCATAAAGTGTGAATACTCCCGCGAGTTATCCTGGAAAGTAAATGTGACAAGAGGGAAAAAAAAAACTGCATTTCGAACATGCTCCAGCTAAAAATAAGTACCAGGTATATACTTCCAACACGTCTCCGAATTAACAAATGTAATAGTGCAATCGCTTCAAGATAACATACCGCCAGAAATCATGTCAATCACACTCGGAATATTTCCACCCCTGCCTGCAGCAACGTCCCCGATGCCCTCCTGTGATGAGCTGGGCAGTGTTTGACATCTTCACTGTATACAGATGTGCAATGGCGCAATGGCGACTCATGCAAGCACTGCAAGCCACAACAGTGTGAACGCCAAAACAGCAACTGACTGACGCGAGCTACGATAGAGGAGGTATACCTTTTTTTGGCTGAAATGTTTTCTGAATGATCGGATAACCCCTTTATCCAAATCGTCGGTCTTCATTCTTATGTGGCAATATGTTTTCATGGTATAGTTCATCGTATATATAGCACTTTCATTTTACCTCCAAAATCGGTTTTTGGGTGAGGTGTGGAGCTCGTCCAGTGATAAGTGACCACCCTTATAAGGCAAAAACATGGTGGGGCACCTCTACCGTAGCATATATACGTCGATTGCTCTTGTTTAACTCTCATTCACGGCAGCTCGCATAGGTCGCCCTTTTCTGCGACACCGTTTCTTTCTAGCTCGGGGCCGGCGCCTTCATCCGCGTCGTCCGAATCGTGGTCCGAGCCGACAAAACACTTGCTCGTCTGAGCTCCTCGTACTACTATTATCGTCGTTTGCCGCATCCACGTCATCGACGACAACCACCTCTTATGATAGCCCATTATGTAGGAGTAGTGGTGTCTACGTAGTGTCTAGGACTCGCTAGCAGATATTGATGGGTTGGTGTGTGTGGTGTGTGCGAGTGTTGGGTGTGCGGGGTGGGGATTGTGCCGCACTACTCGTAGGTCCACCGACTTTCAGGCTGTCACCCTCCCTCCCCCCCACGTACTACTGCCTTGTGCATTGGTGCTGCAGTAGCTTACACGTTCTAGAGTAGACACAATGGACTTTGGATCAACTAACTTTTGACTGTCACGCGTTCAGTAACATGGCATTCACTGCTGCAGGCCATGGGCACGAACGTAAATACATATTATATCAGCTATTAATACTGACTGTATACTGCAGGACGTTTTAAAATGGATTTGTGGATGGGTTATCCGGTTTTTCCGGCTTAACCGGTAAAACGGTTAAACCGACTATTAATATGAATAATCACACACGCCTGCTGGGTTTCCAAAAACCGGTTTAACCATTTTTTTATATCCGGTGCCCATCTCTAATCTCCACACCACAGCCACACAAGAGAGAAACCTGCCCGGGGCGCCCGCCCCACAGCAACATCGGTATTTCCGGTACTGTTCTATCGTTATTCCCCATTTTTTTTTTTCGTAGTTTCGGTTAGCCCTCCGATATATACTGCTGAGCCGACCGTAATTCCGATTTTGCTTACGGAATTGATTCCGGTATCCATCGCCTGTCCTCACCCATATAGTCATCACGACCTCTGCTACTTTTCTGTCCATCTGTCCATACTTTTGTGTTCTTGTTCTGCTCTCTTCGCCCTTTAGTTTCATTTTTACATATATACCTTGTATATATATTAATCAGTCGACGTCCGCAACCACCCGCGGTCGAATGTCAAATGTCAAATGTCAAATGTGATCGATGAGCGATGGGACATTAATCCAAAGCGCTTTTTACGTATTGTTATCAATAGGCCTCCGGCGGCGCTTCTAGCGAGGCACCCTCGCCAACTAAACAGCGGCGTACATATCATAGGGGGGGGGGGGGGCGATCGGCCTCGCTATCCATCTATCGAGAGCGCATATTACACCTGTGTTGCTCTCCCCACAAAAAAACTTCGATTCTGGCTCTATGTATTTCAGCCTAACGTCTGGAAGAACCTCTACCACTGTATTTTTTCCCATAGGACATTTCGTAATTCTGCTCTAGCTCCAGCCTCACAGCTAATCAAAAAGTCCACCACCCTGCGATGGGCTCTTTGGTGCTCTCACTACTGTGTGGCAAAGCGGCAGCAGTTTTCGCGTCCTCTACGAACAGCGACTACGTCGCTGAAGTTTGAAAATGTGGTTCCAGGCGGTTGAATTACGCCGCTTTTTCAAATGGCGACGACTTCTGTCGGTGCATGTTTTCGAGAACTCGTACACGTACGTACAGCATCACATTTCGTGCGTACGACCTCGTACTCTAAATCTGGTACGTTTTGGCCGTTTTTTGCTGTTTTTGAAGGCACACTACAAAGGTCGGTTGCGGCCGCTGTTGTGCTAATCCGAAAGTCCACCACCCTGGTTATTCTTCCTTGGGTCTATGCAGGCTTATAGGAGGAGTTCTGGGCGATTTCATGTTGGTCTAGCACAGCGACTACTTCGTTGAACATCGCCTTATCGAGCGGCGCGACTGCCTAGCGGCTCGAGCTGCGAAATCGCTTTCAGCAACAGCGGACGTGAATTCTCGAGATCTACAAATCTCATCGCCAATGTAGCTTCAGTTTTGTCTACACCCAGTATCACTTGGGCTTGGGCCTTGATGCTGAGGCTCTCCGGTGCCTCGGTAGGGAGAACACAGGGACAACGATGAGCGTTTCCAATTGCCTTGTGAGGGGCTGATTTTGACCAAATCCCGGTTTCAATAATATTAGGCGTTATGGAAATACATCATTTTGGTGATTTGTAGGGAGAGCAACACAGGTGATTATAGCGTGGGTAAGCACAATCCGACGAGAGTTGACGAGGGAAGAAAGTGCTGAAATCGTAATCTTCTCGCAATAAAAATGCAAGGCGAGAACCGCAGTCGGGGAGCAGGAAGAAGAGCCTACTGCTGTGTGACGCCGGATCTGAGTTGTACGACTATTAATAGGAAGGAGAGAGAAAGGAAAGGCGAAGATAACAGCAGTGAAGATCATAAATGGGATAGAAAATAAAAGGAAAAAAAAAAAACGTACGAAGAAGGCTGCCTCTCTTGTTGCTAGGCTGCCTCTGAGGTTCACTCGATTCCAGCTGTATACTAATTGATGCAGTGCATGCAGAATAATGACATAATGACAGTTGACGCTGTCAGTAGAGATTCCACTACTATTAATAATATGATATACTCCTGCTGCCTGGAGCTGTCTGGAGCTGTCTGGAGGTGGTGTAGTGCGGCGCAGGCTTGCAGAAAACTGGGAAACCCGGGAGCGGTCCTTACCGTACATATTTTATACTCATACAGCAGTACTACGTATATATAACGTTCATATGATACTTACGCTACACTACAAGTAGTGTTAATATCATATATACGAGTCTACGAGTACACCCAAGGGTACTTAACTTCTTATGTGCAGCATTGGTCTTGAGTCTATTAATAGTAACAGACCACATTTACCTTTAGTAGTTTAGCAATACAAGTGTGCTGCTGAGAGTTCCAAGCGACAGCCTATAAACAGCTTTAAAACGTAATTATACTCGTACGTAAAGGACGCGAGATGTCAATTTGGCTTCGAGGGTCAATTTCTTAATAAAAATCCTCTATTCTTTGAGCACAGGCTACTCTTTCATGCACCTGGATTGCTAGCAGGGTGGGTCTTGCCTGTCGCATGTGGCATTGCAGTGTCTGCTCTGATTACTGCACTGTTGTTGTTGTTGTCTTCACATTAAACCCGTTCTTTCTACTCAACCACATCAGTACACCCAGTGCCTGTCCTGATTCCCAATCCTAGAGAGATACAAATTCTGTGGTCACAGACTGTGAAACAGAGAAAAACCAAAACAAAATAAACGCAAATTAATTGGTAAAGTAAGTGAGATGCGTAACGTACCGGGTACGAGAACACAGCGACACGAGCCGAACCAAAAAATAAGAACAAAAAAGACAAATAAAAAACAATTTCTGAAATGAAACAGAATACAAATGGCGCAGGGAGACAGAAGCGCCCCTAGACGAAAAGCACACGTCCCAAGAGGAACAGATAACTGCTGCACGGGCGAGGCAACACGAAAAAAGAGAGAGACACCGGCATAGTGTGGAAACAAAGGGAGAAACAAGGCAAAAAAAGCAAGAAAGAAGACACGAGAGAGGAAAAGAGAAAAATAGTTATCAAGGCAAGCTCAAGGCGATGGTAACAACAAGTTCCCGTCTCTGCTATAAAAACTGATACGGGGACCATGTCACACCTTCTGCCATCTCATTCCCACTCTAAAAACAAAAACGGTGTAAAGAGTCGATACTACCTCTGCCGCGCCCCCCCCCAGTGAACACATCAACAGGAAACAAATAATAGAATTCAAGGACTAGACGAGCCGATATCTGCACTGCAGCGTAGTATCTCTGTGTGGTAGTTTTGTGACCACATAACTGCTACGTACCTCTCTAGGATGAAGAATCGGCACAGACACTGGGTGTGCTGGATGTCGACGGGTAGAATGGAAGGTTTAATGTGAAGAATACACACAAATACCAAAGGGTACAATACATACTATATGACATTCAGTACTGCTGCAGTGCTGTAGTGTGGCACGTGATCCTGCCTGAGCTACAGAGGGCGCCCGCTTCAGAACTGAAAAAAAATACCCACTAATTCCAAGTAGTTTTCCCCCAAATATGTTGGACCAGGGCGGATTTGACATTAATATCACTATTACGAGTAATACTATTAATAGTAAGAACTTGAGGCTCGTTTTGTAACAATATTAAGTAAGAAGTTTGACGGAAGAACCGGTTGTCAGGTGCCGCTTTATAAATCCTACCACAGGTATGTACCTGGTATAACACTCGTAGCCTGTCATCGATGGTGGAAACAACCAAAACAAGAAATTGAGCCTCAGCGTCATACGTTTCTTGCCTTTTAAAGCTGTGAATCTGCCGTGCGTGATGCTGTGATGCTATGATACGATACCGACCGTACTGCAGCTGTAAGGCAGCAGTAGGCAGCAGCACTACAGCTGTAAGCTGTAAGGAAGCAGCAGCAGTATAAATGGTAGAAATTGCGAAATTGAAATTGCCACGTGCCAGCAGTATAAATCAAGTTGTTCATCGTCATAACATACTGCTGTTGTTGTACCGGACAGCAGCCCTAGTGTGCTGTATGCAGCAGTGTGCTGCTGCACCTGTCGAAGAGCCGAAGGAATTGGTGGCTTTTGGTACGTACGAGGTCGGATATATCTGTTGTTGCCGTGCCATTATGCTAGTATGCTATTATGCTGTACGTACTACTGTTGTAGTAACTCGTACACTGTCTTTGCACTCACCGCGCCGCCATCCGAAGAGGCCGAGTTGCGTATCAGCCGCGTGCCTCCCCCCAAGGTCGCGGAAGAAGCCATCACCGCGCCTCCGTCGCTCTCCGAGGTGTTGTTCTCGAACGTGCACTCCATGACCCTCATGTCGGTACTGTCCCCTCCGAACAAACCCCCGCCCGAACGCCGAGCAGAGTTCGCGCTGAACACGGAACGAGTCACCGAAACATTGGCGTGCAGGAATGCAGCGGCCCCGCCTGCTCCGCCTGTCTCGAGGTACGAGTCATCCTCCGTTTGGCTGCGGCGAGCAACGCTGTTAGACACGAACTCAGCGTCTGTGATAGAGCACGAAGGCGGCCCCGAGCCAGCAGTCGCCAACCCCGACCCTGCCTGCTGCTCCTGTATGACCTGCCCAATGCAGTACAGCGCTCCGCCGACAGTCGCCCTGTTGTTCTCAAACCTAGCTCCGTCTTTGACCACCAAACTGGCGCCCGTTGCAAGCACGGCGCCTCCGCTTACAGTCGCGCTGTTGCCCAAGAACTCCCCCCCGACTATCGTGACGGTCCCTCCATCCGCCCACACCGCGCCGCCATCCCCGTCGGTGGCAGCGTTGCCGTCAAACACGCAGGCATCCAGCGTCAAGTTTGCGCTTTCCGAGCGGATTGCGCCGCCATTCTCAGCAGCGCCTCCCGATAGCTTCAGCTGTGTCAAGGTCAGGCTGCCGCCTGGAGAAACTTCGAACAGCCGGGTCAGGGAGCCGCCCTGGACCTCGGCCAGAGCGTCGTCTCCCGTTATGGTCAGGAACGTGCCCGACGCAATTGCAATCGGAGTGTCAATCCTGACAGCAACGCCGGCCCACTCGGCTTCCAGCTTCCCACGGTTTGCGCAGTTTGCCTCGGCTCGAAGGGCGTCCACCCCGATTGAACTTTCCGAGCTTTCAATTCGAATTGACGTTGTTGTTCTTGTTGTCTCGCACGTATTACTACCGGTGCTGCTGTTACTCTGCGCCCATGAGAGCGAGTCTAGACACCCGGCCGAGGCAAGGAGCAGCGCTGAAACCGTGCTCCATGCTCGGGAGAAGGGGTACGTTCGACGCGTGCCGCGGAGACTCTCCATGCCCGCCGGGACGCAGAGGACGGCCTTCGAATGAGAATATGAGCCTGCAGACCCTCTCTGCAGACAAAAGCAGACGAAGCTGAGTTGCTGGTGTCCACGAAACAACAAAAACAACAACAAGGAATCGCGTAGGAACGACCGCCACCGATAGATGCTGTTGATGGGGATCACACTCAAAGGAGGCGAGGAGTGGAGCTGGCGGCAGAAGCTGCTGTACGGGAGAAGCAGCTTCAGCGACGCTCGTACGTGTCTCGAGCTACTACTGCTGCTGTTGTTGTAGGTGCAACAGGATGCATTGCGCCGCCTCAGCGACAACAACTCGCCCAATAACTCGCGTGCTCGTCGTGCTGCTTCTGCTGCTGCTGCTGCTGCTGCTGCTGCTGCTCCCTGAGGACTACGAGTGAGGAGCTGAAAGGCATATTAATGGTCGGAAGCATGGTTGATGCTCGGTCCGACATCTTGACATTGGCATCCATGGTTGTCATGTCGTCACGAGTCAAGAAGAGTAATTAGCGGAAGTGGTCACAGCTCAGCAGAGATCTGAAAGCGGAATAATCGATGCCGTTCTAAGTTCCAAGTTCCAACCGAATGTTAATAATATTTGATCGGTATATACGGCGGTACGTACGTACTCGTATCAACTCTTGAAAATATACCCAGGTGTGTGTGTGTGTGTTCTTCACATTAAACCTTCCTTTCTACCCGTCGACATCCAGCACACCCAGTGTCCGTGCCGATTCTTCATCCTAAAAAGGTACCAGTTCTGTGGTCACAAAACTACGACACAGAGATACTACACTCAGTGCAGTAAGCAGAGCAGACAATGCAACGCCATATACGACAGGCAAGACCTACCCTGCTAGCAATCCAGGTGCATGCAAGAGAAAATACCTCTGGTATGTATATACGTGTGTGTGTTTGTGTGTGTGTTGTCTTCACATTAACCTCCATGGCGCTTCGAGCCCACCATAGCGACTCTACGGTGCCGCCATGGCGTAAACCCGTTCTTTCTACCCAACCACATCAGTACACCCAGTCCAGTGTGTTTCCTGATTCCTAATCCTACAAATTATGTGGTCACAGACTGTGAAACAGAGAAAAACCAAAACAAATTAAACGCAAATTAATGGGCAAGGCAAGTGAGATGCTTTTTATTATTAAACAACGTACGTACCGGGTACGAGAACACAACGACACGAGCCGAACCGAAAAATAAGAACAAAAAGACAAATAAAAAACGAATTATGAAACGGAACAGAATACAAATGACGCAGGGAGACAGAAGCGCCCCTAGAAGACCGAGCCCAAGAGAGGAACAGATAGATAATAACTGCTGCACGGCCGGGGCAACACGAAGAAAAGGAAGACACCGGCATAGGGCGGTGAAAAACGAAAAAAAAAAAGTGGTTCGTACGATCTTTTGCGAGTCTCTCATATCTTACGTACGTATGATACGTACTACGTAGTACTCGTATCTACTACGAGTACGTACCACCAGCAGGTACCAATTAGTTACGGCGGACCTTATATACAATAATAGTACAAACGACCTACACTACTACCGGCCCTCAAGAAAGTGCCCCACAAGAAACTCAGCAAACATTACCGGGGAAATAAGAAAGTCGACAGCTACTATATATATACTGAATTTAGTGCGGGTCACACCCCTTTCTCAAATAAAAAAGTCAGCCAAAATTACTATTTTTTTCCTCCGTATTATTATGTTCATGACCAGAGTTGAGTACTTTTTACGTAGATGTATCATATATATGAAATATGTTCTCATAGCAGATTTGGTTGTTTGTTCGTGACTCGTGACGCATCCAAAAAAAGGGTCATACTCGTAGCCCATATACGCTCGTAGACGCATACATACCGTGTCAGAGAGAGGCTGGAATTAGATGAATCTTCATCTTCATATTTTTAGAAAGCTTTGATTCACTTTGTTCACGCGCTCGTTTCCCATTTTCCTTGCGCGGATAAAGCCTACGAGTATTTTATTTTATTTTTTTCGATACGAGTATATATTGTTTGTGGCACTTCGTACACGTGTCCTGCCCTGTATGTATAATATTCGTAAGTTGACTTTTTTGTGTTCCGAGTTTATGGTTCTCGTACCAACGTACATATCATATGATACATACAAATATTATACGAATCTCTGCTTTTTCTTTTTTGTATTTTCGAGTTCCTTCCTGTTTTCATCAGTATTATACGAAGCATATACAACGTACTAAAGAGCCTATCTTCGAGATTCGCGCGTGATACGGTGAATATGTCACGTACGTATACTTTTGGTCTACAAAACACCTGGTATACGTTTTTAGTATATACCATGGCCATTTTTTTTCTGTCGCCGCCCACAGGGGAGGTGGGTGAACTGTGGCGGGTCTCCTTCGTTCATTGATGTATCCTTGCCCCCCCCCCCCTCCCCCGTCTCCTTTTTCACCCGCTTCGCCGTTCGCGGCTGACCTGCCCCCCCAACTCTCTGACAGGAAACCTCAACAGCCAAAATCCCATTCGGAAGCCGCGTTCTCAGCCTGCATCTCTCGTTCTATTCCCCTACACGTCCCACCTCGTCCCCTACGTACCCCGGCTGCTCCCAGGTCCTTCCAACCAGGACCCCGGGAAGTCACAGGCAGTGGATCCTCCTTGTTCGACCTCGCGTATCCCATAAACGCCTGCGACGCCCCATCCCCCCTCCCTCCGAATCGCCCACGGTGGGACTCCCATCTCCGCCAACCTCGTTGGTCCTCCCATCCCCTCTGGAGTGAGTGCAGCGCGCGAACTCCTCCCGTATGAGTTCCCTCCCTTTCCCTGCGATCTCCATTTATCTCCCACCTTCTCCAGCCCGCTCCGTCGTCTCCCCCCCCCTCCCCCACCCCCCCCGGTCATGCGACTACGGCCTTGCACGATATGAGTACACCCCCCCCGCTCCTGTAGGCCATCAGTGGGGCGTTCTTCCCCTCCCGGGATGGCATCAGTGGGGCGTTCTCCTCCCTCGGGATGCTGCTTCGGTTGTACTCGAACAAGCTCCGCAACAAGGTCACGACGTGACCCCCCTCCGCTCCCCCTTGTCCTCGCCATGATCATCCCTGTTTCGCCCTGGTCCCCTTTTCCTCCCTTGAAGTGCTTCCACGGTTTCCGCCGCCCACATTATCTCCGGTCCCAGATGCACGCCTTTCTCGAAGAAGGCTATGCCCCCCCTCCTCAAGCAATAAACCTTGTGCACCCCCCCCCTCACTCTCTCTCTTCCACACACTCAACCCTCTCTCTTTCTCTTACCCCCCCCCCCCCCCCCCCCTTCTCCTGCGAACAGTTCCGATGCCCTCAGCAACAACAGCTGGTACGACAAAAGGCTATAAGCCAATCCACGCTACCCCCTCCTCCACATGCAAGTCCCCGCCTCACAAGCGGTTCTTGGTAGGATGCAGCTCACCCTTCATGTGACTCGCCCAACATCTCACGGCGCTTCGCGCTTGGTGCAAGCAATGCCTCCCTGTGGTTGGTGAAAACCCAACGTGCTCCGCCCCGGCATTATTGTAGGGATGCGAGGGTCTATGGTCATACGACTATGGCCATGCACGGCATGAGTACACCCCCCCCGTGGCCCATCCGTCATTGTGTTATCCTCCATCACCCTGATAGTTCCCCACGTGAACGGTCTCCTCACCGGTGTCTGGTTCCTGGCCTCCACGAGATTTTCTAGCCGCCCTGATCCGAAACTGCTGCAGCAGCAGTGGCAGCCCCACCCACTGCTCAGGGTAAAGGTTTACCGCTATCAGCTCCCTCACCACGGCACCCTCCTTAGTACCCCTGCCCGCGCAGCCTAATACCTGGCAGCTCATCTACCAGCTCCCGCTCGTTCGCCCCCTCCGCCCCCCCCCAACCAATTATACGACTACGGCCATGCATGAATGTGAAATACACCCCCCAACCAATTCCCCTTCCCTCGCATAACCCTCCAGCTCGCCCACCTCGTCCAACCTTGCACATACGCCCTCCGAGCCGACTTCGCAACTCGTCGGAGTGCGTAGTGGCGTTCAAATTTCCGAACGCACCTTCGTTCCCTCCACTCCAAGCTTCTGGACCTGCCACTCCTCTCCCTCACACCCCCTGCCGTCAATTACCCATCGCACCGCCGACGAAGTATCCCCGCTCATCAGTACGGACTCCTCTGCCTTCGCTGGCCTGTCCTTCTTGATTATTACCATCACGTAGGCTGTCACCACCATCTCCATCGGCCCCAGAACATTGATGGACAACCGGTTCCCATCCCCGCCCTTCTTACTCCTAATCGCCCTTCTCCTCTTCTCCCCTGTAAAGCTGTATCTCCAGTACACCCCCGTCTCCAGACGCGGCCCCCCAACCACCTCGAACGAAGCACCCGAAAACCAGGTCCTTTTTCGGGCCTGCCTAACGAATCTGGACACGGCGCCGCCAACCTCTCTCCTTCCCCCGCCAGACCCTTCTTCAGGAACCATCTCCACCACTCCACGTCTTCCACGAGCTCCTTCGTCAGTCCCAGCAGCCTTCTAGCTTCCGCCTTCTTCCTACCCCTTCCTTACACGCCCCCACGCCCCCCCCCCTCTTTTCTCCTGCCCATTCAGATGCAGCTTGCTCAGCTGCAGAAGCCGCCGCACAAATACCTCCCCTGGTCTGATCACACCCAGCGGCGCAACCCCCCCCCCCCCCCTTCCCGTGCACGCCCTGTCGCGCACTTGTCCGCTCGCTTCCGTCTGGCCCCGCGCGCACTTCCCCTCTTTTCGTGCCGCGCACTTTCTCCCCGTCCCATGCGCGGCTGCACCCCCCCCGCCCGGTGCCGGTCCTTGCCCGCGCACGCCCCCTCCCCCCCCTGTTGCCGCACACTTCTACGAGTTTTTTTGTACACCAGTGCCTGTGGTACCAGTTACAATGTGCATACGTTACGTATGCATATATAAACTTCGACGTAGAAGACTAACTTTCTGGGGGGGGGGGGCTATAGTTAATACCTCGAAGTATAAGCACTGAGGTATTGGCAATTTTCAACTGAAAAGGTACAGATTCGCCAAAAAAAAAAACTTGAAACACAAGCTGAACAAAAGAGTTTACGTACGTAAAATACATCATAACCAGTGTGCGATGATAACTCATTTAGCGGGTGAAAGCTGGCATCAAACTAAATGTGTATGTAAGGATTACCGGCGCGCATATACGGCAACAAACAGTACAGCAGGGTACCAATTTTAAATTAAAGCACCACGACGAAATATAAAACTGGAATGTTAGCGCAGGTCAGACGGCTCTCGTCTTACTCGAGCAATCGTGCGTTCTACACTAACTTGACCATAAATAACGCCTGCCGGGTTTCTCATTTCCCTACAAATATGCATTATCATTTTCTAAAAAATATCAGTACCTAGTTTTCATACCTGGCATAAGTGCCGTTTATAGTTAACCCTCCGACAATGTACGGGGTATTCGATCACCCAATACTACCAGGACAGTAATTAAGTAGTGGTATAACAGACTCAATTTTCACCCCCTCTGTACTCTAACCGATTCGGCTGTCACCCTCACTGCTGGCTGGAAATCGACGGCTCGAACCCTATTCCTATTAATAAAACTACTGCTAATAGTGAGTGCACAAAAAAAGCTATAATACATTATATCCCAGCAACTATCAGCCTGCGTTTCTTGTTGCTCGTTTCCTGAGCAGGTGTCCGGCCATAGATATTTGTTTTTGCACCATACTCGTGCTCACATCATACACATACATATTGTATGCATGCGCGTTGTGAGCTAAGCGTCACGAGCAATAACGCGCTCATTCCAGCCACCGCTGCCAAGGGGAATAAATAACGGGGATTTAGATCGAGGCTGGGATTAGCCCAGGCGATTCTATTAATATGATTACTGTTAATATTGAGTGCACATAAACCATCCTCTTCGGTCGCTCAAAGCAAGAAGATGACGCGAGTCGGCGAAACGTCGAACGAAAATCGACGAGCAGTGGGAATTACATAACATGTCGTCTTGCCCGTCCCACTGCCGCGATATTATTGACATAACTCAGCGGGCTCCCTCACAAGCGAGACCTACGTAGCAGGTTTCCCATCCCGCCGAGATCGTTGATCCGGCCGCGGCCTCCATCTAGCGGCTGTCGGTACCCCGCCGTCTCCAGGCCGCATATACATATATGTGCTCGAACGCGCCGACGGACAGCCGCTGCCGCAGCTGCCGCGCAGGCTGCTGCCAACCAGAATGTGGTATTTCGCACCCGTCAGGAGCCTTCGCTTGTTGGTTCAACGGGAAAGCACCTCCACGCGTGTTCCGCGCCCGCGATCGCCTTTTGGGCGTCGCTGTGGACCCACTTCGTGCTTTAAGGCATTTTCCGGCAGTAGATACCCATGCCGTCCGACCGCGACAGACCCGAGCCCCTGGAAGCTCTACTTTTGATACTCCCCACCCCGCCTCTGGCGCTCCTCCCTACTGCGCTACGCCCGGCCTCGACGGTGCCCCCTGAGAGGCTCGCTGTGGTCGTCGACGATAACCGAGACGACTGTGATCCACAAATCCTTCACGTCGAATTCGCCTACGATAACTCGGTCTACACCACCATCGGATGAGAACCCAACAAAGCTCAACATGGGTGGGCCTTGGTAGTCTACCGCGGACGCTCTCTCTCGGTTTTCGAATGCGCCGGAATCGCCAGGCATCAAAGTGTGTCCCGCGATCTTAGCTCGCCTATGGCGAGCTGGAGGCAGACCACCAACAGCGTTGGTACGGCATCGTTAGCGCGTGGCATGCTGCTCACAGTTCCTCGCGTTGGCCGCCGAACGCCCTCCCTTTCCGATGCACTGCGTCAAGGTCTCCAATTCGTAGTTGGCAATCGGGGATATAAATACAAGCCAAAACACGTCCCCTCAACCCGTGTAGTGGTTGGCCCCTGCTCTTCCGGCGACACATGGAACGGTTCCCCCAGTGGCCCTAAGCTCCTATTTTTCGATCTTCCCTTAGGCATGGCCGGTGCGGGTGCACACCGCGGACTCTCCGTGAGGCGCTGCAAGCCCTGTTCCAATCCCCACGACAGAGATGACACGTGCCGAAGGATAAATACGAAGTATATATGTGCCGGCGAGCTGACGCAATACCTGCCCAACATCACCAAGAAAGCCTAAGCCTCTCCCATACCATATCGCCTAGGATGACGTGCCTGCGCCCCTTCAATGCCTTGAAGAGGAAAATCGGTCCACGGTCGAGGGGGGGTCATCGCGGTAGTGCAAAAGGCCAAATGGGAAGGGTCCCGACTCTCCTGCCAGTTGTGAGAGCGAGGAATTGACTTTCGGCCCTCTTTTCGGCGCTCTACTAGGCCAGCACTTCGACCCAGCACCGCCAAACTAACCCCCTGTATCGCCGAATCCGAACTGGCGCTGTAAGAGGATAAGCTAATCGAGACAGAGGTTTCACGTTGTCTGGTACCCGGGTACGGATTCACCTCCCACGCGCGCGGATTGGCTTCGTTGCTGCAGCGCTGCTTGTACGGTGATTGCCAGCCGACTTCATCTGTCGTACAAAGGAGAAGACGGTTTGTCGTGTCTTCGTAGGCAACTTCACGCACATACATACACTTTTTTGGAGGGGGTGTTTTTAGCGTTCGTTTTGGAACCATCCGGGCCCGACCAAGCCTCCTCTCCTCTCGGCACACTACAAGCACACGACCTCAACAGAGGCTGTACGGGGCTCTTGGTGTCTGAACGCCCATTAAGGTCGTAGTGCGTTTGTACGAGTTTTCCAACGTAACGCAGACATATCGTAACCCCTGGCTAAGAACTGGTCCCACGAATTTGGGGACAAACTACTTGGAATTAGTGTGGGACATTTTTTTTCAGTTCTGAATGGCTTAAGAACTGGTCCCACGAATTTGGGGACAAACTACTTGGAATTAGTGTGGGACATTTTTTTTCAGTCCTGAATGGGTTAAAACGAAGACGTGGAATGCTTCACGCCACCTTTGCGCTCAATTTTTGTTTTAGTTTTGGATCGGGGAGTTATCGTTTTGACCATACAGTATATACATGTGCTATGATACAGTAGGTATATGGTTTCAATGCCTGCACCTTTCGGTTTATTTTCGGCGGTCCGATTTAGCTCACGAGTGGTTCAGAGTACTGTAAACACGCCAGCTCAATGGGGAACCTCCAACACAATCGGTCGCCCCGATGGTCTAGAGGTAACCTCGAACGCTTCTGAACGTTGATGTCTGGAGTTCGAATCTCACGTGGGTCGGACTTTTGAGTTTATTTGCAAAAATAAATAAAAAAACGGAATCAACTGCTGAGAGCGCCAATTAATAGTAGCGTGGGTAGGCACAATTCGATGCGAGTCGACGAGGGAAGGAAAGGCTGAAGTCTTCTCGCGATAAAAATGCAAGGCAAGAACCGTAGTGGGGGAGG
>MEHQ01000080.1:112334-147383 GCA_008828725.1 Saccharina japonica
ATGTTTATGCGTGGCCGTAGTCGTATGACCATAGATCCTCGTATCCCTACAATGCCGAGACACAGCATGTCGGGTTTTCACAGATCAGGCAGACATTGCTGGGGGGGGGGGGGGTACTCATGTTGTGCACGGCCGTAGTCATATGACCATAGACCCTCGCATCCCTACAATGCCGGGACGGAGCACGTTGGGTTTTCACCAACCAGGCAGACATTGCTTGCACGCAAAGCCGCGAAGCGCGCCCGTGAAGGCATTGGGCGAGATCGCATGAGGTGAGGCTGCATCCTGCTAAAGAACCGCCTCTGAGGCGGACTTGCCATATGGACGAAGCAGCTTCAATGAGTTAATTTAATTTCTGGTGGCACTTCGCGGAGGCAGCAATGGGTTTTAGCTATGAACGCTCGCGATGCCTTACCATCATTAAACACTACGGTGATTACGAACCATTCGCCTTGTGCGAGCAAGAGGTTCTCGCACCCCCGCACAAATGATCTACTCGATTCCGCCAGTTTGGTGTACGCGCCAAAACAAAAAAAACGGGCACCCTGGCTTAGTCTAGCTCGACGCACGAGTGGGTGTTTTACAGCGTCATTTGCCCAACCGACGGCCAACCCAACCTAAAATAAATATATCATATATTTATATTGGGGGGGGGGATAAAATAATAAGAATGGAATCTAAGACCCATTAAATAGTCTGAAAATAAGACATATAGGAAACATCAGAGGCCTTGACGGCGAACGGCGACTGCGGCCTTGCAGCTTGGCGCGCGACGTCAGGGTCGAACTCGCGCGCATTTTATGAGCTATGGAAACCGTCTTTGCGGTTTGCAGTCCTCTGCCGGGAAGTAAACTATCAGATAACGGCGTTTAGACAGCATATTCGGCGAAATAGTAGGCGATGTGACCCGAAGGTAACGCTGAACGGTGGTGGTGAGCAGTGCAAAGCGTGGACATAAATATTATTACCGGTAACGCCAGAGCGTACAGACACAAAGCGCGGCAGTTATGGCTACGTATACGCAAGCGTGGCGGTTATGGCTGCCGAGCGCCTACTGGAACCACAAAGTGGTCGCGCGTAGGCAAACATTAGGCACGGCCATTGGGGAGGTTTGTGTTCGGGTCCAGATGTACACACACCCGCCCAACAGCTTCCCACGGCTCCTTGACTGTCTTATGATGTTGACTACTTTCCGGTATGCGTTGATACTACTGTGTCCCCCTCATACGGGAATGCAGCATCCTCCATGAGGACATATAAAATCCGTAAGTAGCGCGCGATCGAAGTATTAACACTCAAGCTAGCAAATATGAGTTTTCGAGCGAAATCCTCGAGCTCACAGCTGTTTTTTTTTTTAAAAACTATTCTTTAAATATTACAATATATATAAACATAAGCATCAGCCCGCCGACGTGACGGCCAGTGACGGCAACTGAGGTTGTTGTCCAGCTGGTCGCCCGCGAGCAAAAAACGCCACAGGCCGATATAGCAAGTAGCTCGCCAAGGAATCAAATCTATTAGGGGGATAACAGGAAAATATGAAGAAAAGAAAAGGTGTCCAATTGTGCTCACTCCCTGTGACCCTGGGTTAATTCCTTGGCGAGTTATGGCTAACACCGGGATCTCGTGACATTTGTTATCGCAGGCTGAATCGCTGGACAAACCTTCAGTCTAAGCGTTACTGGCTTTCACTCCGGCGACTGACTTTACCGCGCCATTACTGTTAAGAAAGCATATCACCACGCACCGAACGTGGGTGTACTAAATTGAACGTTTTTCAGCGGCTTAACCCCCGCCAAACTTACTTCCAAGATGGTGTATCCGAACGTTTAGGCCAAAGTGTACGCCCCTGGATCAATCGAGGCCAGTATGGCCTGACGTTCAGCGACATTTACACTGATAGCTGCCGTCATCCGAGAGAAGAAGTGGACTCCCTGTGGTTAATATTGTGGCCCAGCTTGTGCTGGTGACGAAAGCTCGCTGTTATTTTAATGATAAGCGCTGGAAAGTTCCTTCATATTGATTGACAACTTGGCTGTAACGGTAGTTCGTTGAAAACGATGACGATCCTGTCTTGAAGACGATGGCATCGTTGAAGACGACGGTTGGCTTCGTTTGAAAAACGATGAATAGCGTCGGTTGAAGACGTGATGACTTAGTTGAGACGACGACGTCGGTTGAAGACGCATAACACAGTCAGTTGAAAAAGATGATGGCGTCGGTTAAGACGATCATTCCGACTCGGTTGAAAGACGACGATGTGTGGCCGAAGACGAATCACGTCCATTGAACAGCCATGTGAGTCGGTTCAAGACGCGACGTTGGTTGAAGACCGCCGACGGTCGGGTTGAAACGAAAGGCGCTGGTTGAATAACGATGACATCAATTGAAGGCGGGCGCCGGTGGAGATGATAGATGGTTGGTGATGAATTTTGACGGCGGTTTGCAAACGAATGAAATCGGTGGGAAGATAGTGACGTCGGCTGAAAGACGAATGCCATTCGATTGAAGACGGTGACGTCGGTCGAAGACCAGGCGACTGATGTAGGTTGGAGACTATGGTAGCCGCTGAATGAACCACAAATGACGATGGCGAATAGCCGACACGATGCATCGGTTGATCACGATGCCGTTGATTGAAGAAGGGCGTCATTTGAAACAAAACGATGGCAATCGGTCAGATATATTGGTGGTCCGTAAAGACACAGGGCGTCGGACGTCGTTGAAGGCGATGTGACACAAACGATGGTGCCGGCTGAAAACGCATTGCACCGTCAGTTGAAGACCAAGCGTCCAGTTTGAAGACAATAGCGCGGTCGGAAGGTGATTTAACGTCCGGTTGAAGAACGGTGAACTGCTTCACTGCAGATGGATGAGTGCTGTTGATACCGACATGCGGTCGTTAGAGAGCATAGCGAGTCGATAAAGACGAGTGGCGTCGAGAAAAAGACGGTGATGTCGGTCGGAAGGCGGCGACGTCTGTTAAGAGACGATAGCGTCGCGTCGGAGACGATGCATGCGGTTGAAATGTTGAAGAGATCCGTCAGTTGAAACGGTGCGGTCGGATGAAGACGGTGACTTCGGTTGGAGACAGGCAGGTGAACATCGGTGAGGGACGATGGCGTCGGGTTGGAAGGGCCGATCGACGTCAGGTTGAAAGACCATGGTGATCTATATAAACGATGCAGTCGATGAAAAGGCGATGGGGGGGGGGGGGTATACACACCCATGGCGGCGGCTTGTTCAGTAAAAAGCTCCTCCAGTCAGCTGGCCTGAAAAGTAAAAAATATTAATTCACAAACAAAGCAGACAACAACGAAAAGTCCAAACATGCTACATACAGTATGGCCCCGCCAACAAGAAGCACTTACCAAGCACCACGTACTCCGAACAAGACTGAAACCTTGTGTCGTGGCTCAAATTTCACTCTCGGGTAGTAGACTGGATTCTGTGTAGCTCCCCCCCGCTGAGGAGTAATCCCACGGTAGGGGCGCAGCAAAATTTCCTGAGCTCCTCACATGAGGAGCTCAGTACCTCACCCGAAAAATGACTTCGGAAACATTCGTTCGCGCAATCCGACCAAACCTTCCAATGCGGTAGTCCAACAACAAATATGCCAGTAAAGTAATAATAGTATCCGGTGGTTACTCACGTGAGAAGCACAACCGGTCAGAAAATATCGAGCCTAAAAGTGGTACCCCTACCGTGGGATTGCTCTGAGCATGTTTTTATTTTATTTTATCAAACTCTTCTTCTCGGCAAGGCAAACGTGAGCTTCGGTTCTCATGGTTGTTTCTTGCTCGTGAGGTCATACTGCTGCACATGCGTACATATTTGGTACGCGCACAAAGGCGCAACGGCAAGCCACAATGCTCTGAATATACGGAATAAGAAAGAAAGCGGTACTTCGGATACAACATGTGATTGTCAAGAAAGATTAATCAATTACATACAAAGATCAGGGGGAGGAAGTCGCTTTTTGCGCCACCCCCATTCCCTCGTGATCACGCTTCCCCTACACATACAACGAAACGCGGGCGACTTGCCTACCGGCCGCTCTCCGCCAGTGAAACGCCCCCCCCTTCCCCCTTCCCCCTTCGTACACATTTGTTAAACGGCCTTATGGCTCATATCGGGGGGTTTCCGTTCATTCTTTGGTAGCTCGAAATGCGTGGACCCCGTCCACTCGGCACCGTTTTCAGTCATTATCTGGCTTCCTGGCCCTGGATTTTCACGTCTCACCCAACCGCATTAATCCTGCCGTTGCCAAACAATGGGCGCGATTTTAGAAAACAAAAGTTGGTAACAGCGACCGGCCAGATTACAGATTACACTTCATGTCGCCATACAGTACCGAGCGCTTCGGCCGTCAACCCGAACAACGTCAACCCGAACAATATTTAGCGGTGTTCGAATTATGACTAACATCAAGCAGCTGAACTAAAGCTTCAGCCTCAACCAACTCCTGGCCTCCCGCGTCATCGACGAAGTTATTGATAAATGGGGCACTAGATGGTTCCCCGGCCCCGTTCGATTCCGTTTAATATTGCCATCAAGTCACCGTCCAGAAGGACACGATTCCTCTTACGGCTTGTTTCTGCACGCCTGCGCGCTTCTTCTCATTGATCGTCGTGTCGCGAGAGAGTGACGGGGCGTCCGGGTCTTCACCAAGGCAATCACCGAGGTTGCCAACGGCGTCGAGGGTGTAGCCGGTTACCTCGCCGACGTGATCGTCTTCAACCGACGTTAATGGGCGTCTTCAACCGACGGCAATCTTCAACTGACGCCATCGTGTTCCAGAAACGCCATCGTTTTCCACCGACGTCATTATAATGTTCAACCGACCTCGTCGTTTGTCAGTGACATCATCATGGTCTCCAACCGCTGTCGTCATCATCGTCAACCGACACCACCGTTTTCAACCGCCAACCGACGGCATCTGTTTCAACTGACGTACGAGTAGACGCATGCTACGATAGAGGTGCACCGTGTTTTTTCTGAGCTCCTCACTTAAGGAGCGTCATACCTCACCGAAAAAATGATTTTGGAGGAAAATAAAAGTGCTGCCGGAGGATAAAGCTCATGACCGAAGTATACTCTGAAACATATTTCGTCGCAAGATTGACAAAAATGAAAGTCCGACGAATTTGAGTTAAGGAGCCCGATCGTACAGAAAACGATTCAGCCAAAAAGTGCTACCTCTACCGTAGCACGCGTCAGTAGTGATCGTTTTCAACTGACGTCATCACCGTCTTCAAACCGACACCATCGCCTTCAACCGACGCCACCTTCTTCAACCAATGTCGTCGTCATTTTCAACCAATGTCGTCTTCATTTTCAACCGATGTCGTCGTCATTTTCAACCGACGGCGCCATCAGTTTCAAACGATGTTGTCGTTTTCCTCTGACGTCATCACCATCTTCAAACCGACACCATCGTCTCTAATCGACGTCGATGTCTTGAGCCTGCGTCATCGTTCAACTGCGGTAACGCACTCGACCGATGGCATCGGCTTGAACCGACGTCACCATCGTCGTCAACCGACGGCACCGTTTTCAACCGACAGTACCGTGTTCAGACGACGTCGTCATTGTTTTCAATCGACATCACCGTTTTCAACCGAAAAAATCGTCTCCCACCGACGTCGCAGTTTTTAACCATTGTATTCGTCTTCAACCAACGTCGCAGTTTTCAACGGACGTCATCGCCTTCATCCGACGCCATCGTTATATAGATCACCATGGTCTTCAACCGACGTCGTCGGCTCCAACCGACGCCATCGTCTCCCACCGATGTCACTGCCTTGTCTCCAACCGAAGTCACCGTCTTCATCCGACCGCACCGTCTTCAACTGACGGCATCCTCTTCAACATTTTCAACCGATGCCATCGTCTCCGACCGACGCTATCGTCTTTAACAGACGTCGCCGCCTTCGACCGACATCACCGTCTTCTCGACGCCATCGTCTTTAATCGACCGTATCGTCTCTAACCGACGGCATGATCGTCATCAACAGACTCATCATCTGCAGTGAGATTCACCGTCTTCAACCGACGTTATCACCTCCGACCGACGCTATTGTCTTCAACTGACGCTGTGGTCTTCAACTGACGGCATGGTCTTCAGCCGGCACCATCGTTGTGTCACCATCGCCTTCAACCGACGTCCGACGCCCTTGTCTTTAACGGACACCATATATCTGACCGATACCATCGTTTTGTTTTCAAATGACGCCGCCTTCTTCAATCAACGGCATCGTGATCAACCGATGGCATCGTGTTCGGCTATCGTCATCGTCATGTGGTCATCAGGGCTACCATAGTCTCCAACCGACATCATCGCCTGGTCTTCGACCGACGTCACCGTCTTCAATCGATGGCATCGTCTGCAGCCGACGTCACTATCTTCCACCGATTTCATCGTTTGCAACCGCCGTCAAAATCATCACCAACCATCTATCATCTCCAACAGGCGCCCCCGCCTTCAATTGATGTCATCGTTTTCAACCAGCGCCTTCGTTTCAACCGACGTCGGCGTCTTCAACCAACGTCGCTGTCTGAACCGACTCCATGGTGTTCAATGGACGTGAATCGTCTTCGGCCAACATCGTCGTCTTCAACCAACGGAATGATCGTCTTAAACCGACGCCATCATCTTTTTCAACTGACGGTATGGTCTTCAACCGACGTCGTCGTCTCCAACTAAGGTCATCAACGTCTTCAACCGACGCTATCATCGTTTTCAACCGAAGCCACCGTCGTCTTCAACCGATGCCATCGTCTTCAAGAAGGATCGTCATCGTTTTCAACGACTACCGTTACAGCCCAAGTTGTCAATCAATATGAAGGAACTTTCCAGCGCTTATATTAAACTAACAGCGAGCTTCCGTCACCAGCACAAGCTGGGCACAATATTAACCACAGGGAGTCCACTTCTTCTTCTCGGATGACGGGCAGCGACAGTTGTAATGTCGCTGAACGTCAGGCCAGTACTGGCTCGATTGATCCAGGGCGTACACTTGGCTAAACGTTCGGATACACCATCTGGAAGTAAGGTTTGGCGGGGGTAAGCCGCTGAAAACCGTTCAATTAGCTGACACCACGTCGGTGGTTGGTGATATGCATCTTAACAGTAAATGGGCGTAAAATCAGTCGCCGAAGTGAAGCCAGTAACGCTGACTGAAGGTTGTTGTCCAGCCGATCGCCTGCGATAAACAAATGTCACGAGATCCCGGTGTAGCAAGTAACTCGCCAAGAATTAACCCAGGGTCAACAGGAGTGAGCACAATTGGACACCCTTTTTTCATATTTTCCTGTTAGCCCTAATAGATTGATTCCTGGCGAGCTACTTGCTATATCGGGGCCTGGTGGCGTTTTTGTCGCGGGCGACCAGCTGGACAACAACCTTCAGTTGCCGTCACTGGCGTCACGTCGGCGGCTGATGTTATGCTTTTATATATATGTAATATTTAAAGAATAAGTTTTAAAAAAAAACAGCTGTGAGCTCGAGGATTTCGTCGAAACTCATATTTGCTAGCTGAGTGTAATACTTCGATCGCGCGTACTTACGGATTTTATATGTCCTCATGTAGGATGTGCATCCCGTATGAGGGGGACACAGTAGTATCAACGATACCGGGATAAGTAGTCAACATCATAAAGACAGTCAGAGGAGCCGTGGGAAGCTGTGGCGGGTGTGTGTACATCTGGCCGAACACAACCTCCCCAATGGCCGTGCCTAATGTTGCCTACGCCGGACACTTTGTGTTCCAGTAGCGCTCGGAGCCATAACCGCCACGCTTGCGTTACGTAGCCATAACTGCCGCGCTTGTGTTTTGTACGCTCGGCGTTACCGGTATAATATTATGTCCACGTTTGCACTCGCTCACCACACCAGTTTCAGCGTTACCTTCGGGTCACATCGCTACTATTTCGCCCGAATGTGCTGTCTAAACGCGTTATCTGATAGTTTACTTCCCGCAGAGGACTGCAAACCGCAAAACGGTTCCAAGCTCATAAAATAGCGCGCGAGTTCCGCCTGAGTCGCGCGCCAAGCCTGCAGCCGTGTCGCCGTTCGCCGTCAACGCCTCTGGTGTTTCCTTATATGTTTATTTCAGACTAATTAATGTCTAGTTCATTTTATTATTTTATCCCCCCCCCCCATATAAATATATGATATATTTATAGGTTGGGTTGGCGTCGGTTGGCAAAGACGCTGTAAAACACGCCACTCGCTGCGTGAGCTAGACAGCCAGGGTGCCGTTTTTTTTGTTTGGCGGTCACCAAAGCTGGCGGTCGAGTAGATCATTTGTGCGGGGTGGAGAACCTTTGCTCCGCACAAGGCGAATGGTCGTATCACGTAGTGTTAATATGGTAAGGCATCCGCGAGGCAGTTACATAGTAAAACCCATTGCTGCCTCCGGAAGTGGCCACACCAGAAATTAAATTAACTCATTGAAGCTGTCGTCCATATGCAAGTCCGCCTCAGAGGCGGTTCTTAGCAGGATGCAGCTCACCCTCCATGCGACTCGCCCAATGCCTCACGGCGCGCTTCGCGCTTGGTGCAAGCAATGTCTGCCTGGTTGGTGAAAACCCAACGTGCTCCGTCCCGGCAATGTAGGGATGCGAGGGTCTATGGTCATATGACTACGGCCGTGCACGACATGAGTATTCAATTGACAGTGATGATCAGGAGACGAAGTGGCACCAGCAGCCCCGAGCTGTGAGCCCAGACAAGTACTGCCCTATGCAGTCTGTCCCAGAGAAAAGAAGATGATGTGTTTATGTCTTGAATATTACAGCAGTACCCAAGGGAACACGAGGTGAAGAGGGTTTGGAGTGGGTGCAGGTTGGAGTGAGATGAGGTGGGAGCGCGAGCTCCTACCCATCACGATTGCCCACCAACCACAATCCCTCGCACGTTCCCGAACCACAAACCGAGGTCCAATACGGGCCACAAATCAACAATTCTCACTTCCAGAATAGCCCGCAATGTCCCGTTCCCTATAGTCAATGGACTTTCCACATACCAGGTAATGTTTATGGGCTACTGTAAATCCCGTACTGCCGCAAGCGGAGCGACCGATCCGCCACACTGTTAGTGGATATAACCTATATCGAACAATGAGTACACCCCCCACACACACAAATAGACACACGCTTCCTGAATTCTACAGCCTCAGATTGTGTCCCCCTCATACGGGATGTACATCCTGCATGAGGACATGTAAAACCCGTAAGTGCGCGCGATCGAGGTATTACTCTCAGCTAGCAAAGATGAGTTTCGACGATATCCTCGATCTATCAGCTCTGTGTGTTTTTTGTTTTGTTTTCAATATATATATATATATCGCGCGTGAGTAAGGGCAGGGCGTCTCAGTGTTAGCTCGGTTGCGCCCGGCGCACTTGAGATAAAACTGAATGATTTGTGTTTAGCGTGCGGCTTTGCAGCACATCTCCTCGTACAGGTGATGGCATGCAACAGAGGGGCAGCAGTGGTGGATCTAGATTTGACGCAGACAGCCGTTTCCATTTTGGGAAAGGAATAAACGACAAAAAAAAACAGCTACAAGGTTTGCCTAGTCTCATTCGCCAACGAAATTTGCAAACCGTTGAGTCGTAGACGCTCCTGATCGCCCACAGGACAGACGCCCCAATACATGCTCGGCAAGATTCGCAAGGTTTGTTCAGGCGGTGTTTCTCGGCCGCGACGGCTTGGGGTACATTTGACAAAAAACGGTTGCAAAGACTAATCCTGTTAGACTTCACACGATCCTGATCGCGCCTATAGGACACAGCCGCCCAATATTTTCTCGGAAAGAGTCGCGAGCTTTTTTAAGGCGGGATTCTGGGTCGGGAGGACGTGGAGCACATATTCTGACAAAAAGTAGACATTAATGTCGTTCTCATTAGATTTCACGATGTCTGGGTCTCTAGAACCTATACGTTATCGTTCACCATACACACCCCTCTCGTATATAGAAAGACATAAGACATGAACCAATTAGCTACGATATGCCAACCGGAACCACATCCAATGCAACCATTACCCGCCCCGTGGCTGCTGGATGGCTTTACGCTGACCGTCTTCGCTCGAACCACTTATTCCACGGGCAACGACGACACAAACTGCGGAAACGTCAAAAAGGAATTCAAAGAAGCCACCCGGTGTAAGTGGCACGTAGCCAAAGTGAAATCGGCGTCCACTATACACAGCGTCCCGCTATAAACAGCCAGCCACTCCACTCGACTCTGCCCGTCCACAGAACGGGTGGCGGCACCCGGACAGATTAAAAAAACACAAAAACTATCTAGACACAACTTTTTGCCTTCAATGCATCTACTCTCTCGTCACAGACGGACCTCCATCACGTTCTCTCCCTTGATCGCGACGGGCATGAGGTCGTTGTTCTACTTAGTCGTCTCGCTAATATTTGCTGGTCCCACCTACCTCTTGAACCACTCATTCTCCACCCTTAACAACAAAATACTGCCTTGAGCCTGGTAGTTTTGCGAAAATTCGAACCTCGTTCGAAGGGCTAACGCCATAAACCGAGTGGAGCCTTCAACTTTCCTTCAATACGTCAAGGGTAGGATACGATTTACAGCGCATTGGGATCGGGGTGCGCTCGCCCCCCTCGCCCTCTATCATGGCTGTTTCATTGATCTTCCATGAGTGCGGAACGGCCTTTCGATTCCGCAAACCTATAGTTTGCGCTTTCGCCTGACCAGCCCTCGACCCCCCCCACACATACACACGACAATTGCGCCAAATAAATAAGGATCACCTTTCAACACTTTTGACGCCCAAAATGCGTCGACCCCAAACAAAACACAGCGAAAGGGCTATGATACTCGGGGCAACAAAACGCCCTTTTCGCGTGGGCACTTTCGAATCCAAAGGCCCTGGCCACACAGACCACACCTAGCTTACTCCAGCTGGATCTTAAATAATCCATTCCAGGTTGGAATTTTCGCTTTGAGACAAAAAGCGAGGCCCCTAACGCGTCACAGACGGTCCCCAACCAAGAAAAAACTTTCCATTCATATATTTTGTGTAGCAGCACACCAAAGCTTACCCGTGGCCACGACACCAACGTAAAAAGTGCTTTCCTCTGACCTTCTTGCATGATACAGCAAATATAAATATTATACGAAAGGCTTCCTTCTCCGCAGAGGGACAGGACGTCAACATGGTGTGTAGCCCTCCGCCCTAAGATAACATGGTGTGTGTGATAGCCTCCGTCCTTAACATATACACCAAATGAAATAATTATGCTCGTATGAATGAACGTCGACCATGCTTGCAGCGTGCCGAAACCATATTTCACCTCGCCACGGCACAGCACGCACGATAACAGACCTAACGCCACCTACCCCCCCCTTCAACTCCCTACGGTCATACGACTACGGCCATGCATGAAAACGAAGTACAACCCCAACCCGCTTCCCCACCCAAGCGCGGAAACAAAATGCGCTACGTACGGCATTGTCGTTCCCTTGAGGGGACTATACAAACATATAAGATTACGAATGGAGGGAGGCGAGGGGTCGCCGTCGTGGGAAGTTCAATATAACAGCACCAGGCAAGACAAATTCAACTGAATAGAAGGGCAACCTGCTGCAGACTACGCACTATTCTGTTTGGCCTATAATAAAAATGAAGTAACCACGCTACCCGATGCGGGCCACACCCACCGCCACCATCACACCCTGGAACCTACCCTAAATACGCAGGCAGCAGCTCAACGTGCTTGGAAGTACGAGATCTGCGGACGGTCGCCAACAGGTTGCGTGGCCACAATATCGTCAAGAAGGCTTACAATAGTAACACAACAATCTCGCTGATCGAGCGTAGACATTCTACATGGCACGTCAAGGGAAATGCAAGGAAACAAAACTGCATGAGACCAACAGCGCAGTCTTTACATTGCGCTCGCGATGCACTATTGCGCGGGAATACGAAAAAAACTCTTCGTGACCGAGGGTAGACAACATATGTTACAACATAAACTACCTACTGTAGTCATCAGCGTGATCGCGAGACCGTGCTAAGATATGTTGCGCATGAACTCGTTACCACTCCAAGCAATGATGCGCATTCACCAAACCCCTGCCTATAGCAGCCGCATGGTGTTCTCTGTGAGCTAGCTATAAGCAAGCAACGTAGCCAAGCATCGTGGTGCGCAGGCATGACGAAACCCCTAGCCCGAGGCCGGCCAATGCCGGTCGATTCCTAATCTTGCTCCAGCCGCGCGACAAAAAAACGGCCACGCAAAGTGAACCGCATAACTCGATCAAAACAACAGCCGTAGCAAACCACGGGGCAAACGAACAGTACTCAAAGCACAAGCACAAACCACGCGCAGCTGGCGGCGACGGATACAGCCCGCTGCCCTATATAGCTGAAGAACTTTCTACCAACTTCAATTCGAACCATGACAAGACAGCATTTAGACCTTCGCCCTAGATGTCAACATTCCATGTTCATCAATAAAAGTACGACCCGGCATTGCTGTTACGCCTCATCATCCCTGCCATGGGAGAGCTGGCGGTTTCCTCTTGTGCCAAACCCGGAAGGGCCTCCTCGGTTATCACAGTTGCACCGCTCAATGGGCGCCCAAGAGTCTGTGCTGGGCCGCGCCAAATTTCGCCCCGGTCGGACCGCGGGAGGCCCGGCCTGGGAGCGGGGGAGTCTGGCGGCGAAAGGCCAGGCCTGACAGAAGCGGAGGGTGCCGTCGATCTCGGGACCCTCCCACTGCGTGTCATCCGGGCGCTGGTAGCCGCGTATTGCTGTGCTGTCAGCATGGTCTTCGCCATGTTGAATGTGTTTTCTCCTTCGTTGTGGTCGTCGACCGACTGCTGCGTGGCGAACCAGGAGGTGACAAGGACGGCGAGGACCAGCAACACGTTGATCGCGACCAAAAGGGCCCCGAAAACGTCGCGGTTTTCCTCTTCTCCGGCGTCCACCTTGATCAGCAGCGCCAGGAAGTTGCTCAAGAAGATAATCACGCAGCCCTGTGGGTGATTGCAAAAAAAAGAAAAGGTTGAAACATGTGGTGTGAGCGATGCGCGCAGCAAAGGGGTAACATACCCTGCTACAACAAATATCGGGCGTTGGGATGTTGTCGACAGCTGTCATACGCTTGCTCGAGGCAGGCACAAGCCAGATGTGCTATAAATAAACTGTCACAGCTCACGAGTCGTAATGTCATCGAGTTTTGACAAGGCTCTTGGATCAGACCTACCCAAACTAGCTCTTTTTTTTCTTGTAATCATCACTTTTACTTTCCAGCTCTCTGGACAACCCGTGGTCACAGGTAGTACACCACCGGGGCGACCGGCAGGTCTTATGACGGCTGAGCTCAACAATTTTCCATGTCCTCGATTGTGGGTGTGCGCTTACGTCAAACTTGGACAAGTCAGCTTTGTTACGAATTTCGAACACATTGTCAGATAGCTCACCAGGCGATAGAGCCACGAATCTGCTGGGTCCAGATGGGGGCGCATGAGCTCGAACCCCAACAGACTGCCGAAGGCGAAAATGCAAGCCATGGCTGCTTGCGTCGCGCTTGACGGCGAGATGAAAATCAGCACTCCCGTCAATAGAATCCTCCGGCCGCACTCGATCACCTCGTAGTAGTACAAGTCGGGGCCTGAGTACGAACAAACGGCGATGAGAGATGTGATGGCGCTTAGCGTATCAGAAGACACCAATACGAACCTACCCCGAGAGAAAGATGCTGCAGAAGTCTCTGTGGGCTGAATTCGAGGCATAACTACCTACCCGCGTGAAAGTATACGCTGCAGAAGGACAAACCGGCTGTGGCCCCGATTAGGAGTCGGTTTCGTGATTGCGCATGTTGTGATCCGATGTCACCAGTCTTCGTGACGTAGTACCTTCTTGGGAGTGCTAATTTCTAGTGTGGCCACTTCCAGAGACAGCAATGGGTAGTACTATGTATCTGCCTCGTGGGTGCCTTGCCATATACCACACTACGTGATACGACCATTCCAAGAGTACGATAGCTCCTCTTCCTCGTCAAGTGTGCGCTACCTCTACCACCTGGACCAATTAGGCAGCGTTGGCGGATTGCCCTACTGCTGTAGATAATAAGCCGTCACAAAAACAAGCAGCACGGTGATTGAAACCCTCGCACAGATAATAAGGAAAGGTGTGGTGACCAACTTGCAGCACCCGAAAAACGTGTCTAAGCTAGGTGCCACATCCCCCTGCAAACTTTCATCAAAACCCTTCCGCAAAAATCAAAAGTACCAGTTTTAAGGTACCGAGTGCCCTTGCGAAGTCTCACGGAAATCCTCCTACAAACTGGAACCCGTTTACTACTGCGAAAACGACCCCACACTATGTATTAAGTAGTTTTATCCCTGAACTCATGGATGCGACTGTACAGGGGGCTAAATCTACCAGTTTTTCAGGCGCCGATTTTGTCCTTGCAAATCTCACCGAAATCCTTCCACAAGAACATGGAGGGGACCAGCTCCGGATTCTCCCTCCGTGCCTCCACCTTTTCCTCCAGCTCTTGCAACTCCTCAAGGGACAACCTGTTATTGGCGAGACCCTTAGACGCGGTACAGAACACCGCGGCAGGGCTTTCGTCCCCGCTCCTCGAGTCAGTTCCCGTGGCACAGGGCGCGGAATTGCCACCGGTGTAGATGCGAGGGTTCAGCAAGTCCCGGTGTTTCCAGAGAATAGCGGCGTACAGGAGTGGGATGCCGATCGGGTACACCTTCGCAGGGGCAAGATAATTGGGACAGTTCAGCCGACAGGGAAAAGGTGAACACGGGCCCAACCACGCAATATTCATGTGCGTCACACTAAGCATTTGAGCCAGATTGAACTGCCGTTTCATCCCTCGACAAACCTGTACACCCTAGTGTCCGTGCTGATGCTTCGTCCTAGTGAAATAATCTGAAAGCAATAGACTCTTTTACCTGGTACTGTAAATAGGTCTTGCTCGCATTACGCATGGATTGGACTAAGAATACAAGAAGCACGTTCCAGATACACAACATGCCCACAGCAACTCCATAGACACGCCGGCCTGCTCACCAGGGGAATAAGCCCTGCGTAGACTTTTTCTAGCATTACTTCGTAGCTTAATTCATACTTCGTACGTATATATTGTGGGAGCAGTGAGGCCTCCTGCTGCGACCAGCCGGAGACTCGCCCAGCGTTACTGCTCCCGCCTTGATTATCTGGCAATCAGCGCGGCACCTCGTCGCAGAGAAGATGCATCTCGTTTCAAGTACAAGGCAATGAGGCAGTGAGGCTTTCCCGAAAAGGGGCCAACCCTGCTAGGGTCCCCTCTTTCCTAGTTCTAGATTAATAGTATAACATTGAGTAGTACTGCAGAGCTTAGTGCGTGTATAGTCTGGGATGAATGAGGCCCCTCTGCGCGGCATGATATCACACCCATGCTTGTTTTTCCTTCACCCTTATCCCAAGGTGATGGCTTCTTCGTCTTCTATCCACCCTACGGTTTTCTACCCTTCCTCACTACCCCCCAAACTTCTCGCCTAGTTGCTTACGGGTTCTGCTACCGTTGCTTGCCCAGCAGAGATATAAAACATGCCCACGGCAACTCAATAGGCACGCCGGCCTGCTCACCAAGATCATGAGCCCCGCGTAGACCATGAGGAACATGTGCAAGTCCGTTTCACACGATAGGCTGTAGTCTGCCCTGAGGTAGCTCTCCCCGCTCACCGCGTCTTCGTCGCAATCGAAGGTCTTGAACGCCGCAGTAGAGGACGAGGTGAACACCTGCAAACAGTACAATCCAGGCATGTCCCTTAAGGCGATATGCTCACGTGCTGGGAGACAGAACAACTGCGTTTATAGTAACAACTGTAGACACGGGGTACATCTCTCTCCGGTCCACCTAGCCAATGAATCCGTGCGTGCCCAAGAGAAAACCCGGCAGACCTTCAACGTACGCATTCCGACGAGATAAATACCGATCTCTATCTTGGTTGGACACGAAAGTTCGTACGGCCGAAGCGTGCGCCTCCGTCCTGCAAAACCAACCGCCCGACCCTTCTTAGGGGCTACAATAGAAAGTGCACGACCAAACCTCACCAAAAACGTTAGAAGCAACCCCGCCGCCATATGTCTCGACCACGCAGCCCTCTTCGCGATCACCCCAGCGCGCCCAAGCCCAGCCCTACGCTTCGCCATGTGGTACGTCAGCACGAGCACGCCAGCCAACAAAATAGGGCCGAGCGTCGTGAGTAGCAGTGTGTCGTAAAAGTTGACGACTGGCAGGACACACGAGGCCGAGAAGATGCTCCCTATCTCGAGGTTCACGACGCTGATCCACGACAGGAAAGTCGCGTAGGAAGCCGGGAACTCCACCCCCGTGATGCTCGAGAAGACGGCGAGGATCTGCCACACCACCACCAAAATCTTGAGCTTGTTCAGCGGCAGCCTTGACACCAAGCGCTTAACCCTGTCCCCGAGCCCACAGCACTTCGGCTTCACTTCCTCCTTCACCACGCGTCCGTCCTCCGCCACCACCACTCCCTTGAAAAAGTGTTCTCCGCCTTCGTGTGCGTCAGCGATCTCAGATGACCGAGCAGGTTGACGGGCAGGTGCCTCCCCGTCCGAACTGTCGTATCTACGCATCGGGTCTGCCATTTCGACGACTGCCCCGACCCCGACACTATTGCCGCGACGCCGATCATACATACTCCCAACCTCGCCAAACTCGGAATATCTCGATTGGAGCATAGTGTCGTGGCTGGCACCCCCCCCACCGTCACGGCTAAACTTTAGCGCCAACTCGTACGGAGGAGCAACCGTGTCGTCCGCCGAGCCGTTTCCGGGACCTAGCTGGGGCGCCTTTCGACCCTGCGAGCTGGACTCCGGCACGGGTATTCCACCGGCGGAGGCGTTGCTCGCGAAGGGGATTTTTCGGGAGACGGTCTGGCGGACGATGTCGATGGCGTCGAGCCCTCCCACGAGAAACACGATGGCGAGCAGGAGCACCACCACCGCCGCCAGGAAGAAGAGCGCGCCCATGGCGATCAGAAGGTGGGCCGCCGTGTCGTCGCAGAAGTGGCAACTCTTGCTGACGCCTCTTCCGTACCCGGCGGCGCACACGGCGCAATCTGGCACAACAAGACAAAAATATCGTGGGGGTTGTCGAGGATAAGGTATGATCAGGGTCGGTATATTGGAAACAAAAAAAAAAAAAAAAAAAAAAAAAACGACAGCTGTGAGATCGAGGATTTGGTCTAAACTCATCTTTGCAATCGATCGCGCGAACTACAGGCTCGGTATATTTAAAAATTAAAAAACAACAGCTGGGAGATCGAGGATTCCGTCGAAACTAATATTTGCTTCGTAGCTGAGTGTAATACTTCGATCGCGCGTACTTACGGGTTTTATATGTTCTCATGCAGGATGTACATCCCGTATGAGTGGGACACAACCTGAGGCTGTAGAATTCAGGGAGCGTGTGTCTATTTGTGAGGGGGGGGGGGGGGGGGGGGGTGGTTTGCACGTGACGTTGCCACCATATATGTGACATACAGCAAGTACCGCCTCCTTGTAGAGCCGAGGCTGCACGGAAAACACCAGATGCAAGAAAACGCCCTCGTCCAGTCGCACGGGATACTCGGGGGGCCCAAAGTTGACAGGTGCCGTGTCGTAACGATCCAGGAACGCCGAAATAGACGCCGCCATGTACGCCAAAGAAGCAGGCCGTTCAGCCTGCGCCAACACTCTTGCTACGAACAAGAAACAAAGGTAAAACGCTCAACCAAGACAGCCGTGACATGTACGCCAAAGAAGCAGACCATTGCCTGCGACATCACTCTTGCCACGAACACAAAGAAACGAAAGGAACACGCTCAACCAAGACAACCGTGACCGAGCTCCCGGTACCGTTATGTACGCTGTGCGTAGACTCACATGGACCCTCGTACCCATCCCCGCAGTAGTCGTCCGAATTCGATACCTCCGTCGCGCCCGTGCACGCCTCCGCGTGCAAGCACGCGTGGACCACGGATGATTCTCGGCTCTCCCGCCAGAAGCCCTCCTTGATCGGCAGCGAGGCCAGCGTTGCCCCCGGGCTGTCGCAATCCACCCCGTCCTCGCCGTCGATGGTAGCACACTGCTCGCACAAGAAAGGGTCTTGGTCTGGGTCATCCCCCGGCAGGGCGTACTCGTAAGCTTGGCACAGGTAGAACGCCGATGTAAACTCCAGATTGGCGACCACCGCCGAGCCGACACCTCCCGACGTCACGTTGAAACTATTGACCAAGAGCCCCCCCACATCGTTCTTGTTAGAGGTACCCGTAACCGAAACAACGACCGTTCCACCAGGGGGTAAGACGCCGCTGTGCGGAACTACATACAAGTCAAGGTCCTCAGCTTCGGATTCCAGGTCCCAGATGGCGTACGTCGTCCCGGTCGACGCTGATGAAACCAGAAGCTCGTACGACACCGGATCGGGGCTGGTAGTCACTGCCGCTGGGGGTGTATGGACGCTGAGGGATAGCTCGCCTCCGTCGTCGAGACATTCACCGTTCTCAAGGCACCCGCACAGCACTCCGAGTGCGCTGTCCACGCACATACCTCCTTCTCCGCATGCGTGGGCATCGGTACAGTCCAAAGCCCGGTCCACAAGCGTGAGGGAGTTGTTCAGCGTGCCGGGGACAGCGTTTTTGACCGTGAAACTGCTGACTGCGGCGTTGCGGATCTCGGCCTTGGAGTTGGGCGAGATGACCGCCATGGTCGCGGCGCTCCGAGTAAAGTCGCAGCTGTCGAGGACAAGCGAGCCGTTAGCCGAGTTTATGTGATAGATCACCGCGTCGCCGAGCCAGCCATCGAAGATACAGTCTGTCGCGTTAAGGGTGCTGCTGCCGTCCAGCTGTATCGCGCGGTTGGACGAATCCTCCTGAAGGCCGACGCCCGACTCGAACGTCACACCTCTGGCGACAACCGAGCTCGCGGCCACAAACACCACGCTGCCGCCTGATGCCAGGTTGTCGGCGACCCTGTGGTTTTCGAACGTCGCACTCATCACGTTTGTCAGGTAGATGGCCGCTCCTTGAGGAGACTCGCTGGAAAGCACGTTGCAGCTCGAGTTCACCCAGGTGGCTTCCCGAGCGTAGATACCCCCGCCCTGGTCGCCGGCGTAGTTGTCCGTGAGAATGGCCTCCTCGCACGCGAGGCTGGCCTCCTCCTCTAGAAAAATGAAGCCGCCGTAGAACTTTGCGGTGTTGTTCGAGAAAAAGCCTCCGGTGATGTTCACCACCGTCGTCTTTCCCCACGCTGATATCGCGCCTCCCAGTTCCAGCGCCGTGTTGTTAACAAACACCCCGCCCTCGATGTTGAGCTTCGAACCCCCAAAATCACTCTCCCCGCTGCAGTAACACGCGCCGCCCCTCCTGGTGGCGACGTTGTCAGCGATCCTTCCCCCGGAGATGGTCATACGCGAAGATTCTTCAACGTAGACGAAACCGCCTCTTTGGTCGACTCGGCACATGAAGTCCCCACCTTCGACCCTCATATTGCCTCCCTTAGCGGAAACTGGTCGTCAAGCGTAAGGGCAGGGAGGGGAAAGGGTGCAAACGAACGAAGCTCAGGTCAAGGAACCGACCGCCAAGTCCATGGCGTACGAAGGCACATACCGTATCCACGGCCACTGTTTCACGAAGCTCAGGTCAAGGAACCGACGGCCAAGCCCATGGCGTACGAAGGCACATACCGTATCCACTACAGTGTTTCAGAGTCTATCGACGATGTCCCCTATATATGTCCAACCGGAACAAAATTCCCCTTCGTATGCATATTTTTTTTACCGAATGGTTGGTGATTGGCACTCATCTTTTTTACCACACGGGTTGGCTTATTTGAATTTGACCAATCAGAAAACTGCGAACACGAAATCCTTGTCTCTGGACGGAAATGTAATGATTGCGCAAGTATCAATACATACGCATGAAGACCCAAACGGTCCTCAGGAGGACTTAGTTTGAGGGTTAGGATACTATCGATGGAATATCTAACAACCATCGTAGCCGAACGCCGCGTCAGGCAAGGATACAGGCAAAGATACTTTGATAAAACAAACATACAACGGACGGTGTTACAGCACCGGACGCCGTGTCCATTTGTGTGCCAGCTCTCCCTCCGTGGTAGCTCCAACTAGATCCAAGCGTGTACCAAGTATTGAGCATGGGGGAGAAAGGGAACTTGCGTCCGCTTACGCATTCCGGCGGACGTGGATGTTGCGCTCTAGCCGCTGCGGCTATCATGCTTCCGAGGCGCCCGCAGCACACGAAGATTTTTCCAGGAAACAGAACGTAGTCGCAATAACGCTGCCCTCGTTAACGAAGACATACAGTTAGTTGGTTGTATGCTCACACAAGCAGCCTCCGTCCCGAGCTGAGTTGCGGTGCATGACCGTTCCGTCGTTGATGACGCTCATGCCCACACCGAAGAAGCAGCCGCCTTCCGAGACCGCCGAGTTGTCCGAGCATATAACGTCGTTGAACGTGATCGTGCCAGACACGTCCCACCCGAGCACCTGCACGCGCACGGCCGGTTAACGATAACGTTATCGAATCGATCTGTCGGCAATACCGATCTCCTCGATCCTGGATGATCACTACTGCTGTGCTGCTGCACTCCACGACATGTCACTGCATTCTTCGGGGTATATATAATATATATATATATTATACCCCCCGCACACACACCGACTCGGCACGGAGGAGGAGGAAGGACGTCATACTTTCGACCATGCCGGTCAGCCCAGACGCTAACGTTCCATATTCGGCTGGAGGACGGCGATTATTTGTTGTCATCGTTCGTGCGGTACGGCACATTTCAGACGTGGAAAACGCAAGACGGAAATATCGGGGGGGGGGGGGGGGGGGGGTGTGCCCAAAACGCCGGAATCCCTGACAGAGAGAAAGAAGGGCATGGAGTCATAGCAGAGCGTGCTATTTTCGGGTAAGCATCGAGCGGTACAGACAAACAGATTTTGCTTGTCCCGAACCCAGTGTACCGCGTCTGTATGTGCGAGGTAGCAAAGGGCCATTCATGCAAGGAATTATCACCTATTTGTACTTTTTGGCGTACTTGCGGTCTTTGCGATTGGGTGGGTGCCACTGGTCTCATTTTGCGCGGGCATGCGGATGATCTTGCGCGCATTCTAGTTTGGGCCCTGATGCTGGTGTACGAGGGCAATCCGTTTCTACTGAGCGTCCCAACGAAGTAAACAAATCAGCCTAAGATAAGGCGAGCCGGCGACACACCGCCACGTGGCGGGTACAAAGACGTGCGCGACGATAGAGGTATACCTTATTTTGGCTGATTTTGTTTCCGAACGATCGGGCTCCTTAACCCAATTCCGTCGGGATTTCATTCTCGTGTTTGAATAGTTTTCGTCGTTCACTTATTCATAATAGTCTATGGGATTATTCATCGGGTATATATGATAGCACTTTGGGTTTCCACAAAAAAAACTGTTTTTTCGGTGGAGGGAGTTTTTTTTGTGGTGGGGGTATAGAGCGCCTCAAGTGATCCATCCCCCCTCAGAAAATGGCCTGCATGCAGGTGCACCTCTACCGTAGCATGCGCCCAAAGGGAAAAAAAAATGAAAGAAATACGACGATACAAACCGAAATTTGAAGCACCTTCGTGGTTCCTCGTCAGCAGCAAGCACACCATGATGGCGGTACGGGCAAGGCGGGAATAACGCTTTTCGACGCAATTACGTCATGGACTCGGGGATCAAGACAGCAGTTCAACCGCATTCGAACAAAAAAAAAATGAACGAAAAAAACGTGCGTTGCAGCAATTCCGCTCACCCCACCACCGCTCCGGTTCACTGCGTTGTTGCTGATCAATGTCCCCCCTCCCAAGGTCATGGAAGAAGCGCTAATCGCGCCCCCGTACACCGACGACTCGTTTTCCTCAAACGTACACCCGTTGACGTCGAGAAAACTGCCTATCCCTCCGTACAACGCCCCGGCCTGAACCCGCGCGAAGTTCCCCCTGAACACGGAATCCGTTACGCTGACGTTGGCGAACAAGAACGCGGCGGCTCCACCCCCGGGTAGAATTGCAAAGTCGTCCGTCACCGTCACAATGTCGTTGGGAGCATTGTTTGAAGTAAACACCGCGTCACTGAGGGAGCAGACCACCCCGACAGCCTCAGCCCCTCCGCAGAACAAAGCGCTTCCTTGGATCGCCTCGTTGTTCTCGAAGCTCGCCCCGCCTTCGACCGCCAGCGAACCGGTGTTGGTGAACACGGCTCCCCCGTACCGACCGGCGGTGTTGTTCGAGAAATCACCCCCGACGATCGTGACGTTTCCGCCTGTCGCCGACACGGCACCCCCGTTCCCGGCGGTGGCGACGTTGCCTTCAAAGGTGCAATTACGCAGAACCACGTCAGCCTGAGACGAGGATATCGCACCCCCCTCCCGCGCAGAACCTCCCGACAGCTTCAGGCCGGTCAGGGTCAACGCCCCACCCGTGCCAACTCCGAACAGCCAGTTCACAGAGCTAGCGTAGACCTCGGCCGAGTCGTCCTCTCCCGTCACGGACAGGAACGTTCCGCCCGCTACCACGATCGGACTGCCAACGGGGAGACGGCCAGCCCATGTGGCCTGCACCGTGCCGCCGTTGGTGCAGTTGACAGCGGATCGAAGGGCGGCTACTCCAGCTTCATCCTCGACTCGAATTGCCTCGGTCCTCGGTTCGGTACAATCGCTTTGCGCTGAGACCAGCGACTTCCGCCCCCAGCCCCCCGAGCTTACGAGGAACACATAAAGCAGTGCGGTGCGCAGCCGACGGAAAGGGGCGGTTGGGTGGCTTCGACGGAGTCGAGCCTCCATGCCCGACGAGATGCGAAGATCCACCCAAGGCTGGGCGGGGTCGGGATCGGGATCGGGCCAGAAAAAGTTCGGGCGTATGTGGCCGGCGTCGGAATTATTATGACGAAGCGTACGCTGCAAACAAGGAACAACAAAGAAATCATGATGTGGAGAGCCGGATCGCAGAGGGGTGGGGGGTATTGGTTAGGTTGGTAAAATACGCCAGTAGTGGACGAAGCATGGTAGTAGATCTTCCTAAGGTAGCTATTTAGGCACTCTGATTGACTAAGGGTATGTTTTACGCGGCTCAATCAACTTGGAGCATTTCCCAGCCACAGCATCCCGAGTCACCCTAGAGTCTTTCCAAGCTCACCATCCACGCCGGCCGAGTCAACCTAGAGTCTGACCAAGCACAGCATCCCAGCACTGGCCACTGGCATAGGGTTAGGGTTCGGGTCGGAGGGTCGGCTTCAGGCGCCAAGCACAAAACCCCCGTAAAGATCCACTATCAAGGTTCGTCCACCCCATACGCAGCTCAAGTGGTCACGGTGCACAATATATCAAACAGGGGACTGGACGGGGCAAACACACGCATCGTGCGGCTGATTGAGAGATAGTAGTACATCAACCCGAAGGAATGCCTGCTGCAGCGCAGGGATTGTTCCAAGCATGGGCACGATGCTTGGCTGATACTATTCATATTGGCAGCGTTCGTCCATTTCGCCGCGCAGGAGCAGTAGAACGAGCCCTCAGGGTGGTAGTAAAGGCCTCGCACTTCCCTTCTTCCCCTCGCTGCCTCGGCAAAGTTTTTGCTTTGGCATGGCCCATAGCGAGGGGGGGGGTCTTTCTAGCGAGCAAGGCTAGGCTCACCCTCAAGCGGACCGATACCTTCTTGCTGCTGCGCACCCGCCGCGAAGCGTGTGCAGCGGTAGAGTTGGATCGGCACTGGTGCGTTAGGCGCAAAAGTTCAGATGCACGGGCCTTTTTGGCCGTCGGTGTAGACAGCAATGTCCATCTCACTTTTGTGCGCGGAGGCAGACGCCATCAGAAAGGTGGACGGACACTATGTACACGGCCCTAGGTGTGTTTGCTAGAGGGAGCTGTACTGTCTCAGTAACCTGGCTTCGCCATCAAAGGAGGAGGGAGCGTGTGGCGACGAGCTGTTGTTGGACTGGTCAATCCCTTCAGCGCGAGAATTTTTATTTTCCAGACCAAGCACCCTGAGTGCAACGAGGGAGAAAGCGAGGAGCCGACTGGGAAGGACAACAACGAGAGCGAGTACGGACGGAGCAGGTCGAGTGTGGTCGTGCTAGGACTGGCCAAGTGGCACCGGAGCGGCGCGCCGGATCACAGCAGCGCGCCGCAGCAGCAGCACAGCAGCGCGGAGCAGCCATCCGGAGCACGGACGACATCGACCCGTGACGAACGGACAATCATTTTTGTTTTTTTCGTTTTTTCCCCTGAATTTCGTTGTTGGGTCTGTGTGGATGACGTCACTGGTTTTGTAGAGAGACGCGGCAGAGATGGCGCGGACACCCCGGGTGCCTTCATTGTGTGCCTGATCGTGGAAGACCCCTTCAATGTGGAACGATTCCTAATCAGTGTCGATGTTTATAATGCTGTGCCTAACACAGACGTTCAGGATAGATTCGGGCAATTGTCAATTGACGTGATGGCTTTGGTTGGCTGTTCTTTTTCACTGTGTGCCCGCGGACTGTCATTCCGGCAGCACTTCAGACAGCAGCTGCGTGCTCCATCTTGTTCCCACGCCTACCGTGTGTTTTTGTACAGACAGCACTTCAGACAGTAGTTACGCTGTAGTCGGCAAATTCATTGGTAAAGAGTGGGGGGGGGGGGGGGGGGGACGATGCTGCTGTAGTCGAATGGAGATTGCGGGCGTGTAGTTCAGTTTTGGACACGCATAACATGCTGTAGGGATTTTAGGTGTACCTCTTCGGACTTGTGTATCCTTTCCCTGCTAAGTGTACGTGTTCTTTAGGATTCTCTGATGGCTCTAGCACTTTTGTGACCACGGGCCGTGATCTTGCTAGATCAGACTATGGGGATTAGCAACTGAAACGAGTTTAATGTGAAGATAACAACAACAACAACCAGGTATTTTATAGACACGTTTTTACCTTTTTCGAGTCAAGGGACGAAGGGTTAATTGGACCTCACCGAAGGGGGGGGTAAGGGCATCACGAAGTAGCACCAGTGCCATCCAACCGTAATCCTACTGTAGTACATTCATGCATGCCTACACTCCTAGTACAACGAAAGACACAAAACAAAAACAAACACACAGAATGCCACAACATGTGCACGCACGTTGATGTCGGGGTGTATATTGTGCGAGCTCAGGGATCATACCGCTTACCGCTTACCCAAGGCAAAAAGGCATTCGAAAGAATGGTCGACACACACAAGGGATGCCTGTTACCATCCCATTTATTATCTTCGCCCTTCTGCTCTCTCTCCTTCCTAGTCGAATCTCAGATCCGGGATCACAAAGTAGGCTCTTCTCCCTCCTCCCCCACTACGGTTCGTGCCTTGATTTCTATCACGAGAAGACTTCAGCGCTTTCGTCCCTCGTCGACTCGCATCGAATTGCGCCTACCCACGCTACTACAGCAGTAGGCGCTCTCAGCAGCTGATTCCGTTTTTTACTTATTTTTGCAATTAAACTCAAAACTTCGACTCACGGGAGACTCGAACCCCAGAAACAACTCTTATTATTAGTAGCATTCGAGGGTACCACTATTAATTACGAATTAGTAAACCATCGGGGCGACCGATTCCTGTGTATGAGAAAAAGGGGTGACGCTCTCGCCAGCCAATGGTTGATTGGATCGGATTGGCTCAGGGTTACGGGTAGGGTTAGTTTCTGTTAGTCCCATATCCGTCATGTATGTACACAGGGTGTGTCGGCGTGTCGTCCGTCTTTTCGAATAAGTCGTGAGCTACCCTCAGTGTCCGAGTTATTAATAGTAAATAGTAAATATGGTAGTGATCAATTTAGTATTATCACTGTTTTCTGTCTTCACACGATAATAAAGCAGTATTACTTGGTACCAGGTACCTCGTAAGAGCTATTATACGTATTATATGTACGAGTTTTATGGGTGTGTGAACCTATGGGGAGATGACCCTCCAAAAACATTGGAGGGCCATCCCCCATAGGTTTGAACTGCTGCTGCTGTTGCTGCTGAACGCTGAACGTCACATGGCGTCATGGACGGAGGACAAAGATTGAAACCAGCCGCGATGGTTGGGCAAACAGAGTAAAAAGACACCCTATACTCTATTCTCCTGTTTCTTCTCCCTGGTTGGTGCTTGGTTCATGGCGCACACTTGACTCCATACGGTGGTTGTATTGCGTGATTACTGATTATGTTGTTGCTGTTGCTGCTGCTGCTGCTATATCACAAGTCCAAATCGAGAAAACGCCGGCTCGTGTGTGTGTTCTTCACATTAGACCGTTCTTTCTACGTATATTCCCGTCATCCAGCACACCCGGCGTCCGTGCCGATTCTTCGTCCTATTAATAGAGAGATACTAGTATATGGTCGCGAAACCACGAGACAGAGATAGAGTGTGTGTGTGTTCTTCACATTAAACCTTCCTTTCTACCCGTCGACATCCAGCACACCCAGTGTCCGTGCCGATTCTTCATCCTAAAAAGGTACCAGTTCTGTGGTCACAAAACTACGACACAGAGATACTACGCTCAGTGCAGTAAGCAGAGCAGACAATGCAATGCCATATACGACAGGCAAAACCTACCCTGCTAGCAATAACAGTGTGTGTGTGTGTTCTTCACATTAAACCTTCCTTTCTACCCGTCGACATCCAGCACACCCAGTGTCCGTGCCGATTCATCATCCTAAAAAGGTACCAGTTCTGTGGTCACAAAACTACGACACAGAGATACTACGCTCAGTGCAGTAAGCAGAGCAGACAGAGCAATGCCATATACGACAGGCAAGACCTACCCTGCTAGCAATCCAGGTGCATGCAAGAGAAAAAGAGAAAAGAAAGAAAAAAGCGAAAAGGAAAAATAATAGAAAGTGTGTGTGTGTGTGTTCTTCACATTAAACCTTCCTTTCTACCCGTCCACATCTGTGGATCGTTTCGATAATTCCATCCACAATTTTTTGCAGAACACGTTCGTTCACAGCAGTTCACAGAGATGGTCCCCAACGAGTTGGAGTTGGGGGAATTACTTTCGGGAGGGGGTGGGGGGGGGGCGTACTCATTTGTTGCTTGCCTTAGTCATTTGGCCATTGACCACGCATCCCTTTCGAGACGGAGCAATTCGGGGGGGGAGGAGGGTTCAAAGCATCATTACCCTGGTTTCGGTTCCTTCATCCAGGCGCACTCGGATTTCTTCCACCCACTTGAAAAAACAAAACAAATACAGAGCGTGAGTTAGCAAAATTCGATGAAGATCGACGAGCGTTGGGAAGACTGAACCCTCTTTTTTTTTCTTTTTTTTTGTCCAATCCCATTATTATCTTCGCCCTTTCCTTTCTCTCTCCTCCTAGTCGTAACTCAGATCGGGGTCACAAAGTAGGCTCTTCTCCCTCCTCCCCCACTACGGTTCTTGCCTTGCATTTTTATCGCGAGAAGGTTTCAGCACTTTCTTCCCTCGTCGACTTGCGTCGGATTCCGCCTACCCACGCCACGAAGGCGCTCTCAGCAATTGGTTCCTTTTTATTTTTTCAAATAAAAGTATAAATCTCACCACGGTGGGATTCGAACTAGGGGACCAATGATAGTAGCCTTTGAAGCTGACCACTACTCTACCGGGGCGACCGGCTGCGCGATAAAAATCAAGCCAAGAACCGTAGTGGGGGAGGAGGGAGAGGAGCCTGCTTTGTGACCCCGGATCTAAGTTAAGACTCGGGAGGGAGAAATACAGAAGTGCGAAGATAATGAATGGGATGGGGGAAGTCGTCCCTTCGGTTCAGTACTGATGCCCATACTCCCAGTACTCGCAGTATATAGGGCGGACCTTACAATAATCTCTCTCGGAGTACGAAATGTACTTGGTACACCGAACATACTCACTCGGAGTATGAAGTATGCTGGGACCATCTATCTGTGTGTTGTTCACCACATTAATTATTTCACGTACACGTACTCGTATGATATACCCGTCGATGTGCGATGTTACAACTGACTGGTGTCTCAATGTATCTGTATACTAAATGTGTATACCGAACCGATTATTCGGGCGTGCAATCTCCAGGTCACTCACGCTGACTACTCTGTGCCTGGCCAACACTGACTGCTGATGGCTGATGGCTCGACTGACTGACTGGCTGACGGAAAAGGAAAAAGGCTATATACCACCATGTATGTTCAGGCTTCTTGATGTTTATGGGTGTTTTCTATATTGAATGGCTGGCACGTGCACATTGTACTTCGTACATACCAGAATATTGCTGTCGATGGGAGGTAAAGCGGCTTCGCGTCGTACGCATGATATCACATATCACACCCCTGCCGCGACGCTCCGACGAGCATGCATGGTCTTCCTACTATACTCTTGTGTCTCACCGGCGATATGTAGCTCCTACCTGGTACTAAAATACCCCGTGCTCTGCCGTGCCTGATGTTTTGTCGTACCACTTTCGAAAAAATAAAAAAATGCGGATCTGCCACCGTTTCGAAAAGAGGCGACACCAACATGTGCGTAGCCTATAGCCGCACCACCACCACACCCGCATCGTATATGCCGGTATCGTTTTCTCCAGAGAGGAGAGACAAGTCTGCCGGTTGAGGTCTGACATCTGCCAGTAAACCACAGAAGCAACCGTCCCCCTCCTATTCTTCTTCTTGGTCACCTTCGATCGTGCTTCGTGATCACGTATATATAACTCGGGCTACCTCGTACCTGGTACGTATGTACGTATTAAAATGATACACTCCTGGTGAACGATATTCGTACACTCCTGGTGATGATACGTGAAGACATGTTGTACGAGTGATTTTCGTTCTCCTTCTACCCGCGATCGATAGGAACACATAGGCAGGGAAGCCTCAACGAGGGCAGGCTATCAACTGCTTTGCAACGGAGTTGACCAAACATGTACGAGTATATCATGTACACTCGTTCGCTCGCCAGCAAAGGCACAGGCGGGCATTGATCTACCTCTCTCTCCTCTGCGTCGAGCTACGTGTATAACTTCAAGTATCATCGTCGTAAAATCTGAGTACAAAAAGAGAAAAATCTCACCTGTTTCAGCCTCTTCCGTGGATAACAACAGCCCCCACCACGCCCCAGACCCGCCAGCTTAATTGTTTGCCGGGCAGGCGACCTCAGGACCACTAGGCTTGGCACTTGGCACCACGCGCTCTCGTAGTGCCTGTGGTATACGGCACCGACAACAACACAGTTACCGAGAGCGCTTCTCCTCCACAATAATAATAGCTTGGGGCGGTCCAAGCGACAGGCGCTGGCCTACTGCTGCAGACTCGCGAGCAGCGAAGAGACCTTCTGGACCCTCAGCCAGCAGCAGCTATACTTTGACGTCAATGAATGGAGGAACATTTATTTGGCGTTGCCTCTGGACAAATTTCGCTCCTGCCTGCAGAATGGGTCGCGAAGGCCTCGACGGGATTTTCTGTTGGAGGCCAAGAAGCGGAAGATCAAAAAACAAAAACGACCCAAAATTCATGTTTCTCTTCAAATTCTGCACTCGAATTTCGAATTTGGAAGCTCAATTTCAGATTTCGGAGATTCTGAGATTTCGTTGATGTTGGAGGTTATAGTATTTTAAGTTGCCTTGATGGAACGGGCGTATCCTGAGTTGAGCCCCGGAGCATACTTTCCCGCGTTCCCGACCGCGACCCACACGCGGTGCTTGGGCACCGGGGACTCGCGGCTCGCGGACGTTTCGCGAGGCCTGACGACGCCCATAGGGATTCATGGACCGTAGCTTCGACGGCGCACGCGATGTGAGCAGCGAGACCTGCGCCTTAGATGACACCGCGAGAGACAATGCGAGCATTGAGCAGGTTGAATCGGCTCCTTCGACCACTGTTTTGGTCGTCGACTCGCCCGACACAGATGAAGGCCCCCGGCAAGACACCGAGGCAATTTCTGAGTCTAGTTCTGCCGTACTAGATCCAGGTACAGAGGCCGACGCGGTTTGCCCGACCGGGGGGGGCGGGGAAAACGCTATGGCGCTTCAAAACTTGGGGGCAGATAGAGCGGACTCCTCTTCGAATTGCCCTTCCTCCAAAGATGGTCGTTCAAACGAGACGCTCAACATCGACGAGACCCGATCCTCCCCCCAGCCCGAGTCAACGACAAGATCTGTGAGTCCACGCACGGTACCCGTCCGTTCTTCACCCTCCCGCCAACAGCAGTTGAGGTACCCAGTGTTTAGGTTTCGAGGCGATAGGTGTGGCACTTGATAAAACTCGCCTTTGAAGTAACAAGTTATTGTACGAGCACACTCTGACCGACTGCTTGGCTGTTTCCTTCCGTGCACATGTTGCTGCTGAAAATCCTTCATTGACCCTGAATTGTATGTACCATCCCCAACATCCAACTACTGTTGTTGTCCTCCCGCGCGTCACAGCAACCTTCGCCTACTTCACCTCTGGCCGCATCAACGCCGTCAGAAATCACCGCGGGGGGTGGAACGGACTCGCGGGTCCTTTCTGCGCCCACCACTCCAACCCCGGCCACCATCTCCGCTGCTCCTCCTCCTCCTCCTCCTCCTCCTCCTCCTCCTCCTCCTGCTGCTGCTGCTGCAGCTGTTGGCCTGGACGAGGACACGACGTCTACTAAAAATAAGAGCGTGCAGTTGGACCGGTCACCTGTTCAGACCGGGTCTGCACCCAAAGACTCGCCGAAGAGACCTGCCAACGCCGACGCGTCACCCTCACCGCAACGACCAGCCAGTACCCCGGAGCGCGTGTCCTCACGAAGTGGGGTAGCCTTGGACCTCGGGAGTGGACACACCAGTTCTGCCGAGGGTGCCAAGGGTGGACAAGCGGCTTCAACCGCGACTGCGGCAGCAGCAGCAGCAGCAGCAGCAGCAGCAGCAGTGTCAACGCTCGGAGAGGACGATGCTATTCAAAAAGTTAACCCTCCACCAGAGGCAGCCGGTGAGGGACCACTTGAGCAAATTGAAGGCTCAAAGCGAGCCACGGAACGCAGCACGGATCGACCACACCCCAGCGCTTCGGGCGCTTGGTCGAAAGAACGGGCCCATGCCAACAGCAGCGTCGGCGCAACACCTCCAATGGAAATGGACGGTCATCTTCCAAACGCTGGTTTCCCTCGCTCCCACCACCAAATTGAACCCCCCGTCGACCAGGGTCGGGAAATGCCGATAGGGTTTCCACCCAAGGGGGCATGTCCTGTACCTGCGATGCAGGATGGACCACTCCCCCCGCCATCTGGGATTATGCTCGACGGCGGAGGGTTCCCCATTTCCGGATTTAGTTGGCCCGATGCCGGTCGGGCGCAAATGTTTATGACGCCTTCAGGTCACATTATTGAGTATAATTATGCGCACCTAGGCGCCGATCCAAATTTTGACCATAACCATTATGGTCATCCGCCGCATCCCCAATACCAGCAGCAGCAGCAGCACCACCATCCACAGCAGCAGCCGCATCCACAGCAGCAGCAGCACCATTTGCAGCAGCAGCATCAGCACCATCTGCAGCAGCAGCATCAGCAACATCCACAGCAGCATCAGCAGCATCCACAGCAGCATCAACTGCAGCATCAACAGCATCCACGGCAGTATCAGCAGCATCCACAGCAGCAGGTGGTGCTGCGGCCCCAGCCCCTTCAGAATCAAAGGCAGCAACCGGAGACCGGGTTTTATTTTAACGACAGAAATCATACGCCGACGTCTGATTATTGGCTACCGGGCACTGCTGGCGTTAACCCAGCCAACGTAACCATGCCTTATTCGGCTACCGCAGCAGCAGCAGCAGCAGCAGCAGCAGCAGCAGCAGCAGCAGCAGCAGCTACACGGATGAACGGAAGCACAGGGCCTGGTTATACATATGATGCCTCGGACTGTGTCGATGTGTCGCATGCCACCACGCCAACTGCCCCTGCCATGTCGGCCGAGTCAAAGCCCAGTAGTTCTGACGGGGATAATAACGCCTCCGGGTCTCCAGTAGAGTTTGGTGTTTTTCCGGATGCGGCGGCGGCGGCGGCGGCGGAGGCGGCAGTGTCTGCGACGGCCGGAACGCCGCTGCTTAGGGGTACTTCAGAAGATAAGGCACGTACTGCTACCGGCAGCGAAGAAAGTGCTGCGCAGAGCACTCCGACGGATTCGAGGGGTTCGAGTCTAGTGAACGGAGGCGGTGGTGGCCTCGGGGAGGGGGGGAGGGGGGCGGGGGCGGGGGCGGCGGCGGCAGCAGGTGCCGCGGTGGTGGTCGGGGCGGACGGTGAATTGAGGCGGGACAACGCGTACAACGATATCGGTCTGGTCGTTACCCGCACCAAGGAGCTCGAGAAGATTTTGAAAGATCTGTTCGGCGCATCTGGTGAGTGAGAGCGTGAGAGGGTGAGAGAGTGAGAGAGTGAGAGAGAGGTGGGAGATGGGGAGGGAGGCGTTTCCCCACGGTACGTATGTACGATACAAAAGACGATTTACGATACGAAGACGGGGGCTCTTGAGCTCTCGTGTGTCCTTTTCGTTTGGGATGTTGACGAAGCCCCTTTTTGTGTGCTTTGTGCCCTTTTCGCACCTCTTTGGATTACGTATCGGTATTTTCGTATTTTCGTGGGCAGTTGAAGCGCAAGCACCTCCGTTCTGCTTGCTTCAGACTACGCTGTGAAGAGTGAAAGAGGAGATTTGACGTTTCATGGCGTACCCTCTCTGTCCTTCAATTGTTGTTTTGGTACCTGTTATTTGTATTGCAGTCTACGGTAATGTTTAGCTAACGAACATGTCCATTTGCCGTCTGGGGCTGCTGTATTTTATCCTCTAGATATCGTTGTTTTTTCGAGCGAATAAAGACTCTGCGATGCCTGAGAGACGTTCCTTGTTTTGGGAGCCAGCTTGCGAGTGGAGAATTAATCGGCAAGGCCTGCGCTTTTTTTTGTTTAGCCTTTGACAGCAGCAGCTTGCGAGTGGGGGGAGCAAGTAGCAAGTCCTTCGAGATTTGTTTTACTCCTCGGATGGCAGGTTAAAAACGTTCGTCCAGAATGTAATCAACATCAACACCATACCTGGTACAACAGTATCATAGTACCGGTAGCTCGTGCATAGACAGCAAAAACAGGCGACGATGTGCGCATAAAATAACCTAGATTGCGTGCGACGAACACACGAAGCAGGGGCTGTGAACCATATATCTGTTGATGGGATATGTTCCCTGTGAGACGTACCACATACTGAAAACAAATGTGCACAGCCAGTATACACGAAACTGTCGATCTCACCGCCGACTTTTTTTATATTTTTCAACGTGAAAGTAAATATGTACCAGGTTAGCGCTCGATTGTACCTTGTATACTACTGCTGTTGTAGCACTGCCGTAATAGTGTATTAGTAGCATACCGTATAACACACACGATAGCACACCGTCTACACTATTAATGATATTAATTTTAGAGCCATTCTTCTCCAAAAGTTGCATTAGGTGGGCGCACACAACGAAAACAGCGGCTTTGGGGAGAGATCTCGGCGAGATGTTTCCATAGATACATGTATAAATACGTTGCTCGACCTTTGCACTCTCCCCGCCTTGGCGAAAAAATCAGCGTAAAATTAGTACGTTAGCCCGAGCGGGTGTGTTGTCTTAAGTGTTGTCTTACCACCCAGGCGATACGGCTAACGTTTGGACGGTGGTGTTTGTTTGCCGCACTCGCCGTCAATAACTAACTCGGCGCACACATGTCTACGTTGCTTCGTTTCTGTGTGTGTTGCCCTTGCTTTTTGATTTTTTGCAGGAAACGGGCTGAACGATCTGTTGTCTTCTTTGAGACATGAGAGGCGAATCGACAAACGGACGCAGCAGCGCATCCGCTCCATCGCCAACATGCGCAACAAGCTCGTGCACAGCGTCGACGCCAACACTCTGACAGTCTCCAACACTTTCGGGCACCAGGCACGCAGGTCAGCCTTAACCCATTGAGGACTGAAAAAAATGCCCCACACTAATTCCAAATAGTTTGTTCCCAAATTCGTGGGACCAGTTCTTAAGGGGTTAACCGCTGTAAGAGCGCAGTTCCTTCCGTTTCGAGTTTCGAGGGAAAATTAGTTGAAATTTCCCGAGACATGTTGTGTCTCTATGTATCATACAAGGTGCAGTTCTAAAACGGTTACAGTAGGTAACCCCAGCGGTCACTTATATACTGCGTACTTTGACCATACTGCCGAAAATTCTCCGCATTTTCCAACCCCAGCGGTCACTATAAAAGGCGCACTTTGACCATACTGCCGAAAATTCTCCACACTTTCTCCAGGTAGTTTGTTCCGGTTTAGGGGCGTGCGCTCAGCTCTACGTAAGGCATCCGCATCGTTGAAAATCCCCGAGATTTTAGTCTTGATTGTTCTTGAAAGGTTGCTGAGTTTGATCTGTGGTACTACGGTACGAGTACGAGTAGTGATATTTGGTGTTTGCATGCTTACCAGGTACCGTAATCATGCGAGAGTTGGCACCGGGGTGCGATCGATTTTTAAATGTTTCTACGTTGTGTTTTTTATCGCACCCCGGTGCTATCTCTCCGATGGGTGCCAACCTTCCGATGGGGGTGCGGAAATACAATTAAATCACGCCGTTCTTCAATTTTGGCGCACCCCCGGTGCGATCTCTCCGATGGGTGCGCTGCTGAATCGAAATACACCGCGCCGTACTGGGGCAACGGTGCTGCGTAAATGCACCCCGGTGCGATCTCTCCGATGGGTGCGATACCGAGTACCACAACAGCTGGATACCGTACCCACCCTGTTGCAGATGTAGGGCACAGTAAACACAGCAGTTAACACACACCTTACATCACCCAAAACGGTGTGCCGGCGAATTGAGAATCGATCCGGTAAAATACGGTATAATACGGCACAATACCCCGAAAAACGCGGCGGCATTCCGCTGAGATGCGCAGCGTCCACACAAACCCACGGCATCCAGACCACCCCCTGCAGCATCATGTCAGAGGGTGCACGCAGCGAGACTGCCTTTTCACAGGCCAATGAGAGTGCTGCT
>MEHQ01000080.1:149687-179340 GCA_008828725.1 Saccharina japonica
CGGGGGTGCGCCAAAATTGAAGAACGGCATGATTTAATTGTATTTCCGCACCCCCATCGGAAGGTTGGCACCCATCGGAGAGATAGCGCCGGGGTGCGATAAAAAACACAACGTAGAAACATTTAAAAATCGATCGCACCCCGGTGCCAACTCTCGCATGATTACGGTATGCACGGTGGGGTGCCTGGCGCAAAGACCCCCTCGGAACAGACCGAGTTTTGCCGCTTTTTTTCTCCGCACCGCTCATATCCCCATCTAAGAGCGATTCTATATTGTCCCGGGATAAGGTACAGGACACCTAATAAGAAACAGGAAATCCGGTCCAGGCTGGAGTTCTTATTTGAGATAGGGTGGTTTCTACACTAATTTCAAGATGGCGACTCCCGAATTTCTTATTTTACTCTAAATCTCAGCCTGGCTTTCTTACTAGCCTGTTTCTTACTACAGTAGGTGTCCGGTACTACTGCTGTAATAGCAAACTCTCGTACCGCTCGCATCCCCATTTCAAGAGCGGTTTGGTATTTTGTCCCAGGATAAGAGCAAATTTTCTCTAACCCTTGACCCTTTTAGTACTCCAGTGTCCATAACCATATATTTGGCTCTAATTCCAAGTAAGTGGTCCCCATAACGGGACTGCACTCCTAAAAGGGTTAAGAACTGGTCCCACGTATTCAGGGACAAACCACTTGAAATTGGTGTGAGATTTTTTTTTTTCAGTTCTGAATGGGTTTGATCGGAATACGAACCAGTGGAAATATTGCTGCTCGAGGAGCGCAAAAGCTCGTAAAAGCAGTTTGTTTGTTTTTTTTCGAAACCTGGTCACAGCAGTAGGTACCCCGATTTGACCCCTTCAGAACCGGTCCCCCGTTTTTGGGTACAAATTACTTGGAATTAGTGTGGGATCATTTTTTAAGTTCTGAATGGGTTGAGAACGCCCCGTCACACGCCAAAACAAGCGCTCTTTAACTATTAATACACATTGCTCTTATCTGTAGTGGGCAGTATGTAGCTTTTGGTATATTAAAAAATTAAAAAAAACAACAGCTGTGAGCTCGAGGATTTCCTCGAAGCTCATATTTGCTAGCTGAGTGTATATATAGGTGGGACACGATGATTTAGCCGCTCTTAAACCATGAATGCTGTTATGTCGGGCGCTTTTTAATCGGGGTACCCACTACAGCAGTAACTGTATCATTGTAAATTCAAGTTGGTTACGTATTTATTGCTTATTTAAGTTCAAAATCTGTTGAGGTGGGTCATGACTAGAGGTGGGCACCAGTAACAAAAAAACCGGTTTAAACCGGTTTTTGGAAACCCAGCAGGCGTGTACGAGTGGCCGGTTTTGAAAATAAAAACGCGGTTTTTTTCACCGGTTTCAACCGGTTAACCGAAAACCGGATAAAACCTGAAAACCCGGATAAAACCGGTTTTTATCCGTATAAAACCGGTTTTAAACCGGATAAAAACCGGATAAGAACGGACAATTTTCACTGTTTCTCTACCGAATGAAACCATCACCAGTACTATTAATAATAATAGGATACACACAGCAGTAGTGTTATATCTGGTATATGGTATCATGCATACATACGTGTAAGTGTGTACATCAACCATGCTCTAAACAGCAGTGCTCTGCTGATGTGTTGTAGTTGTCATATATCAAAACATATACCATACCAAGGTATACAAAACTTACACGTACGACAACTGTATAATATACTTTCACTTGTTTTGGACTCTTGAAAAAAAAGTTGATTTTAGTCTGAGAACAAAATTTATTAAAAATTAGTGGGGATTTTTATCTTGAAATTAGTGTGGATATTTTGACTTGGTTTTAGTATACTTAGAGCGCGCGCAGGAAAGCCCTCCGAATACGCTGATCTGCAAGGCATAGGAAAAAAAGACAGGAAGCAAGTAATCGCGAAGAACGCCCTATTAATAGTAACCAGTGGTATACGTATAGTACCTGTGCACCGGCAATGTCTTATTCACAACAACGTTTTATACCTTGAAATCACGCCACCCCGTGCGCTGTGGTTGTGGCTCGGAATCCACATGTAAACAGCACGTTTTTCACCCAAACATGCCGTCGTGTTCAATGATTTGGAGGCGTTTCACGTTACCATCCGGTTTTAACCGGTTTTCCAAAAACCGGTTAAAACCGGCTGAAAAAAACCGGTTTTATCCGGTTTTTTGTTTTGATAATAACGCCTCGTTATCCGGTTTTCGTTTTTTTTTTTCCGCCTCCCGGTGCCCACCTCTAGTCATGACCCCATTACGAAAGTTCGAGTGGGCGTGAGTTGGAAGCGAGTACTCTACGTTTTACTGCCGGAACGGCTGCTGTAGTACCTACTGGTAACAAATGGAGACACGCTGCACTCCCAGAACCCTCGTCTGGTTGATTGATGCTTCCTTTGACTAATAATATCATACCAGGTACGCACAGTACGAGCTGGTTCAGGTTAAAAAGCGGAAAATATCTCCCCCACGAGTGCTGGCAGCTGCATCTACTCGAATGGAGCATATTTTGTGTCATACTGACCGCCATGAAGAGCGGAAGAGGGTGACATAGCCGTTGACATAGCCGTTGACATAGCCGTTGACATGGCCGTTTTTTTAGTTGAGGTCCTATAAATAGGGCTTGGTGCCACAGCAGTAGCGGCAAAAATGTGTCTCCACCAACCGCGGGCTTTAAACACGCTCAAGTATATACCAGGTATCAGGTATAATGCACGCGTCACCACGCCGAAAAGGAATTGAACACTTTTTTTGGACAGCGGCATGGGACCAAAATTTAATTGCGTGGGTTCCTTTTCCGACCCTCGCGCGTGAAACTGCTTCGCCTCCCTTGTCTTCCGTGTGACTCTCCGTCCTTATTGGTTCGCAGCAGTCCAGGCTCTCCCGGTGACGATACCTGTATCATACCCACGCCCCTTCCTCTCCCCCTCCCGCCCTGTCCCTCCTGCCCTATCCGTACTGTTTCTTGTAAAACTGGGCGCACGCTTTGTTCGCCGCAGGGCGTTTAAGGTTATCGTGGACGATCTGGAGGTGACCCTGAGAGAAGCCGCCGCGAAGGTAGTCGAGGAGCCGTTCGAGCAAACGAGCAGACCTACCGATGTCTACAAACTCGGGAACCACCCGGCGTTCCAGGGAATCGGCGGCTCTGCTGCGGATGGGGCTGGGGGGGGTGAGGACTATGACGAGGAGAAGGGGGTGGAGGAGGCGGAGGCTGCTGCGGCTGCTGCTGGACGCAAGAGCGAAGCCATCGTGGTCAAGGTATATTGCATGAACATACTTTCACACCGCGGGCAGTTCATCTACAGATAGATCATCTACAGATACATCATGAGCTAGATCGTTTCTAGTTCCTTACCTGCCGCTGTGAGAGGTTGTGGAGGATCTGCATATATAGCACTGGTCCAACCCCAAGGAAACATGTCCTTTATATACATATATATCTATCGTGCACATTGTACGGGTCCCACCCTAAAACAACATGACCTACACTAATATCAAGAGTAGTAGTAGTAGTAGTAGTAGTAGTAGTAGTAGTAGTAGTAGTAGTAGTAGTAGTAGTAGTAGTAGTAGTAGTAGTAGTAGTAGTAGTAGCAGTAGTAGCAGTAGTAGTAGTAGTAGTAGTAGCAGTGGTAGCAGTAGTGAAGCAGTAGTCGTACGCAGCGCTATACATTTTTTGTAAGTCCTAGCGACGAGGCGTGGGAAGCATGGGCTCGTATGGTCATATATCGTAGGTGTTCGTATTTTGTTGCGTGTTTTGTTTCTTCGTTGGCCTTGATGGTACGCTGTTTCACACGGAACCGTGTAGCTCTCGAGCGATGATGACGCATGCGTGTATAAACGAGTCCTACTAGTAGTAGGGAGGGAGGCAATTTAGGGGATCGGACCTCGTACCCCCCCTTCTGGGGTTCCTGCTGGGTTCGTTGGCCGTTTTGTTAAAACAGCAGTGTTTATACAGGATCAGGCACATGTTTGCCCCTTTTTGGGGGCGTTCGTGTTGTTCGTGCGCTCCTGTCGGTAGCAATGGCTTGTTCGTTCTTTCTCCCTTTCCCTCCGTTCCTCTCCTCTCCTCTCCTGAAAGTTTTAAATCTCCCCCCTTCCGATTTTAGCGCGGTGCGAGAAAATAAAGACATGGTTGTTTTTTTGGCCTCACACAATGCCCCCTCCCCCCCCCCCCCCCCCCCCCCCCCCCCCGCCGGAAGCATATTATTTTTCTTGTATGGGTTATTTTTTATCGAAGCAGCAGTGCCAATTTCGAACCCTAAGGTGTTTTCGGTTTGTCGAAACCGTGCCACTAACTGTCGCTCACAGCCATGTTTTCCGTATCCGTCTTGACTCCTGTTTTTATATCCTTGTCATTTTCGCCCAAAACCTAAGTAACCGATAAAAACTACAACCTATTAAAGAGTTGGCTGCTAACAACCCAGATGAAGCCACCTATTGCACCCGTTGGATCCAGCGCCAACGGCCGGACCCAAAATCAACCGTGGGATCCAAGCCTCGATTCAGGGATCTAACGCACCGGATTAACCCTGCTATTGCACCCGTTGGATCCGTCGCGAACGGCTGCATCCAGAACCAACCGTCGGATCCAAAGCCTCGATCCAGGGGCCGATCCTTGGATCGAGGCTCTGGGTCCGACCGTTTGTTCTGGATCCAACGGCTGGATCCAACGCCAACGGCCGGATCCAGAAGGTCGGATCCAGAGCCTCGACCCAAGGCCAACGGTCCACTGCGTTATAGCCTTCACGGAGAAAGATATCCAGCGTTGCCCCTAACACCTGGCCCTGCTTGTGCCGCTCGCTCGTGCTGATGCTCGTGCTGATGCTCGCGCTCTTTTCTTTTCAGGACAACGCTCGCTTCCCCCATAACCTCATCACGGTCAAGCCCAGAAAGCAGGGGCGGCGCGACCCCTCCAATGCCCCCCCAGCGCCCGACGTCACGGACGAGGCGGATTTCCCCGACATCTCGTTCGCTAGCGAGGCTGCCTCGCGGCAACCTCCGGCCACTGGGGAAGGGAGGATGGGGTCTGCCAAGGGCGGTGGTGGTGGTGGCGGTGCGGTCGGGAGCGAGGATGATGAGGGGCGGTGGGATGGGCAGGGTCGAATTGAAGATGCTGAGATTGTCAGTGGCAGGTGAGAGAGGGAGAGAGGGAGGGAGTTCCTGCTCCTATCAGAGACACCTCCGATATTTGGGCGCTCATAACGCTTTTTCCCCGATGCATGACATACATGATAGTTGTTTGTCTTATCCCCCTTTCCTGTTTAGCCTTTTGTGAAGGGGGTGGAGGGGGGTGTTGTTCCATGTTGTTAGAGGGATGGAGAGAGGGAGAGGGGGGGAATTGGTGTTATTCCATGCTGTTGGTTGTTGGAGGAAGGGAAAAGTGTTGGTGGAGTTCCATGTTTTGTTGGTGGGGAGGGGGGGAGATTTTGTGTTGTTGACGCGGTTGGTGTGGAGCTGTTGAACTTTGCGGTGGATCGTCGAGGCTCGATCGGGCTTTTGTTTCGAGGGCAGGCGTTGCTGTCAAGCGCTCAAGCTCGTGAGCGTCACAAAAATGAAGAAGAAAAAAAACACGGAACCATGTCGGATCCGTCCCATGCCTTCTCGTCCGGTCCCATCCGTCCCATGCCTTCGCGGCAATGCCTCTTGCCAACTATGCCTCGCGCCGTTGCCTCATGACATATTATATGTATATATGTCTCGCGTTGATGCGTAATGCCATGTATGCCTTGCATCAAGGCCTCGCATACCCCCTCCCCCCCCCTTGCACAATGTGGGTTTAAAAAAAAATGTTATGCACACCATCAGGAGTATGAGTCGTAATTGAGATGTTGTCGGCACCTTGTGCGGTTTTTTCCTACACTGCTGTTGTGGAGACATTAAACAACAATGCATATACAGTAGCAAACCCCACAAGGTTTTGACAAGCTCTCAATTCTGTCACGCCTAATGGTGTGCTTGTTCGAAGTCTCCGCAAGGGTTTGTTTACGCCCACGTTATGCAGGAGGGGGGGGGGGGGGGGCAGCCACCTGTGATTCATGCCTCATGCCTCGCGTCAAAGCGTCATGCCATATACCCGTAAGTATATGTGTACGTGCGATCTTAGTATCACACTCAGCTTCCGGAAATGAGTTTCGACGATATCCTCGATCTCACAGCTGTTTTTTGTTCATTTTATAAATATGTACATATGCCTCGCGCCCCATGCCTCATGCCGTGTAATACTCTCGCGTCAATCAGTGGTGCTGACCAAAGAGAGAAAACGACCTTCACTCCTTCCCAAGCTCAAAATTATTAAACACAAACCAGTGTGGTCGAATTACTGGACGAATTATATATACTTGAGTATATATATTCGTATACGAAATGCGAGTTTTTTTTTCATGTTCGTATTTTATTTTGTTTCAGTATACCCCTCCTTGGCTCTGAGATCTCGCAAATGGGTATATCTACTTTGGTGTCGGGAAAGCTTTTTTTCATGTACCGCTGCGTCAATGACTCATGCCATATTTCCCTCTTGTCCGTACCTTGGGGTTTCCTGTGTCGTTTAGGGGCGTGTCTCGAAAGCTAGGGCAAGGGGAAGCGGGATACGTGGCGACCACCCACACCATGTCCGGCGTGTACCGCTTGTGGGAAGGCACGAAGCGAAACCCGCTGGAAACTCAGTGGAAAACCACGCCTAAGGCCAAGGAGGCGCCGGATAGCACACCGAGGGATGTTCCGGGAGCTTCGAAGGGGCAGGTGCGACGGTTCTACGAGTAACTCTTTCGCTAGTCTAAAACTTATACGAAACGTAAAACGTTTGCTGTGTTTTTTTTTGTGTGTGTGTTTTTTTTACTTAAAGGAGATTTTTCCGGTAGTACATACTGCTGTAGTTCTCGTATATGTGGCACTTAACAGCTGCACGAAACAGCACCCGCTTTCTCACCGGCACTACATAGCTGCATGCGCCCTTGTGAATAATGTCGAGTATGTCAAAGATGGTTGACGGCACTCTTGCCCCTCGACGGACAGCCGTCAATCAGGTGTCATTTGACGGACAGCCGTCAAGGAGGTGTCGTTTGACGGCACTATTGCTCCCTGACGGACAGACGTCAAGTGACTTGCCCCTTGACGGACAGACGTCAACTGACTTGCTCCTTGACAGAGACGTCAACTGACTTGTCCCTAGACGGACAGACGTCAACTTGCTTGCCTCTTGACGGACACCCGTCAAGTATATTTCGGTTGACGGCACTATTATCCCTTGACGGGCGGCCGTCATGTAGTTGTTGGTTGACGGCACCCCTGCTCCTTGACAGAAAACCGTCAAGGCGATGTACTTTGACGGCAATATTTCCCCTTGACGGACAGCCGTCAATAATATTTCGGTCGATGGCACCCTTGCCCCTTCACGGAAACCCGTGAAGTAAATATACATTGACGGCACTCTTGCCCCTTGACGGACAGCCGTCAATCAGGTGTCGTTTGACGGCGCTATTGCCCCTTGACGGACAGCCGTCAATCAGGTGTCGTTTGACGGCGCTATTGCCCCTTAACGGACAGCCGTCAATTAGGTGCCATTTGACGGCGCTATTGCCCCTTGACAGACAGCCGTCAATGCAATTCGATTGACGGGACCCTTGCCCCTTGACAGACATCCGTCGAGGACAGCCGTCAAGGATTACCCCACACTAAAACTAGTATCCGCGCACCTGCTCGAGCTCCCACGGCCCTCGACAAGGCAACGCGACAGCCGTGTCCCCGTCTAGCAACAGCCTCTGTTTGGCACGGGTCAACACTAATAGTACTCTAACTGTCAACCGACATCTTTGCTATTTAATAGGTGGCCTTCCAAGCCCGCGGGCTGGATATGAACACGAAGCCCGCAAGCCGAGCCAGCAAACGACGCGCGAACAAGGCTCAGGGTCGTGGGGGGGCACGGGAGGAGGTTGCGGTTGTGGAGGAGGCCTGGGAGGCGGCGACGAATGCGCGGAGGAAGCGGGGGCAGAAGCAGGACAAAGGGACGCGGTCTTACGTTGTGAGTACATAGTTGCCATTTTCATGGCTTGAGTCCCTCAGACGCATATGCTACGGTAGAGGTGCCCCACCATGATAAGGTTTTGCCTTTTGAGGGTGGTCACCTGAGGAGCTCTATACCTGCAGTAGCCTGCACACTGATTTGGGAGGGGGGAAATAAAAGTGCTACATACGAATGTATCCGATGAACAATCCCATGCATGGCATAGTATAAAACGAAACATATTTGAACACAAGAATGAAAGACCGGCGATTCGGGGTCAATTCCTTAAGACGTGGTGCCACGAATGTGGGGACAAACTACTTGGAATTAGTGTGGGACCTTTTTTTTCAGTTCTGAATGGGTTTAACCCCGTAAGAACTGGTCCCACACATTTGGGGACAAACTACTTGGAATTAGTGTGGGACATTTTTTTTCAGTTCTGAATGGGTTAAGGGTTAGGGTTAGTTTTTCAGCAACAAAATCAGCCAAAAAGTACGGCCTCTATCGTCGCACGCACTGACATGGCACACCGTAGAGGGCAAAGGGTAGAGGGGTGGGGGGTGGGTACGTTTGGGCGCAAAACTGTTCCCACACGTCGAACAAGTCTCGGTCTGCGAGTGCAGCTATTATTAATAGTAGTATCTCTCTCATTTTCGTAGAACCTTGCCTGCCGCTGCGAGATGGTGTGCACGTCTGTGACAGATGACGATCTAGGTTATATATATATGTAGAACCTGACCTGCCGTTATGAGTTATGAGATGGTGTGCACAATCTGTGACTGATGAAGATGTGCAGAATCTAGAACCTAACCTTGCCGGTATCGATATGGTGTCCAGGACTTGTGTAGTACAGGTCCAACCCGGTAGACTAGTGGTCAGCTTCAAAAGCTACTATTAATAGCACTGGTACCCGAGTGCAAATCCCACCGTGATGAGGTTTCGACTTTATTTGAAAAAATAAAAAGGAACCAATTGCTGAGAGCGCTTTTGTGGCGTGGGTAGGCGGAATTCGACGCAAGCCCAGGAGGGAAGAAAGTGCTGAAATCTTCTCGCGATAAAAATGCAAGGCACGTACCGCAGTGGGGAGGGGGGAGAAGAGCCTACTTAGTGACCCCGGATCTGAGTTACGACTAAGGAGGGAGAGACAAAAGAAGGGCGAAGATAATAAATGGCGATGAAAAAAGAAAGTAAACAAAAAGTCCAACCCAGAAGACGTGTGCTAGAGTATACCTGGTAGGCCATACGGATGACACGACTCCCACCCGGCAACACGAGCTAGATCGTACAGATCGTACACATCATACAGATCAGGGGTGTATCTGCCCTGACTTGTTTAGATCACGAGGAGGGAATCGGTGATCTGTTGTGCACTGTTGTGAACTGTGGTGATTGAAGTGGCTCCTGCACTGAGGAGCTTCCTGATGTCGTCGTTGTTTTCCCATTCGTAATCATGTGGCGAAACCTTAAGACTCTACTGCTGTACTCGTACGAGTGCAATATACCAGGCAAGTATTGATAGTATTTCATGAGAGCACAAAGAGCAGGCACACCACCCCATTTTTTTTCAAATACGTCAGGATTTATGAGGATGATTATTGTGAGGACGACGATTATGGTGATGGTGGTGGTGGTCATGATGAAGATAGTGATAATACTTTCACGTTCCGTCTACATATTAATATTATGACAGTCTTGCAAAGCTGAGTATCGAGTAGTCAATCGGCCGAGCTCACAGCTGACGTAAAATTGTATTCCAGCGATAACTTGGTAAAGAACGCTCCTCGACTCAAGAGCATGTTGGCACCCTCGACTTGGACTGGTTGTTAAGAGCATGTTGGCACCCTCGACTTGGACCGGTTGTTAATCCAATCTCATCTACCATGCCAATCTAATCCCATCTACGATGTCGATTTAATCACATCTCTGACGGCATTATTTCATTATTTCCAGGTTCGAAAACCTGCGGCAGCCCCTTTCTGGCTCTCGCCCTGGGTCCAGTTCGGTCGTTCAAACTGTCGCGGCTGGTTCCCCACGCGCCAGGACTGGTGTGCCCGGGGCATCCCGCAGTGCGTGTACGTCCCTCTGGAGGTGAGGTGTCTATGTCTGCTCTGTTCACCGGGTATGGTCGTGTCGCGCTTTGCACGGACGGGGGTGGTTGTAACTCTTGGCTCAGGCGTAGTGTATGCTTCGTTCTGTATGATGTGTGTCCCTTTCGCTCCGTCGCTTGGCAACTCGGTTACGGGGCGGCGACCGTATCTGGTGTTCGTCGACGACTCGGCGACTGACTGGCCTCACGTCGTGAGTGAGTGACTGACCTCGTCTCGTGACTGACTGACCTCGTCTCGTGACTGACTGACCTCATCTCGTGACTGACTGACTGATCTCATGTCGTGACTGACTGGCTGATCTTATCTCGTGACTGACTGACTGACCTCATGACTGACTGGCCTCTCCTGGTGACTGACTGACTTCATATCGTGACTGACTGACCTCATATCGTGACTGGCTGACCTCACCTCCGTGACTGACCTCACCTCATGACGGACTGGCCTCACCTCGTGACTGACTGACCTCACCTCCGTGACTGACTGACCTCGACTGACGTCGGTGTCTGACTGACCTCGACCGACTTGGTTGACTGACTGACCTCGACTGACTTCGATGACTTCATGACTTGATTCAGTGACTGACTGAGTTCGGGGTGATCGACTGACCCCAGTGACTGACTGACCTCGGTGACTGACTGACCCCGGTGACTGACTGACCTCGGTGACTGACTGACCCCACCTCGTCTACTGACTGGCCAGCCTTCAACGGAGGACCGAGTTGAGGCTATGCGCTCTGGGCATGAACCTTTGATGGGATTGACGCTTGAAGAGGACGAGGAGCGGCTCATGAGGATCGCCATCAGGGAATCGGCGGCGGAATCGACCAGAGGTGCGTGTGTGTGCATAATAGTGTGCATGTTTGCTTGGCCTCGATTGTTTTTTGTTGACCGTTGAATGGCGTTTTACCGTTGAGCGTTTTGTTCCGTTGAGTATTTGACCGTTGGAAAAACATAGCTTGGTTGTGAACAGATTTGTTAACATGTTGATGGTAGCAGTTGACTAGTGTTTTACCGTTGAGCGTTTTGTTCCGTTCAATATTTGACCGTTGGAAAAATAGCTTTCGGTTGTGGTGAAAAGGCGTTGGTGAGAGGGATGTTTCGCGAGCGCCCCTATGATAGATTTGTGGCCTTGCTGGTGTTGAGTTATTCGTCTACAGAGTGGGATATTGTCTGCAGGAATGACAGGGTCGACACACGGAACGTGCTCAAGGGCACCCCTCTAATACCCCTCTCTGTGCCTGTAGGGAGTCTTGGACAACTCTTGTCGTTCATGTTTATCATCGCTTGCATCAATCCGTGCAGACGTCGATTGAGTCGTCGTGGGCCTCCTCTCGGGTTTCCTGCCGCCTCGCCTTGGGTATGTACGGCGTGTGCCCCTGCTCCTGTTAGCAGGTTACCTGGGTATGATATATATGTACTTCGTATGTACTTTGTGCACTCGTTCTTAGGTTTTGGTTTCACGTTTCAATCGTCACTCGTACTGTTGTCTGAAGCCCTGTGTCGCGCCATGCGGTTTGCCGAGGGTTTTGTGACTGTTGTTCGCTGCCGACCCCTATCCTTTCTTGTTCGCGACGTTCCACAAAGTGTCCTATTAATAGCAGTGTGTCCGTCACACAACGTGCCTCCTCCGATGATGCCTTCTGACAATTGTGCCACTTTTGACTCTCGACAATTTGTGGTTTCGCCATTTTTGTGTTTTGGAAAAAATTATTTTGTACTTTGGCAATTTCTAATTTTGACAGTTTTGTATTTCAACAAAATTGGTATTTTGACAAATTGGTATTTTTTTTGTGTTTTTTGTGTTTTTGCTTCCGCCGATGATGCCTTCTGGCAATTGTGCCACTTTTGACTCTTTTATGTTTTTGTGTGTTGCGACAATTTGTGGTTTGGCCATTTTTGTGTTTTGACAATTTTGTACTTCGACAATTTCTCATTTTGACAGTTTTGTATTTCAACAAGATTGGTCTTTTGACAAATTGGTATTTTTTTGTGTTTTTTTTTTTTGTGTTTTTGCCACAACTTTGTATTTGACCTTCTTTTTTTTCAACGTTTTCTTAACAGCTTACGAGAAGAAGTACGGGACGGAGATCGAGCGCGAGGCTAGACGCGAGGCGCAGGCGTTAGCGCGGGTGAAGGCCATGGCGGAGCGGGAGAGTATTGAACGCGACGAGCAGAAACTGCTTATGGAGGTCATCAAGGCATCTCTTGCGGAGGTATGGTATCAATATGTATATATCATGGGCCAAGACAAAGCGCAACGCGATGCTCTGCACTGCTGCACTCCACCCCCCGCGACGGCTTCGCCATGGTTTCCACTGCGCTGTAGTGCAGCCCTCCCGAAGGGGATAAGATTAGCAAACAAACTGTTTGTAATATATGGAAACAACGTAATGAGCGCCCAAGTGTTGGAGGTGTCTCTATTAGGAGTAGAAACGGTGCTCCGTCTCGAAAGGGATGCGTGGTCAATGGTCAAATGACTAAGGCAAGCAGCAAATGAGTACGCCCCCCCATCCCACCCTTCATGCGGCTCGCCCAACACCTCACGGCGCTTCGCGCTTGGTGCAAGCAATGTTTGCCTGGTCGGTGAAAACCCGACGTGCTCCGTCCCGGCATTGTAGGGATGCGAGGGTGGGTCTATTATCATACGACTACGGCCGTGCATGGTATGAGTGCACCCCCCCCCTCCCCTGGCTTCTGCCTGGTCGGTGAAAACCCGACATACTCCGTCTCGGCATTGTAGGGATGCGAGGGTCTATGCTCATACGACTACGGCCATGCATGAAAATGAAGTACAACCCCCCGCCCCCTGGTTTCTGCACTGTGCTGCACTGCACTGTGCTGCACCCCCGCGATGGCTTCCGTAGTTCACTGTACTGCAACCACTTTGTTGTGCACTCTCGGCAATGTTTGTTTTTTACTTTTTGTTATGTTGGTCCCGCCATTGTTGGTTCAAGGTTGACGGAGCCGTCGGTTGGTGCCTGTACAGTAGGCTAACAGTAGGCTATGGTCGTCGGTTGGTGCCTCTACTGTAGGCTGACAGTAGGCTATTGTCGTCGGTTGGTGTCTCTTCAGTAGGATAACCGTAGGCTATTGTCGTTGGGTGGTGCCTCTACAGTAGGCTGACAGTAGACTATTGTCGTCGGTTGGTGCCTCTACAGTAGGCTAACAATAGGCTATTGTCGTCGGTTGGTGCCTCTTCGATAAGCTAACAGTAGGCTATTGCCTTTTCTTTGTTATCGACACCCCCACCTGGAAGCGTGTGTCCGCACATCTAACCGCAAGGCGGGGAAGGACTGCCTCGTGATTTGTTGTCATGCAATTGGCGTCGTAGGTATATAGGGCCCCGTTATTGTAGTACTAATAGTAGTAGTAGTATAGTAGTATAATATAAGTACGAGGAGTAATAGTAGTACTTAGCAGTAGTTGTAGGAGTAGTAGTGGTAGCGGTAGTAATAATAGTATTAATAGTCGTAGTCGTAGTGGTCGCGGTCGTAATAGCGTTAGCAGTAGCAGTAGCCGTACGTACCAAGCTCGCTGACGCCGTTCCTGTAGCGCCTTTTCCGCCTGCTGATCATGCAGGTATCGTGCGTTACCCACGTTGCGTCTACGAATGTTGCGGTTGCAGGCACCTAGCGTTGGTGAAAAGGATGACCGTGACGTCATCGCGGCCATAGAGGCGTCCAAGCGGGAGCACAAGGAGCAGAAGGAAAAGGCGAAGAAAAAAGTAGACCCGTCCATTGCGTTCGCTCTCGCAGAGTCGAGGTAAGGTGCTTTTTCTTCTATTTTTTTCTTCACCGCTCTCGCAGAAAAACGAACCTCTCTGATATGTACTCGTATGATACTGAGGTTTGTTGTTGATGTTCGTATTGTACGAGTATAGTACCGGTAGTGCTGTCGTAGTATTCTATACCAGGTACCAGGTGTATGAGTATGGTTATTTTGGTGGGTAATGCAAAACGTGTATACCAGGTACCAGGTACGTGTATGTTATACCAGGTATATTATATGTGTGTGTTCTTGACATCAAACCATTCTTTCTACCCGTCGACATCCAGCACACCCAGTGTCCGTGCCGATCCTTCGTCCTACGTAGAGAGATACCAGTTATGTGGTCACAAAACTACGACACAAGAGGTACTACGTTGCATTGCCGTAAGCAGAGCTGACAATGCAATGCCATATACGACACATGACCTACCCTGCTAGCAATCCAGATGCTTGAAAGAGAGAAGAAAAAACGGAAAAAGAGAAAAAAAGAGAAACGAAAAAGCGAAAAACAAAAAAACGCAACAGAACAAGTCTAGTGGTCAGCCTCGAATGTTACTATTAATAGCATGGTACATATGTACCCCGAGTTCGAATCCCACCGTGGTGAGATTTTGACTTTATGTGCAAAAATAAAAAGGAGCCAATTGCTGAGAACGCCTCCGTACGAGCTTGTGTAGGCGGAAGTCGACGCGAGTCGACGAGGGAAGAAAGGGTTGCCGTCTTCTCGCGATAAATATGCAAGTCGAGCCTATTGAGGAGGGGGGATCTGAGTTACTACCATGTAGCGAAGATCATGAATGGGATGAAGAAAAGAAAAGAAAAGAAATCTGCTTTTGTTGCTGGTGCTGCTGTTCGTCCTTGTACACCTGCCACCCAAGGTGTTACTCATATTCGTACAGCAGTTCATCCCTTGGCAACACAGTAGCAGTCGCCTTTGTGCGACCTCGGCTTACCCACTATAAATGCCTTTGGTTAGTCTACCCCTCTTCGACATTACGGGCATGCACGAAGCCGCAGGCGGGCGTAAGCCCGCCGCCGCGGCGAAGCCCCCCTTGTAATATAGTAATAGTCGTCTCGTAGTACACAGCAGTGTATGTGCGTCACCCATATTGCATAGTGTCCAATATGTTGGTAAGCTCGTAAGCCTTACTGAAAAGCCGACGCCTCCGCCCACCGCCCATCGTATATAGAAAAACTCGATATCTCACTACCCACCAGCCACCAGCTGTGTTGTGTGTTACCCCGGGATACCCCGCTGAGCTGTCGAAAGAGGGTTTGGTGCAGCGGGATAACTAAGGTTTCATACTCCACCGATACCTGTAGCTATTTTGAGGCCTACTTTGGGTATTGCGGCCTACAGCAGCAGTAGGTATTGCGACCTACAGCAGCAGTAGGTATTGCGACCTGCAGCAGTAGGTATTGCGACCTGCAGCAGTAGGTATTGCGACCTACAGCAGCAGTAGGTATTGCGACCTACTGCAGCAGTAGGTATTGCGACCTACAGCAGCAGTAGGTATTGCGACCTGCAGCAGTAGGTATTGCGACCTGCAGCAGTAGGTATTGCGACCTACAGCAAAAGGTATTGCGACCTACAGCAGTAGGTATTGCGACCTACAGTAGCAGTAGGTATAATATGACCTGTAGTAGAAATTGCGAGCAATGGTAGGTCTAGGCGACCTCTGCAGTTAAATGGGCAGTGTAGTCTATCGTGTACGTACCAATATGACGATTGTTAACCCCTTTGAGAGGTGACTGCATCGTCCACTCGAAGCAGCAGCCTATTCGTAGTCTGCCGAAGGAAAGGAGGGGGTGTTCGAAGATTGAACGTAAAGAGAAGCTGCACGACACGCGCCCAGCATGATTATCTGATAATCATATCATACGATAAGCATATCATACGATAATCACATCATACGATAATCATGTCATACGATAACCATACCATACGATGATCACATCATACGATAATCATGTCATACGATAATCATACCATACGATGATCACATCATACGATAATAATATCGTAGGATGATGCTTAATCCCGTTGAAACCCCGATACAGCAGTAGTACGCGACATACGTTAAGAATCTGATCATTTGAGACTGAGATTTGGGGGGGGGAGTAAGAATATGACCTCTTTGTGCTGAAAATAGTGTGCAACACACCCAGTCTTAAATAATAATTCCAGTCTGGCCAAAAATAAGAGTTTTATGTATCATGCTGCGCGCTCGCTTGTCGGAGACCTCCTTGCGTCGTTGCGTAGTTCGGTTACCGTACACATCCATCCCCTGCCTCCGCAGCCCGGGGTAGTTAGTTGGGTGTTGCCGACGCTGTGGTCGTTTTTGTTTCGAGCGAATAATGCGAATTTTCTAATTTTCAACGCCGCCACAAAACGGACTAATTTCGGGCTGTTTTGAGGCGTCCGCCGTCTATACAAAAGACGTTATACCTCGTACCTTTAATTGTTTTTTTTTATTTTTTTCGCAAAAAACGTCACGGCCTGTTCCACCAACGCACGGCACATAAGTTGCCGACAGTTACAAAGCACCTTTTTGTTGTTGGACACTTTTTCTCTCTCATAATTGTTTGTCAACTCCTGCCGCCGAGTCGAATATTCTTATTCGAAGCTGCAGCTCGACTGAGTGCGCGAGCTGGACTGACGGGTCTAGTGATGAGAAATGTATGATACATTTATTTGGGTACCATACGTAGGGGAGGAAGAGAAGCGCGTTCTTTATGGGCGGGGGTACACATACGGTGGGGATAGTATTGTTTTATTCATATGATACGTAAATACTCCGTGACTGTGTAGCATCGGGCATTTTATTTTATTTTGTTGCGTGGTTTCTTGGCACAATGCGACATGGTTGTCCTTACTGTTTTATCACATTCCAAGTGGTTTGTCTCCATAGTGGGGATGCAGTCCTCAGGCCATCTCTAACGGCGAATCGGTTTTAGAACCTGAAAAATGGAGGTTTCAACACCTTCACAGGCGTGTTTGGCCCGAGAAACGGGCGAATCGGTCTCGCTTTGTCTTGAATTCCCACCAGCCATTTCGGGAGAGGCATCCAACGCCGCTTGCCTTTTCCTAAGGATGCCATTTTGAAACATTGTCGGCATACTCCAGTTTCCTCTAAATCAGTTTCGGATGCGTTTTGTATTCCTAAAACAGGCCTCATTGTCAGATGAAACGCCAATATACGTTCAAATATTCCTGATAGTTTTTTCTAAAAATGGTAACGCCGTTCTTGAACAACTCGAACAAAATGTCCCTGGAGCAAATAAAAACGGGTTTAGATACCTCTCGCAAATTGACCGCAAGCATTCTGAGAAGAGCGAGCCTAATCTGGTGCGACTCCGGGTGTAAAAATACACGTGAAATCGCGTAGAAAACAGAGTTTCGAGTATTTTTTGTTTCGGTTTTCAAAACCTCCCGTGTGAGACGGCCGTAACGCCTATAAAAGGGAGTTCATTGACTCCTCGCCAGAACCTATAATACATAACGAATGGTCTGTGGCTTTGGGCCATGTGAGGGGACAGAGTAACAACTTGTTCTGGGTCATGATGCTATATGATAAAAAACTCATCATCTCTTGAGGAGGAGAGCACGTGAAAAGCAAAATCCGACACCCCATTATCCATTTTCGAGACCCAGACAGGTGTTACGTCGTACTCATTATCATAGCCGCATGTCGTGCATGGCCCTAGTCGGATCACCATAGACCCTCGCACCCCTACAATGCCGGGGCGGAGCACGTCGGGTTTTCACCGACCAGGCAGACATTGCTGGCACCAAGCGCGAAGCGCCGTGAGGTGTTGGCCGAGTCGCATCAAAGGGTGAGAGCTGGATCCTATTAATACTAAGAAACGCTTGTGAGGCGGACTTGCATATGGACGACAGCCTCCAATGAAATGATTCAATTTGTGGGCGAAATACTAGAACCAATAAAGAAAAATGCAGAAATATTTGGTTATTGTACATTCGTCCAGAAACCCCCAACCCATTGGTTGATTTATGGGCAGCGGCCAAAACAAGGTATACCTGGTCCGTTTGCGGCCAAAAACAGGTACATACTTAAAATCAAGTAAAAAACGCACTCCACGTGCCCTGCCATTGGTCCAAAACTCGTTGTACCGGTTTTTGCCTCTTTAAAACCCAGGTATACCTGATTTTGTCTACTCTGCTTGGCTTTCACCTTTTTTTTGTCGTTTTTAAGCCAATCAGAGGCCCTTCATAGTTCCACCCTATGCCCCCTACACAAAAAATGCCGACGTACGCGGAGACCCCCTTGTGTCCCTTCGCACCTCGAACTGCATGCCACTCGAGCGACACACACATATATCTGCCTGCACACCTCCGCCGAAATAATACGAGATAGAAGGCTCCCCTTCGGGATTGTGGTTGACTTGGAATACCAGGGGTGTCGCAAGCTGAGAAGGGAACATACAGCAGCAGGCGTTCGTTCCTCGTACTATTAATAGCAGCTACTCGTATACGTAGCCACCGGGCGAGCACGAAGAACATGAAAAAACTTTAATTTGCGTTGCAAGGAACGGCAGGTTCGTGGGGTGCGTTTTAAACTTGATTTTAGTATGTACCTGTTTTTGGCCCCTAACGGACCAGGTGTACCTGTTTTTGGCCGCTGCCCTTGATTTATCGTTTTTCATTAACCCCTTAAGCCCTTAAGAACTGGTCCGATGTATTTGGGGACAAACCACTTGGAATTAGCGTGTTGTTTTTTTTCAGTTCTGAGTGGGTTAATGTTCGAGCATTACGAGTACCTGTTTAGGAGTGTGGGGTCGTTTTGTCTTTTTGTCATGCGCCCCTTACGTCTTCCAATATATACTTGTTTTGTTTTACACCACTTTAACCCTTCTAGGACTGGAGTCCCGTTTTGGGGACAGATCACTTAGAATTAGACTGGTTTGTCCCCAAAACGGGACTGCAGTTCTAAAAGGGTTAACCCCGTAAGAACTGGTCGCATGAATTTGGGGACAAACTACTTGGAATTAGTGTGGGTCATTCATTTTCAGTTCTGAATGGGTCAAAGGGGCCGTTATTATAGAGCTGTTTTCCACAATTTCCAGATTTGTGAGGTTTGTGAAAAAACGGTATCAAGACAGACACGCAGGCCTTCTGTCAAAATTCTTGAAGTTTAACAGGGGGAAAAAATATCAGGAAAGTTGAATTTGACTCACTTGGAAAAAAAAAGATCAGGAAAATCTGCAAGTTTAAAAAAAAAATGCTCGAAAAAAAAAGTTAAAAATTGGAAATTCTGGAATAAAAGCTCTCCGACTCTCCGATAAGATCGGTCGTATTTCTAGGTCCGTGGTTTCAAGATAGACTCCAAAAAAACTGAAGGGGAAGAAAAAATATCGGAAAAGGGTAAAAAAATAAACAAGCTGACGATAATTGGTTATTAGCCAGATTACCTGGTACCATATATTGACTTGGCTTGCAGGTCGTGTGAGTCGTGTGTATTGTGTATTGGCCCGTCGAAACTTTGATTTGTTGGGCACCACCTAAACGACTTTCGATTTAGTGGACTTGAAAAAATGAAAGAACGAAACTTGACGGGCCAAAGGAGCAGGGTGTATGATACTTGTTACTTCTGACACCGACGGGGTAAAGTGCTACTGCTGTGGACTGTGGAGGGGAAACGATTAAACACCGAGAGCTGTTTCGCCTTTGGTTCTGCTTCGTCTGGTTGCATGCCGGTCGCCCTGGTGGTCTAGCAGGTGACCACGAAGCCTGTTGAGTTTGAGGTCGAGGGTTCGAGTCTCCGTATGGAGATTTTTCTCCTCTAATGCCACCAACTAACTGTCGAGAGCGCCCATTATAGCGTGGTAAGGCACAATTCGACGAGAGTCGACGAGGGAAGAAAGTGCTGAAATATTATCGCGATAAAAATGCAAGGGACGTACCGTAGTGGGCAGGTACTGTAGGAGAAGAGCCTACTTAGTGACCCCGGATATGAGTTGCGACTGAAGAGGGAGAGATAACCGAAGGGCGAAAATAATAAATTGGGTGAACAAAAGAAAAAACTGCATAGCAACCTAGTATCTCCGTGTCGTAGTTTTGTGACCACAGAATAACTGGTACCGGTATCTCTTAGGATGAAGAATCGGCACGGACACTGGGTATGCTGGATGTCAACGGGTAGAAAGGTCGGGGTAATGTGCAGAACACACACACATCGCGCAACGAGTTTTCTTGCGCGCTGATTTTCTCTTTTTGGTGATTTTCTTGTGCATTTCGCCCCCGATGAGTTAAGGTGTTATGGTTGAACAAAAGTCGTCACTCGGCCCACTGCCCCCACATATAAACGGCCTTAATGCTCGGTTGGCTTTCTTCACACCCACCCTGCCGAATTGCCTGTACTGCTACTGCTATTAATAGTAGTGATGACCAACTTGGCCCGGCCTGGACAACTCTTGAAAGGATTAATTTTGGATTCATTTGTTGATGTCTTGACCCATTCAGAACTGAAAAAACTATCCCACACAAATTCCACGTAGTTTGTCCCCAAATAAGGGGTAAAGGGTATCATTTTAGTTTTTCTAGTTTAAGCGAGTCTAGCCTGTAAGGAGTGGCCACGGTACATGCCGACGATAACCAGGATTGGACGGGAAAAAAATCACGAGACCCCGCGATACATGCGCAGGTGGTGTCGGACAACCAGGGGCCCCAATTTGAGATACCCCCCTCCCCGCCCGAAAGGGATGCGTGGTCAATGGTCAAATGACTAAGGCAAGCAACAAATGAGTACCTCCCCCGCCCCCGCCCCCCTCCCTTCCACTCGAACGAGCTCCGTCGCGATCAGTCTAGCCCTCAACCTCGTGCTGCAGCTTCGTTCTGCAACATCGTGGGGCGCCTCTGATTGCAATACCACCTTGCAAAGGTACTCGGGCAACCTTTTGGTGAATTTCCATCTTGCACGTCGCCTCAGACCCTACATAACATATAAAAAAACTAACGCCAACCCTTCGGAGGGGGGCTGGGGTAGGCAGGGCGGTGGCGTGTTTCGGTGGCGTTTTTCTAAAAATATAACGGCCGACCGAAAGGCCAGCCTCGACCAATCAGACAGTGGTATGGTATTGCACCAATTGTTTCGGAAGGGCGTGTTGCATTTACTGTAGGGTCTCTCAACATGGTCCTGCAGCTTCGGGCAATTGATCCAGAAATATACTAAATTAAACACCCATGGCCTAACCATCCGCGAGCTTGGCTGGTCGTTTTATCGTATTAATAAAGTATCCGCCTTTTAGTCTGCACTAAACGCTATACAAGGTACCAGGTATATATTAGTATACAGCCTTTTAGTATGGTTATACTAAAACCCATATGAATGATGTGTACACCTAAACACGTACGCTTTTTTGTACAGGGTTTAGAATGAGCATGCTAAGTACTAAATACTCACACACTTTTGTGTGTGACGTTTGGTGTACCATACTGAAATCCATACACTGAAATCCATACAGGTCCGTAAAATACGCAAACAAGCAACCCCTTCTGGTATTAATAGTTGCTCTGATTATGCGTTCCAATATGCTTTGACAACATGCTTCCACAAAAAAAACCCCAACCCACACGAGCAAGAAAGTAACCACGTATTTTTTTTTGTTGACTAGCAACACAAGTTAGCAGCCCCCTCCTCCATATGGGCTCTCTTCGTGAGCGTTGGACATGCTCTCTTCTCGGTGCCGGTAGACGGTGGAGGGTCCGGCACGCGCGGAGCACGATGGTACCGGCACTCGTTCCGTTGCGCCCTCACTCTGCTACAACCTTAACCTTGGTCGCGTTTTGGGGGGCGACGAGCCCATGCTCGTGTTCTACGTACGTGGGGAATCGCCCAGATTCCCCCCAGAATCCCTCGAGGGGCCCTGCCAGACCACGTGAAGTGCAAGCAACCTGTGCTTCACTAAAGGGTTGCCTCGTGGTCGTCGTCGTTTGTACTGCTGTGCGGTGATTTTACTGAACCGCAACTGCTTTCATTGTTTCGGGCATTCCTAACGGTAAACGGCGTTTTTGGACGCTTATAATGTCATGTCTTTCATGGTCGCACACATTGGCACTTCGTCTATTGTATACCACTACCGGTGCCCCGACACCAGCTTGCCTGGTAATACGGTGCTCGTGTGATGATGCACCAACAAGTGGCACGACACAACGTTCGCACGGTCTCATAGCGGTAATTTGACAGTTGAACGGTATACACATACTCGTTTTAATTTGTTCCAGCAACTTATGGGGGTCACCTAAAATGTGGTCGGTACGTACTCGTATACAAAGAGTACCGGTAAGTTTCCGTGGGCCGAGTTTCCCTCCCAGTAATTTTACCAAGAACCCGTTCGAAAACATTTGAGAAACCTCCCTCTCGCAAAGCTAACCCCGCCACCCACAACCCGCCGCTGCACCTCCCCCCCCCCGCCCAGGAGCCAGCACGAGGCAAGGCAAAGACTGCTGAAATCTCAGCAGGTCAGACCGACCGCACCGCAAACTATGGGCGTAGTGGGGGTAACGGGGACAGCGACGGAGGGCCTTGGTGGAGAGCTCAACGCAGCCCACGGTCGCCAGGTAGCACCAGGATTTCCCGAGGCTTCAGCTCACCCTCTACAGCCGCCTCCGCCACCCCCGCCGCCACCACCACCGCCGATGGCCTCGCACGCGCCTACTGCTACACTGCAAGCAGGGCAGCCCTTGACGTCGTCAGTAGGCATCGGTGGCGCTGTTATGGGTCTCGCTGGCCCCGGGGGGGGGTCGACGTACTCCCATTCAGTTGGCCAGCAGCAGCAGCAGCAGCCGCCGCCGCCGCCGCCGCCACTGCAAGCTGGTTCCTCGGGGATAATGTCTGGGATGAGCAGTGCGCAATATCCCTCCACTACGGCGGCAGCTTCTCTACAATACGGCCCTGCCGGCGGGATGGGGGTGTCCGGGCTGCAACCGGCGGCCGCTCCGGCACAGGCACCGGCACAGGCACAGGCAGCGTACTTTGAAGGGGGCAACCAAGGAGGCGGCGGTGGAGTATACGGTGCAGGCAGTGCGCAGCAGGCGTTAGGGCAGGGCCAGGTCAGCAGTCTTGGCCATGCTTTCAGGGAGGCAGGAGTAGTGGGGATGGAGACGGGAGCGGCTTATTCGCAGGGGGGGGGCGCATCGGTGGTGTCCCCGCTTCGAGAAGCACCGCCTCCGCCGTTGCAAGCGCCCCCTCCCCCTCCCCCGCCGCCGCCGCCGCCGCCCCCGCCCCCGCCGATGCAGGCGTATTCTTCGGGTGCCGGGCCTGGGACGCATGAGGCTGGCGGGGCGGTTGACCTTGGAGCGGCGGTGGGCGCGCAGGAGTACTCACTTTCAACTCAACTCGGCGACGGTGGCGGAGGTAACCATGTTAATCATGTTCCAGTCGAGCACCTTGTCGGGACTTACCCACCGGAATCATCGACTGTCCACGCTCCCACTGGCTTGGCGAGGGCCTCGCACGGCCTCAGCGGTAACTCGCCCGCAGCTTCTGCGCCGGGGTGGCCGGAGGCAGCGGTGGAGGCGGGGCCGGTTGCGACTACGGTTATGGACGGCGTTCGGCAGGCGGGGAGTGGTGATGGCAGAGCGCCGGTGGCTGGTTGGACGGGCCCTGCCCCCCCGCTCTCTGGGAGGGTTGACGATGCGGAGCGTGCCGCGGTTGCTGCTGCTGCTGCGGCGGCGGCGGTGCCGACACCGAGCACGGTGAAAGGTTGGGAGGGTGTTCCCCATGCGCTGGAAGGGGGCCTGTCTCAGGAGGGGCGGGATTTGGAGAAGGCGGTGGAGGCGTCTCGGCAGCAGGTTGGGGGGGCTAAGGGGGGCCCGCCGAGCACCGCTTCGGACGAGGATCGGGAGTTGGCGGCTGTGCTCGAGGCTTCGAGGGAGGTGGAGGAGGCCAGACAGCAGGAGGAGAGGGAAAACAAGTGGGCAATGGACGTGAGTGGGCTTTTCCTTGTATCGGGTAGAGTACGATGATGGAGGAGCTTTTGCTTCGAGAACGGGCTACGTAGTGAGTCGATGGCACGGCTTCGATGGGTCAAGTTGGCGAACGGCACGTATTTTTTGTGTGTAAGTGTGGTAAGCATGAGCTTTATTTTTGCCATCCCACCGCAGGATTAAAATAATAATCAATACACTAAAAAGTCAGGTTTGAGCATTGCGTCTCATATCACGAAAAAGAGACGAAAACATGAGCTGTCGATGTAAAGCCAACCCACTGAACATTTGCGCCCGTAGTACGCCTAGTTCAGGTATTGGGGCCCGCGCAGAGCGACCTAAAAAACGACAAGAAGTGAGGCCCTAGGCTCTATCAATCTGCTAGCAAGAGCGTGCGACAGTATATGTATCGTAGTGCTGTGCGCGCGTCGTACATTTCCTTCCGCCGCAGTTCGGGCGCATGCCCTATCCCCTACACCAGCAGCCACCCCCTATCCCCTACCCCAGCAGCCATCCCCTATCCCCTACCCTAGCAGTCATCCCCTATCCCCTACCCCAGCAGCCATCCCCAATCCCCTACCGCAGCAGCCATCCCCTATCCCCTACCCCAGCAGCCCGGGCTGATTGGTATGGCCGATGCTGAAACCTCTGTTGAGTTTGAGGAATTATTGTGGTTTGTTCCTCTCGAAAAGTCCAGGGAGGGATACAAGCACACGCTAGATTTAACGAATATTAATATTGACAAGCAACTCCCCGGTGATTATTCCGGGATAACCGCCCTTGGGTACCCTTGGGTACCCCTTGGGTACCCCTTGGGTACCCTTGCAGCCTCAAGCAGTGCTGTATGCCAAAACCAAACGCTGAACAGGTCCCATGAGAAAAAGGTGAAGAGGGGGCCTCTATCCCCCCTTGGCTATACTCTCAGGCACTGCGGTAAGCTCAGCAAAGCACTGAACAAGTCAGATAAAGGAAAAAACGTGAAGAGCGAACTTCTATTCCTCGTCTTGCAATACCTCTCTCCCCCTCCCTCCCTCCCTCCCTATCTATGTATCTCTCTGCCCGTGCCTACCTCCCTCCCTCCCTCCCTATCTATCTCCCTCCCTCCCTCCCTCCCTCCCTCCCTGCTTCCCTCCCTCTTAGCCGTTTTTGTACTGCATTACAGCAGTATACATGAACATAATATTACTCTAATTTTAAGGGTATTTGTCCCCAAAACCGCAATGCAGTCCTGAAAGAGGTTAACAGTCGCCCCTCATCCCCGCTCGTCTGCTTATCCTCTCGCGCAGGTGGCCTTGAAGATGTCGATCATGAGCCACCCAGCTCCGTCGCAATACTTCGAGCAAGCCACTAACAACGGCCAGCTGGAGGGACAGACTGTCCCGGTCCATACCGACCCCTCCCACGCACCACCACCACCACCAGCACCACAGCGTACATCCCACGCTCAGAGCCCCGCCGTGACGGGAAACGTTGTGGGTGTCGCGACGCCGGGAGTACACGCGCTAGCAGCGCCGGCGGCGGCGGTGGATGGAACGAACGGTGGCATGACCAACGAAACTGCCACCGCTTTTCGAGGCACCGGCGAAGGCAGCAGCCAGCCGACGGGTGCGCCGCTGACGGGCTACACGGCAGCAACAGGAACGGGCTTCTCTCCCCCACCCCCGCCTCCACCTCCGCCCCCGCCTCTTCCTGGAAACCCGAGCGAGGCGTCGCCTGAGGGTTCCTCCGGCTTTGGCGGGTACGGACGCGGTGTTGCTGTGGCGGGCGAGTTGGTGGGAGCGGTGGCATCACAACAGCCGCTGCGAGCGGGTTCTGCCGAACCGCAGACGGCAGACGGTCGGAACCGGGGTGGTGGGATGGACGCTGCGCGGTGGTACCCAGCGGGAGCGCCGGAACAGGGAGGGGGCTTTGAAGGAGAGGATGAGGACGAGCGGGCTCTGCGCATCGCGTTAGAGGAGGAGCACCGCTATTTCGAGGGCCAAGAGGACGGCAGCGGTGTCGACGTTGAGGAGGAGAGTGATGCCTCTTTCGATGGGCGCGCTCGACACGGTGCTGGTGCTCCAGCCGCGAACGTCGGAGCGGGTGCGGGGGGTGCCCCCCCTGGGGGGAGCCGCGTGCCTCCTGGAAAGCCGCTAACGCGTGTCGCGGGCGAGGCTAAGGTTTGGGTGGAGACGAGCGTTGGCGGCGACAATGTCGGTGGCGACAGTGTCGGTGGCGACAAGGTCGTCGGCGACAATGTCGGTGGCGACAATGTCGGTGGCGACAATGTCGGTGGCGACAGTGTCGGTGGCGGTGATGGGCGGGAGGTGGAAGTGGACGAGGATTTGGCGCGAGTGCTGGAGCAGTCTCGGTTGGAAGCCGAGGCGCAGGTGTCGTTGAGGGCGGAGGGGGAGGAGGAGATGATGGCCAGAGTCATGGAGGAGTCGCGCCAGGAGCAGGAGAGGAGGAACATGGAACACCTAGAGCTTCAGAGGGTGAGAGGGGGAAGCGATTGGCGTTTTTTTTTTGTCATCGTTCGCTTTTATGTGAAATAGTCGGGTTATTTATGGGGTGCTCGAAATCGAAATCGACCGTGGCTTTTTGGCGCATGAGGGCAGCGTTCATTCGAATTGGGGTGCTCGAGAATGTTCAAGCTTGACATCAAAATCGAAATCGACCGTGGCTTTTTGGGGCATGAGGGCAGCATCCATGCGAAATCTCGTCTTTGTTTTCGCAAATTCTGGATAAGTGTTGGTGCTTTTTTTTCCAGGGCTCACTGATCGGGTCAGACCTCGCGGGTCGGGCCGGTTAAAGGTTACCCGACCCAACGGGATTCGCGGACTCTGGATGATGGTTGGTGTGTTTTTGAGGGGCTTATTCGTCCCGTCAAACCTCACGGGTCGGGTCGGATCGGGTCGGGTAAGGGTGACCCGATTCGACCCCACCCAAGCTGTGAGAGTTTGGAAACCTCCCAACCCGACCCGACCCGTGAGCTTTTGGACACCTACCCGACCCGTGAGGTTAAAAAAAACGGTCATGACCTGTGAATGTGAAGAGCCGTGTTTTAGTATGTTTGCATGAGACTAATCCATTAGATGGTATGATACTGCAGAAATTATCCCACACCATTTTCAAGTAGTTCGTTCCCAAAAGTGTGGGTGCAGTGTGTAAAGGGTAACATCAGTATATGCTGTAACCCTGTAACACTATTGATAACGTCAGCCGCTGATACGAAGTTTAGCGAGCGATGTTTTATGCTGGTGAAAAAAAGCAGGTGAAGTGTGTTTGTGCTCTCGCCGTGTGTGAATGAAAACACCCCGCGTGTCCTTCCGGAAGGTGTCGGCCTGTGGTGCCGGTGTCGACGTGCGTATTATATGTTGAACACAACGGGCAGATCATCTACAGATCATTCAGATCATCTACAGATAGATCATCTAGACCATCTACATTAGATCATCTAGATCATCGTGGTCAAGGTATAAATATTGCATGAACATACTTTCTCACCGCGGGCAGTTCATCTACAGATACATCATCTACAGATACATCATGAGCTACTGTAGATCGTTTTTAGTTCCTTACCTGCCGCTGTGAGAGGCTGTGGAGGATCTGCATATATAGCACAGATCCAACCCCAAGGAAGCATGTCCTACATATATATATATATATATCGTGCACGTTGTACGGGTCCCGCCCTATAACATGACCTACACTAATATCAAGAGTAGTAGTAGATCATACAGATCATACGAGATCGGGAATATATCTGCCTTGAAAGGTCTACTGCTTATAGATCATGAAGTGTGGGAATCGATGATCTATATGATCTATCCCATCTATCTCATATATCCGAGGTGTGCATTTGTGCTGTTTTGCTGTTTTGCCTTGCTTGTTCGCAGGCTGTGCGGGGTTTTCCCTCGCCCCGCCGTGTGTGCTGCTGAGACACAACCGCCTGGTAGTACAAACAGTAGTTGGATTGGTTGGATCAGTCTCAGTCGACCGTGTTGTGCTGTATGCCGTGTGGTGCTGATGTGTTGCTGATGTTGATAATACGTACCCGATGTTGTCGCGGATGTTTTTTGCAGGCTATGCGGGCGTCTCTCGGCTCGCCATGTGCTACTGGGCGGAACGGCTGGTAATGCAATCGCTGGGATCAGCCTCGGGTCTCCAGCGAGTCCCGGGGAGGGGAGGGGAGCGAGCGGGAGGGGAGGGAACGGGAGGGGAGGGAACGGGAGGGGAGGGGAGAGGGAGGGAGGGGAGGGGAGGGGAGGGGAGGGGAGGGGAGGGAGGGGAGGGGAGGGGAGGGGGAGGGGAGAGGAGGAGGGAGGAGGGGAGGGGAGGGAGGGGAGGGGAGGGGGGGAGGGGGAGGTGGGAGGGGAAAAAAGGGGAAGAGCGGAGGAGGGGGGAGGTGAGGGAGGGGAGTGGAGGGCCCGTGCTTGACGAACCTGGCGACGAGGCGGCGTTCGTCGCAGTAGCGAGGAAAGGTGTGAAACCCGTTAGACGCATACGCCACGGGGAAATGCCCCCCACAAAATTTGGCAGGCATTGCTTGTGGCTGCTCGGTTTCTGCGGAGGAGGAGGTGGAGGAGGAGGAGGAGGAGGAGGTAGGAGGAGGAGGAGGAGGAGGAGGAGGAGGAGGAGGAGGAGGAGGAGGAGAGGAGAGGAGGAGGAGGGAGGAGAGGAGGAGGAGAGGAGGACACGTGCTCATTGTGTGTGCTTCGTCAGCCTGTGCAGGCCAGCACTTGCAGCACTTTAGGCTCGGAGCGTAGATATTCTTGGACTTGCTTGTGGCGGGAAGGGAGGCTTGTCAGAAAGTCGTAGGGGCTGGGGAGTGGTTCTTCCAGTCGTGCAGGCAGAGCACTTCGACTGCTCCGAACGCAGACATATACGTATAGGCTTGTTGCGGGAAGGCAGGCTGAAAAAAAACGCTGACGCACAAGAGGAAAAAATTATCAGGGCTGGGCTGGGTTGGTTCGTCGGTTTTGTCAGTCGTGCAGCACTTATAACCCTCCCACTACGGGAAAGAAAAAAAAAGTGTCCCACAATAATTTCAGGTAGATGTCCCCAAAAACCGGTTGCAGTTGATACGAGGTCAAGGATGTAAACGCAGAATAGAGTGATTTATTTGTTGCGGGAAGAGGGACTGAAAAACGCCGAGGTACAGTGGTAGTAGCAGAGATGGTAGCAGAGGTGGGTAGGGGGGGGGGGGGGGGGGGGGGGGGGGGGAGGGCGTTGGATTTTTTTTGTATAACACCTCGGATAAATAGTTTACAGATAGTTCATCTACAGATAGATCATATAGATAATCGATTCCCACTTGATGATCTATAAGCAATAGACCTTTCAAGGCAGATCTATATTCCCGATCTTGTCTGATCTGTATGATCTGTATGATCTAGCTCATGTTGTATTAGGGCGGGACCCGAACAATCTACGAGTACATGATTTAGCTTGGGTTTGGATCTGTACTGTGCAGATCCCGCACAACCTCTCGCAACGGCAGGCGAGGAACTAGATGATCTATCTGTAGATGATCTGACCTACCCGAGGTGTGGATTTGGAGGCTTCACGGGTGCTTTCTGACCTCGAAAACGGTTTCTTACGCTTATGGTTGGTCCAAAATGGCGAAGTTTGGTCTTTCTACGAGGATACCGGGGGTCGGCAGTTTTGTCTCACTCTGCTGTGTGCCGCGTAGCTCGACTTTCCTCTGTGTGGGTGCGGATAGCGAGAGGTTTGCTGCTTCGGCCCGTAGGATCTCGCTTTCGTTTCGTTTCGTTTTGTTTCTTGTTGTGTAGAAGCTCCGTCGCGGTCGCCATGGGTGGGGGGGGGGGGG